>OW203763.1:12304312-12805785 GCA_934045905.1 Leuctra nigra | reverse complement strand
CATCTTAGAATGATAACTGTAAAAGTAGTAGCTACGGCCACCCAATGGTATTTGACTGTCTGCAAAAAATATCTTCACATTAATATTATCATCGGATGGCGCTGCAAGAACAGCAAATAGGAAAAAAATAATAAAATTAATTAAACCGTGCAAAGCTGAGTGGTACCCCCTAGGCTCCCTAGTACCCCTTAATGCCATGGGCCCCTGGCATTTGCTGGCCCAGCCACCCAGTAGTTACGCCACTGCTGATATTGGTAGTGATTGCTATTTTATTTCATCAGGGTACAACAATATGAAAGATGAACTGAAGAACTACTTGAAAAGGTTTGCTGATAATAAGAAAGTAGTGCGTGAAGAAGACATACACGAGTTCTTCTCCGGCATGCAGGCTCGGAAGAAACAGCGGGTGGAACTTCCGTACTTTTGTCGCTAGAATGTAGGTATGTTTTCAGATGCAATTTGTGCACCAATATCATTCCAGTAACATTGTTTGATTGTCTTCCACACAGTATAAATTGCAGTATTTAAAATCTATTTTCAATTTGATTAGTGTTGCTATGTATTAGACTTTGCCCAGTTGTATGTTGCTAATGACTTAACTACTTCAGGTATCTAGTACTCTATCCATATTCCATATTCTACCCACAGTTTGTTTCATTCTTTGACACCAATACCAAAGTGGAGGGTTCTTGTTAACTCACTTTCTATGGAAACAATAGCATTTAAAGGTTGAAAATCATACCTAGTTAGTTTTATATATGTTGTAGTAACTGTGGTGTATTTCCCAGATGTGCCCATGCAATAATATTACATTTTGTGTTGCCAGAATGCTATGTGATGCGACCTCAAAGAGAATAGTTGTATTTTTTTAATACTCCCTAAAACTCTATTATTTGTGTCATTTGTATTTAGATTCCAATTGCATTCTGACGTTACATTGTAAACACTAAAGGTACAGTCACGTAGAGTGGATTTGAGTTATTGCAAAAAGAGTTGTTGTTTCAATCGACCAATCATAACTTTTACTATGGCTTGACCCAGAGAGAAAACTCTGAAGGTGGTATTCCGGTTGGTTTAATGAAACTATTCTGCAAAATGGTATATACATCCGCTCTATGTTAATCTACCTTAAAAATGTAACCAACTGAAATCGACATATCGATTTCAAATGCTTTTCAATGTCAAATAACAGTATCTTAAAATTCAGCCTACTTCGTGCTTGGAAGAGGTGTGTATACCTTCAGTTACTATATATATGAGATTGATAAACTTAAATTAAACTCTGTTCCTGTGCTTACACAACACGGGAGTTGCAACCATCACAATGTTGATCCCCAGCATCACAACACTTACCTATACATATACGAACTTCTTACATGGTGACATGGTGAAGCCTGAAGGTGGAGACACCCATCATTAGATATAGGTAGGTACACTAGTATTATATTATTCGACAAATTATAATATTAACTAAAAAAAAGTATAAATTGGTACCTAAATTGACTGGATCATTATGCTGGAAGAACTTAGTGACTGATAAATACATCTACAAAACAGCTACAGCTACAAAAATATGAGGGGATGGTTCATCTATTTAAAGTTATTTCTCATCTAATACAAACAATGTACCTACTACCTACTAAATGCAAGAAGATGCAAATTTGCACTTTGCAAGTTTGCACATTTAATTTGTACTATATGCAAATTTAAAAACGTTGGTTTATGTCCTGTTTTACAACGGACTGCTTGGTTACTATAAAATATATTTTATTAATTGTAATGTTACTAGTAGGTACTAGGTATTGATGCTTGTACATTTCTTGGAGGATTTTTTGTCGAATTACATTGCCTAAGATAAACCTTCCTAGGATAGACCATAAAATAGTATTTGATAAATGACAGCTGACATAAACATTCAGGTTATATTTCCTTGTTATGGACACTTTTATTTCAATGTAAATTTGATTGATCAATCCAATTGAAGGAACAATATTATTCTTTTATCTGTAGGTATTGAATATGTATAATTCGTGGCAACATTTATTCTAGTTGTTTCAGTCTTGTTGACAATGCAAACAATATATTTGGGTAATTATGCCAGTCACAAGTTTCTCTTATTTTAAATTAATAACTACCTATGTGCTATTATCCACCACCACCATATTACTCTTGTTAATTTTTAAAACCGGTGAGAATGGTGTAATATTTGACTGTAGATATATCTTGACGTGTGTAAAGTAGATATCTGAATAAGTTAAAGAATAAATTACATTAGAAGATTCATGACTGATTTTTATTTATTTGAACTGTGCTTGATATCCTACATCGAAAACAAATTATGAAGCCAAATTTTGAGATATCTTGCTGACTAACTATCCACAATTTTGATCTCTCTGTGAATTCAGCACTACATCTAGATTTTAATATTGTGCCTAGGAGATTGTGCAATAGTTTCTATTGAGGAGGGTACCATTTTCAACCTGTCAATCCTTACCAATATTCTACTCTATGTTTCCAGAAAGCTCCAGATCCTCATCTTATTGACAAACGAAGTTTCTTATGTACCTTTCAAAGAAAAACAATATATATATATATATATAAATATATATATTCATTTTACATGATTTTACTGTGAAGAGTATAGCAATTACTGTTAGGTACCTACTCATACTACAATATAACCCCAACGTACTATTTGAAACTTTTTTCAGTTTCCTCATGTTTTATTCTAGCTGAGTAGGTAGCAGCAAGGAGAAGCATAGGTACCTCAGACTGTAAATACAATTACGCTTAATTGAGCTAAGTTTCAGTTTAAATATCACGTGATGAAAATAAAATATAATATGTTCTTATCAAGATTCTAGAGCTATTGTTTTACAATTGACTTTCACCAAGGCAGTTCTCGTCAGTGCTTTCACTTGTTGGTTTTACTGATTTTATTAAGTTCGTTTCGTAATTTGGATAATATGTGGAATTCTTTTCTTGAGCATATTTGTATTTTTTCCTGAATAAAAAATATATTCGTCATTGTCTTAAGTCGACTCATCTCGACTCTACCTGAGATGAGGATTTCGTGTGACGTCTGAACATGCTCGAGTTGAACTTCGCGCTATTTTGTTCGTCGTGGAGTCTACGACCACGCTCAGCAGGTGCGAACGGTCAAAAGCTGAAGCTCAACAAAGAGGAAGACGAATCGACGATGAGTAATGATATTTTCGGCAAAACCAGTCTGATCTTCGAGTCAGATTATCATAAAGGAAAGACCACATCTTCGTGTTTTAATTATTACCTATATCAAGATTAAGACTGTCTGTTCAATTAAAGTTAAAATTGTGTAGTTTCCTTTCTGTATAAGCTGATTCAAGATGGAGAAAATTATGTGATATTGGAAGGTATGTTATTCATTTTGCGTACTCATAATATTTACTTTTGGCAGATAGGCTGTCCTCCATAGGGCTTAGGCAACTTGAATGACCTATAAGATTCATTCTTATTATGCAGGGCAACGTCTTTGTCAACAATTGTCTCTCGCCAAATATTCTTCGTAGTATGGCAAATCGTTTAGAATAGGTAGATTTATTGTGTACCTAACTGGCAGACTGTATGGCGTGTGGAAAGAATTTAGATAGGTATATTTTTTGGAACTTAGTGTACGTACCATACCCATTACTGAGTATGGCACTTGCAACCTTGCAAATTATAACTTTGAAGGTAGTATTTTAGTCCTTGAAGTGGCAGTCCCGAACCTTGCGTTCCTCTTAAAATTATTACTAACCAATAAGTTTCCTTGTTTACTATGACCTTTACTCATTCCACCATTGCGTTTTCACAGGATTTGTACAGACTCTGACCTGACATATGAGCTGTCTAATGAGTATCTGTTTAATACCTGTTGATGAATAGCATAGCAAAATAGCTAAATCGATTGTCTTTGGTAGTATACAAAACAAAATAATTGTATTCCTATTATAATTTATAGTGTAGGTAGTAGTTCCGTATTACTACAAGAATGTAATTTACTATTGGTTACCCCTTAGGAGCTATAATAAAGATGAACTGGTATTATACCAAGTTAGGCAGGTACCTAGACACCAACAGACACAATTTTGCCCGTTTCACTTGTGACATAGAATAGGCAAAACGCGCTATTTTTGTGTCTATGTGTTGGTTTTATTTTCATACGATTTTATTAGGGAGATCAAGCAAAAATTTAGGCCCAACAATACAAAACTGAGTGATGTAAACTTTTAGGGGCAAGGCCTTTTAATATATTCTGAAAATGAAATACTGGTCAAATCTTTCCAGTTTCTGCACACATTATAAAATAAACAGTGGGGGTTTCTATGGGTTCTAATAACAATTTATGTTTTGTGCAGTTTTTAATGCATTATTAGTTTTTAAATATTGATTTTGAATTATCTTTTATTGACTGTCACGTTTTAATTCGTGCTATTTATGTGTATTGTTCCTTGTTTTGTTTAACCGGTAGTGAGGCACATTGCTACGGGGCTTGCCATATTCTCACTACCGGTAAGTGTACTTATGTAACGTATGTACATTTTAAAATAAATAATAATAATAATGCCACTGAAAAACTTAATTTAGATAAAGATACCTATCACTCAAATAATTAATTTTTTCAGGTTTTCATTATTTGGTGATATATTAGCTCTGGGTACCTATTACATATCTCGTTTTGATCTCGTCGCGACCTAATTAATTTCAGCGTAATGCTATCTTATTGGCAGTGAAATGAATTCGGTCGCGCCGAGATAAATAAAAGAAAGAATAGGTACTACCCTGGGGGTTATTTTCATGTTTGTTTTTAGGACAGGCTAGTTAAAGAGCTCAAATGTTTTAAATTAAATACCTATGAAATATGTAGGTACCTACCTTATTTACTTTGTAATATAAATGTTCTAAATACCTTTGCAAAGTTTCATGCTCAAATTGATAATGGTTGGTTGGTACTAAGTATCTCGATTCTGACTGAAAGTGAAACATAGCGGAGGAAGCTAAAGCACTGAGGAAGCTGTTATTTTTATTTTTAAATTTTCTCTTTTTTTATTTGTCTTGCTTTATAATCATTCGGTACCTACATTTTAGTAATTTCATTGCTCAGTTATTGCCACGATATTGTTATACGTGGTAACTTGATTTTAGTAAAAGGCTAAAACTTATTAGGTACCTACAGGACCTTCTAAGAAAATAACATTTTATTTAACCAAATTGGACAAAGATATTGTAATGCAACATATAAAATTAATTTTACAGAGGTACCTAAGTATAACTCTAAATATGACAAGCATTAAGAACAACATCACTTATTTTCAGCATATTCTATTAAAAAATATGGATAAATTTCACGATTTTCGTTTAAAATATTTCAACCCAAACTAGGTAGTGTGTGTTTAGAAAAGAGATCTGCGAATTCAGCAATGTGTCAAGACACTTTCTGTCTTGCGCAACATGGTGAAAATAGTGTGATGCTGTGAGCATCTTATTTTTTATACCTAGATTCAAAGTAGTAAGAATAGAATAAGTGAGCCATTCCAAATGTAGTTAAACCAAGGAGTTGTAGTATTGTCACTTGTTCAAATAAATATAAGATGCAATGAAGATTTGGTACTACTTGGTTCTAGAGTCGGTTGTACTATAAGGTTAATATTGGTGATAATATTTCCTAAATATTGCTATAACTTTTGAATCATTCAAGTTGTGAAATATGTGAAAATAATTAGCGTAGGTAGCTAATCTTTCGCCGACCTTAGCAATATAAACACTAACACTTGTTGATAATATTTGTGTCCAAGCTCGTGGAAAACCTGAAAAAGTAGAGAGATTTCTGGTTTTCCACGAGTTTGGACACAAATATTATAGCTCCGCTAATTATTTTTCACATATTTCATAACTTGAATGATTCAAAAGTTATAGCGATATTTAGGAAATATTATCACCAATGTTTACCTTTTAGTACAGCCGACTCTTAAACCAAGCAGCAAAATACTATTGATGACATGGCATTATTTTTGTATTATTTGTAGAGTGGAACCATTAAAAATACTAAATAGGTACTAATTGCATAAATTGCTATAATAATAAATTACATATAATAAATTATAGGGGTGTTCATTGATTATTTTTTTCAAATCGATTATCGAATCGATGTGCTTCAAGCATAATCGATGAATCGATGATTAATCGGATTAAATCGTATTGATATTATGAAGGGAAGGGTTGGAACACAAAGAGGGAGGGCAACATATTATTTTGTTACGGCAATAATAACCTCAATTAATTGGAGACGCAATTGTAAGCCTCAATTCAAAAAGTATGACTGTAAATGTCATACTAGAATGACTATAATCATCATAGCTAGAATGAGAAATTTACAGGCTATTTAAGAAAACTCACTCGAAACACGAATATTTTGATAAAATAAGGCGCACACAAAGAAATATTAGAATTATCAACATGAACTGAAGCTGACGGACGCCATTTTGGATTGGGTACGTTCGAAATCAGTGAAAAACAGAGTAGTGAGGAGCTCTAACGGAAAAGGGAGCACTAAATTTGCAATTTTTGCGGCATTTTCTTCTAATCGATTATTTATCTTTAAATCGGATTAATCGACTTAAAATCAATAATCGATTAATCGATTCGATTTAATCGTAATCATGAACACCCCTAATAAATTATGAAATGTGGATGGCCTACAAAATTAATATTACTTGCAGGTTAATATTTGGAACTCAGGCAAAAATAAAGTATAAACCTGTTGATACAGAAAACATAATCCTAAATTACCATTGCAAGTAGTCGAGGAATTCAATCCTTTCGAATGTCATTACTGCACTGACAGTAAGAGGTTATTGTTGTCTGCTGCCACCTCAATGACTTGTCTCCATTAATGACAATACGTCATAGGAAGTGATCACACTCGTTTCATTGTCCAATCCTGATCCAATCCGGTTTAATATTATATTGCTGGGGATGAACGATGTTTTACCTACCTATTAAAAACATAGTAGATATTTCATAATTGGATCTATAGTGGAATGAGCGTATTGTAGGTACCTACCTACCTGGTTTAGTTATTTATGTGTTTCTGCTTCTAGAAAAATATCCTGCTGATTTAAAAGCCTTACTGGCCACTCTGCAAAACAAATGTAAGCTGTCAACAACTCTATATGAGCTAAGTTTTAGATGATGGTTGATCATCAAATGTTGATAAATTGTTCTACACATTTTAGATGGCCGAGGTTGACCCAGAAACGCTTCTTGAATGGCTGAACATGGGCCAGGGAGATGAACGGGATATGCAGTTGATTGCATTAGAACAGCTTTGCATGTTACTGTTGATGTCCGACAATGTAGACCGCTGCTTTGAGAGGTTAGTTGGAAATACATTGTCAACCTTCTGATCTATTTTGCTGAAAACTAATGATCGATCACTGGTTTTAAAATAAACATTATGAAATTTGAATTTATATGATAGATGTACACTCGACAATTCATAAAACGGTATTTGAAAGAAATGGATTGTCTGAAACAAATGTGATGGCATCATCTGATGAAGTCTGTACTTATTTCTCATCTACCTGTAGTAGGTGAGCTCTGATTTCATTGATAATAACAAGGATTGATTGTCAATGAACCTGACCAGCAGCCAATCTGTTTCGTTCAAATACCGTTTTATGAATTGTCGAGTGTACCTACCTACCTACCTACATTTGGTATATTTCAATATAATTTTATACACCTGGTCAATATGATTGATTAATTTGCTTGATTGTTTATGTCTCAATATGTGATTGCCTAGATGTAGACTTTTGGCAATTCATGTTAGTTACTCCCACCCAAACCTGATTGTTTCAATCAACTTCAAAAGACGTTTCATGCACTTTCGCATGGTTACTTTTAAAACATGTGAAGCATAAAAGTCCTTACAGAAATGAAATTCTCAACCAATTGATAAGTGGCATCTTATTTTCAAAGCACAATATTTTTTTCTTATATTTTGGTTCAATATATCCATAATCATTTGTCTTCCTTGACCTCAGTTGCCCTCCGCGTACTTTCTTGCCGGCTCTCTGCCGCATCTTCCTGGATGATTTGGCACCAGACAATGTGCTGGAGGTGACGGCCCGTGCCATCACCTATTACCTGGACGTGAGCGCCGAATGTACCCGACGCATCATTGCCATGGAAGGTGCAGTGAAGGCGATCTGCAATCGGCTCGTCGTCGCTGAAGTTGCCTCAAGAACGAGCAAGGATCTGGCGGAACAGTGCATCAAGGTAAGTTAGCCCTTTTTCTCATCAACACCATGAGAAGATAATCCATATAAGTGTACCTAGTGAGAACTGTTGACTCGGAAGACTGTCGGTGGCCTTATAAAGTTGGCTTCCTAACGTAAAATAGGATAAAATTGTACGGTATTTGTACACCAGTGGCAGTTGTTGTCCGACATTGTGTGTACTAGGACGAAATCATTATGAAGCAAGTTTGCTCAGACGGTAACACTCAGTACTTACATTCTATAGGCCCAAATTCGATTCCTGCCTCTGACCTTCCTACATGAGGCAAATGCTGGGAAGGTTACTAAGGGGCTTCAACTCCTATAGATCTTACTTCCTTACAGCTTTTCTCATCAACATCACCCATTCATCCCCATAAAAATGTACTGATTCAAAATGACATAACTGTCATATCGTCAATAATTTACCATGAAGGAAGTAAAAATCAAATTCATGGAACTACCGTTAGTGGGTAAACACACACATTCTGTTAAGGTTTTAATAGGCTTACGGTAGTACAATTCATTCATGTTAGGGTGAACGTGGAACCCACTGGGGCCCCAAGATGGGATGAACAATCACAAATTAGTACAGAAGATGGAAGCCCTGTGACTGGGTTGTGTGTAGTAATTTTTACTGACGGCCCTTAGTGTTTCTTGAGGCTTTGAGCAACTATCCCAGCCATGTTAGCAGTGAAGTGGTAGACGAACATAATTATTGTTCTCTCATTGCTCTGATTCATTCATTATTCATTCGTTTCCATTCGTTCTTTCATTCGTTATTTCTTGTGTGCAGGTGTTGGAACTGATCTGCACACGCGAGGCAGGTGCTGTGTTCGAAGCTGGGGGCCTCAACTGCGTTCTGTCGTTCATTCGCGACAACGGGACGCGCGTGCACAAAGACACGCTACACTCATCCATGGCGGTAGTGTCGCGCCTCTGCACTAAAATGGAGCCGCATGATGCATCGTTACCCACATGTGTCGAGGCACTCTCCACGTTGCTCAAACATGAGGACAGCCATGTAAGCAACACACGGTTCATAGTTCTATCAGACCAAACTTATTATTCATTAATAATATTCAAGATATTTATTATTCAATTATGGCAGCTGCATTTACAAACGTGAAGTCTCTAAGGTATTCATCTTTTAGTAGCATTATTATTATTGTTATTATTATTGTAATGGCTTCTAGGTTGCGGATGGCGCACTGCGTTGCTTTGCCTCTCTTGCGGACCGTTTCACTCGTCGTGGTGTTGACCCTGCGCCACTAGCTGAGCACGGCCTTGTCTCGGAGCTTCTGACGAGATTGTCGAATGCCGCGGGCCCATGTCTCAACACGTCGACGGCAACAGGTGGAGCTGGAGCTCAGACTCTGAACACAAGTTCGACAACATCACCGGAGACCAAGTCATCAGCATCTGTCTCGACCATAATCAGTCTGTTGTCAACGCTATGTCGGGGGTCACCTACCATTACACACGTATGTTGAGAGGAGAGGATTCTAGGTGTTGACTTTTGTTTTAGTGGAGGTTATCTAATTTTTTAGTTTATTTTGTGCATGTGTATTTGTATTTATTGCATCAAAATTTTTCTGTATATACTTATTATTAAGAAATTGAATGTAGAATTTAAAAACAGATTTAAAAAAATCCACCCACATAATACCCTACCTGTACTCTCTAACCTAACCAGGCGGTACCACTTTTTTATCATGTGTTGTGTAGTGTTAATTGTCGACAAATAAAAATGGTTGAGGTGGCAGTTTTATTGTATATCTATTTTAAAATATGATTTCTTATCGTACTGCTTATATTTATTGATACCGTACATACTAGTCTTACAAGGACTTTGATAGACTTTTCAGCGGTGTGCTCAGAGTCTATTTTCTCCAAATTACCTGTATTAGGCATTTTTATTGCATTTCTCACTCTCTTCTTATGTTAGCAAACATCATCTCTGTGGGTTTGCAACTTTGACTGTGTGCCATAATTTAGGTATGGCATGTAGAGAATATTTTGCAGCCTTACAGTTAGCTGTGTGGTTATTTTAAAATCTGTCATACTCATGTAACAGCATGCATGTTGATGGATTGGATATTATTAAAAGTTCATAATATATTTCTTTTTTTTGTGCTGCTCCCAGTACTCTGTACATTATTTTATTGGTTTTATTTGTTTAAATGCACCCAATTAATAGTGCAATACAAAATTTGTTTCTATTTTGTTATCAGGATCTGCTACGCTCTGAACTGCCCGATGCTATTGAGAAGGCACTCCAAGGCGATGAACGGTGTGTAACCTAATTTGTTAACTTATTATTCTTAGAGTGATTTAAATTTGGCAAGTTTTTAATGATAATTTGCGAAATAATGTACATTATTTATTGGGGTAAGGATGGCAAGATCAATAATTATATTTACTTACAATTCATACCTTCACCTCATCTTGTACATCAAACAAAACCATTATTAACCTGAAGACTTCCTATATGTGTTCGGGGACTATAAAGATGCCATTTTGATCCCCAATTATTCAAATGTCACTTTTAACTCGTAGTACTAAAAGCTATAACTGAGAATTTGTAATGTAAATTTATAAAATCTACACCAATATTTTAAGTCTCTAAGGCGCAAGCAATTGAATCAAATAACATGTTCAACCATTTTTGAGCTATATATTTGAATTTTTAGCCGTAAATTTACATAATGATTATTTCGGCCCTAAATTAAATTTGTATTAAATCCGGCTTTATTTCTCTTTCAGCATATACTACTTGTTATGGCTTGAATGCTTTACTATAGTACTTTTGGAACTAAAAATAGTGATAATTTAAACCCGGCCTACTGAAAAGTTGTTGTCAAAGACTTACCGATAAACAAACTAAAGTAAGCCATGATTTATGTGATTCAGATGTTCATTGGACTCGATGCGCCTTGTGGACCTACTTCTGGTGTTGTTGTTCGAGGGTCGCAAAGCGCTTTCGCGTGGTGGTGTCTCCGGCCAACTCCTTCCGCGCTTGCGCCGCATGGACAGTGCTGGTGAAAAGTCTCATCGCCAACTCATCGACTGCATTCGCAGCAAGGACACTGACGCACTTGTCGAGGCCATCGACACAGGCGGTACGTGTAAGTCCACTTGCTTTACTTGCAACGTTGGTGATTTCTCGGTCATTCATCGACAGTTAACGAGATCTTGAATAACTCGGACTGAATGTTTTTAGAATGTGAATCGAGAGACACAGAAGATCATAGTTGCTGGAAAGCATACATTTGTCCAGGGCTGACACAAAAACTTCCAAGATTATAGGGTCTCCTGTGAGGTAAAAATGATACACTGAATCCTATGGCCGAAATTAATACAGCATCACACAAATTACTGTACCTACCGATATTATTACAATAGATAGAAAAACTATTCGGATGCACAATTATGACAAACAATTTTTTGGAAATAATTTGGCGGATTTTTCTGCTTATTGTAATATAATATTGTAACTTGTACGATACTGTATCATTTTTGGGCATAGGATCGAGTATATCATTTTTACCTACCTCACGAGACCCTAATTTAGTTATTGATTAATAATTAAAATATCCTTATGTACCTACTATTTTTTTGATTTCAAAGAAAGTATCAGCAATGTAAAGAGTAATCAATTTCTAGATTTATATGAATTATTTATTGTGTGAAATTTATTCATTTAGGATATTTATTTATTGTGTGTTTTTATGTCGCACAGACTACATACCTTGCAGTCCTACAGACCTTGCAGTCCTACAGAGCCTTTACATTTTTTTTAACAGACTTTAAATAAGGAACTACCTATGTATTTCCTTCCCTAGAATCAATTTCTATTAACTACACAAATAAGTTGAAGATCTTGATAACATAATTTAATTAAATCAATGTATGTACCTACGTGTAAAATAGTCAAATTTGAATTGCCACTTCATTTGCAGGTTTCATGTTCAATATACATATGTACACATTCCAAACCACCTTCCAATATTCAATGTTAGTTCTTGTGTTCTAGCAATTCTAATGTCCTTTTTGACATTAGAAGAGCACAGTGACATAGCAAGTCTAGCACTGGTACTTATATTGGAACTTGTTAGATTGAGTGCTAGCAATCTGCTGGTACAATAATTAATGTTTTCACTTTCTGTCACATACCTACCTAGTCCCTAAGTAGCTTGTTACCTTGATACATTTAATTTTATATTGAAGAAACAAGCATTCGTTATTTATTTTAAAATTCATATATGAAATATTCACTGTTCTATAATCATATTAATCTATATAATAAGTACCATCAGGTTAATGCTTGTCCATTTATAATTGTATTTTTATATATAACAGTGATATAATTAAAAATAACACAAGTCGTTTGACTTTCACATACCTTAATGTTTTTTTTACAGCAATATTTCGTTTATACTTCAATAAACTTCCTCAGGCTGTCAATGACATTTTTTAAGAAAAAAACAATTTTGAAAAACAACATTATCGTAGCAGTTGATAATGTTGTTTTTTAAAATTGTTTTTTCTTAAAAAATGTCATTGACAGCCTGAGGAATTTTATTGAAGTATAAACGAAATATTGCTGTAATATTAACATTAAGGTTTGTGAAAGTCCAGCGACTTGTGTTATTTTTAATTAATAGCCAAACCTAGGAACTGAATTTTATAGTGATGTAATTGTCGATTTCATTAACTAGAATTTAACTAATTAAAAGCATTGTTCAATGCTTCTGTTATTCTTTATAAGTAATTAAATTATCTATTCCTACGTGAATAGCATTAAGTCTTCATTTTGGTGTTTTTATAGGTATTGAAGTTAACTTTATGGACGACGTAGGCCAGACACTGTTGAATTGGGCATCTGCATTTGGTACCCAAGAGATGGTGGAATTTCTCTGTGATCGAGGAGCGGATGTAAATAAAGGTGAGATGGTTTGAGACTTGCTTTTTATAGAAGTGGTAATAGGCAGTTTTCTGTATTATGTACTCAAAAAATGTAACCATTAGGTTTGTTCAATTGGCATTTCAATGACGATATTTTTGGGCCCGTGTAACTTAGAACTTTATGGAAAACTTTTGCAAGGTTGTCTAGTGTATGTATGATGATGTTGTTTTCAGTGCCATTTGTGACTTATTGTTTGTAAAATATTTAAGAATACTTGTATGTTCATTTTGACAGGAATGTAAAGATAAAATTTCAATTTCATCTAGCAATTCTAGTATGTAGTACATACTAAGTGATTTTACATTACTTCCTTACATCTTTGCAATTATCTTTGTAATTCAAATCTAAATCTTCCACACTTGCCATTTGTGCAACCTTACACTGGCGTGAAAGTCTGAGCAGAAGTCACTGCACCTTCGCACTACATGGGTGATGCATAATGTCAAATGAACGGCCACGAGCAGGTTGCTCTAAGTTGCTCGAAAACTGCTGAACAGTTATCGTGAGTGTATTGCAGCTTAGTGCAGGTCTGCTTCAAGTAAGAAAATGCAGTTGGCAACAGTTAAAATATGTGAATGTAATTTTAACAAGTAATGTGGTTAATGTAGGGTCAGCGTCAAAAAAAACCGGCCAAATCCTCATGTTGGTATATGGGAAACCGGCATAGGAACTATTGGAAGTAATAAGGTTATAATATAATAAGGCTGTAATTCTCATTAATTTTTCATCCCATAGCCAGGTAGGAACTTGTTTTCTTTTTGAATGTATGAAATTGATGAATAAATTCTTTGTTAGGACAAAGATCTTCGTCCCTCCATTATGCCGCTTGCTTTGGCCGACCAGCTATTGCCAAGGTTTTGCTTCGACATGGAGCTAATCCCGACCTCCGAGACGAAGATGGCAAAACGCCTCTGGACAAGGCTCGTGAGCGAATTGACGAAGGCCACAGAGAAGTGGCAGCAATCTTGCAGTCACCAGGTAAGCACTCACGGCTCATTGACAATTTATTTTTAGTTCTGTAATCTGTATCTTTGAGGGCAAATAGGATCATCTGCAAATTAAAATTTTATATTGATTAGAGTAACATATGCTCTATTTTTGGTATGTCTTATAAGCATGTGCTAAGTGTTGTCTAAAATTAGACCTCTTAAAACGTGGGTGGTTCTTATACGCGAGGGCTTCTTATGAGTGAATACAGAATTTTTTTATATATGTATACTGTGTAGGAGGAAGTCTGTGTAGGAGGAAGTTTGAAGGAGGAAGTAGTGGATGTTAGGGTTTGTCCGTCAGTATCACTTGACAGCGATCATCGCCTGCTGGAATGTACGGTGAGGGTGCAAGTACAGAGGCCAGTAGCAACTGCCTCACACAAAAGAATCAAAGTGTGGAAATTGCAGGACCCGGCGGTGAAGAATGAATTCTGTCAAGTGATAAGGAGAAGTGAGCCAGTGGGGGAGTTGCGAGATGTAGAAGAGGAGTGGGAGGACTTCAGGAATGCTCTGGTCAAGGAGGCTGAAACATTGTGTGGAAGATCAGGGGGTAAAAGGAAGGAGAAGGAAACAAGATGGTGGAACAGTCGAGTCAAAGAAGCAGTGAGAGAGAAAAGACAAGCGTGGCAGAATTATGAGCTACAGAGAACTGTGGAGAATGAACAACGGTACAGAATATGTAGAAGAAATGTCGTAGGTATTGTTGTAGAGGAAAAGGAAAAGTCGATGGAAGATTTAGCAGGAAAATTAGTGAAAGATTTTGAAGGAAACAAGAAGATGTTTTATGGATTGATCAAAGGCAAAAGGGGAACAAGAGAGGAATTAAAGAGTATGAAGGATAACAAAGGGGACCTAGTATGTAACGTTGAAGAAATAAATAGTCTGTGGGGAGAGTACTCCGAGAATCTCCTAAATGTAGGAAAGGAACGGGGGGTACCAGTGGAGGAAGGAGAGCAGCAGTTTGGAGAGGAAGTGGAAGAAAGTGGAGTGGATGATGATCTTACTGAGGTGGAAATAACAAGAGCCCTCAAAGAGATGAAGAATGGCCGAGCACCAGGCATTGATGAGGTGACGATAGAGATGGTGAAAGCAGCGGGGGATGCGGGTAAAAGATGGCTCTACCGTGTGATTAAAGCAGCGTGGAAGCAGAAGAAGATTCCGAGTGACTGGGAGAAAGGGGTAATTGTCCCTCTTTTCAAGAAGGGGGATCGCAAGAAATGCAGCAATTATAGGGGAGTGACATTACTATGCCAGTGTGCAAAGGTGTTTGAAAAAATAGTGGAGTGTAGATTGAAGAATTGCGTGGAAGAGGGATTGAGAGAGGAGCAGTATGGATTTAGGAGAGGGCGGTCTACAATTGACGCAATTTTCACTGTGCGTCAGGTGATGGAGCAGCAGTGGGAAAAGGGTCAAACTATGCATATGGCCTTCTTGGACTTGGAGAAGGCATATGATTGGTTGCCAAGGGAAAGAGTGTGGGAGTGTCTGGTAAAGAGAGGAATAGGCAAGGAGTTGGTTGAGCGGATCAAAAGTATGTACCGGAACAGTGTGAGTTGTGTGCAGTCGGGAGTGGGGAGATCGGAATGGTTTAGTATTAGTGAAGGGCTTCGGCAAGGGAGTGTGTTGTCACCAACACTGTTCATCATTGTAATGGATGAGTTACTGAAGAAAGTGGAGCCAAATGAGGGGGATGATACACGAACACTAATTTATGCGGATGATGTGGTGGTGTGGGGAGAAACTAGGGAGGAAGTGCAGTTAAAGATTGATAAGTGGAGTGAAGAGACAGAGAAGATGGGTTTGAGAATAAGCGAAGAGAAGAGTGAAGTAATGACAATGGAACGGAAGAAGATAAGACAAGGACATGCCAGAATCAAGATGAGAGATGGATGGTTGAAGGAAGTAGAGGAATTTAAGTATCTGGGGAGCCTGCTCACCAACAAGGCAAAAGTAGATAGAGAAATACAGGAAAGAAGAAGGAAAGCGGAGTGTTTCTATCAGGCAGTGAGGAAGTTGCTTTGGCACGAGAAGTTTCCAAAAGTGTGTAAAATGATAATGTATAAAATGTATTTCCTGCCAATTCTAACATACGGGGCAGTGACGTGGTCAGCGGGAGGACAGGAAATGGATCAGCTTCAGGCAGCGGAGATGAAGTTCTTGAGGAGTGTGAAGGGAGTCACAAGAATGGACAAGATCCGAAGTAAGAAGATAAGAAGTGAGCTGGGGGTAGAGAGATTGGGGTTTAAATTGGGCAGAGAGAGGCTTCGGTGGTTTGGCCACATGAAAAGGATGGGAACAGGGCGAGTGCCACGGCGGGTGTTTGAGTCGGCTACTTCGGGACCACGTAGAGTAGGAAGACCAAGAGAGAGGTGGATTGGAGTTATTAAGGACGATGTTTTGGAGAGAGGGGGAAGTTGGAGTGAGTTGGAGGCTGAGAGACAGTGGGAGGACAGAACAAGGTGGAGGCAATTTGTGGAACAATTGGAAGCGGAGGAAGAAGAAGAAGACGAGGAGGAGATGCCAGGCGTGGCCAGCCGGTCTCCAGTAGTCCTGCGGCCCTAGTGTTGGTGGGAACACCCACCCCCTGACCCATTAAATTGGAACCAGCGGATAGATTATTATTATTATTATGTATCTACATCTTTTTTCGGGGTACATAGGTATTAGCAGTGCCTCGACGCGTGTTTGTGGGTAAGACGGGACTCAAGACCGTAGTTGGGCGTTTAAGCACAGCTGTCAAATCCACTTCGGCCCTTCTAATTTATAAAAATAACAATTGCAAAGTTATTGTAGTTTATTAATTTTTCAGCTTTTATTTGAGTCATTTTTACTTAAACTCACAGTCAGAGGTTTGAATATCAGAAATAAAATTAAGTGTAGATAACTAAGCCCATTTGACCTGTTCTACCTTCTATACTAGTTTGCAGACTAGAATTATCACATCATCATCATTCGGATTGACTTAGGTCAAGGAGTAAATTATATTTTGGGTTGCAGGAGAATGGATGATACCCTCTGATAAAGAGAAAAAACCCGAGGTGGAATCTGATGATTCTTCGGAGCCAAAGGGAGATCCAGAAATGGCGCCCATCTACCTGCGTCAGCTGTTACCAGTCTTCTGCAACACATTCCAGTCATCAATGTTAGCTTCCATTAGGTGTGTACATCTCTTGTTAAATATTCAATCAGTGACAGATGTCTCGAAAAGGTTACATACTGACCTTGTACATAATTTACATTGTTTGATCTGCAGGAAGGCTAGTTTAAGTCTCATTAAAAAAATGGTGCACTACATCCAACCAGCCTTGTTGGTAGAAGCCTGCAGTCCAGAATCTTCGATTAATAACTTCGGTACTATGTTGGTAGAGGTTATTGCTACTGTACTGGACAATGAGGTAAGATTTCTATCTTATTGTTGGAAAACAGGTTATATCATTGCCACCACGTGATGTGGTGCTTACGAGTAGCGACTGTGTCGTCGTGGACTCTAATGCTTGATTGTTGTTTGTATTCTATGGAATGTAGCAGTCTGGTCACTATGTAGTCTGTCTCTTGTCAAGTATGCTTTGTAGTTTAATGTCCGAAGACAAATTCTGCACAGATTAATGGATTTTCTGACTGAGCATGTTCGCTCACTCTGGCCTGGCACTCCAGAGGCCTGGCTTCGATTCCCAAGTCCTTCCTGACTGAAGTTTTATTTCAGTCTAGAGGCAAATACTTGGAAAGTTACAAGCTGATAGACCTCAACAGACTACTTCTATCCTTCTCATGTCTTCCCATCATCCCCAATCATCTTCATAGTCATTCATCCGTCTGCATTGACTTAGTTGTAGAACAGTGGGACAGTTAGCACCATTATTAAAATATACTTTCTGTAGGTAGGTACTAGATACATAGATGTTTATTTCAACCTGGAAAATCTAAGGAAAAATGAAAAGATTTCACATTGTATTTTAAACTAATTTGAAAAATAATCAATATTTATAATTGAATTACACATGAAACTAACATGTAATGTAATAAATACATTTTTAATAGATCATGATTTCCAGTCTGTTCAAAAACTATAAAAAAGTACAGTGTGAAAACTTAAGGATACCTACCAAATAAATTCTTTGCACTTCTGTGTTATCCTATAACTCTGACAAAAAATCTTGCCATGATCGTAGTTCCAAGATCTTGCCAAGATTTTCCAGCAGGGATAATGGAAACTGCCCAGAGTTACAATGATAATATAATGATTAATGACTAAGAAATATAGTGCCATCTGCTTGTCTTCAAATGCAATCCTCTAATATTTAATGCTGTTGCACTGTATGCTCTTGCAAGTAGATAACTCAGTTCAACAGGATAAGGATATCAATCATTTTCGTATGGCTATTTGCTTGTTTGAATGGAGTTGATTTCTTTGAAGAGGCATGGCATGAGACATTTCTTTCTTCCAATAAGCAATTGACTATTAAAAACAATTCGTGTATCACTGTAATGCGTTTATTGCAAATGCATTCAATACTACATCCTTGCAGCTATTGCTGACGAAGAGTGTATAGGTCCCTTTATTCAATTTATTTTAATAGAAGATCATAGCAACAGACGATTTACAATGTTTCTCTCCCAGCACAGCTGGAGATTTCTCATTGAATACTGAACTGATGCTGGCAGGTCACCAACTGCTAGAAACCAAAAATTACTTATTCTTGAGGGAGTTTTAACAATCGGGCCTTGGCCTTGGTCATGGTTAGTGTATGTATGTTTATGACTGAAGCCACATAGTGACTATTTTATGATTTATTAGTCCCCTTAGTACAGTGTACTAAAATTAGTGATATTTTTAGAGTGTTGATTGGTACTTGCTGGTTAAGCATGTTCAGAAGTGAGAGTACTGCGATCAGGTCTAAATAAATGCGGTATTTCTTTCTGTGGCCGAGGAGCATAATATTTATAGTATTTTGCATGTAAATGTAGTTATACCTGCTTCATTTAATCATTGATATTATATTGGTTTTTCTTCAATTTCTCTAACATTCGAGATCTTAAGAAAGAGTATCTTTTTATTTCAAATTAGTGTAACTTACTAATTAATTCGTAATTACTATTATTTTAATATTTCAATATTCTTGGCATTTTAAAAGTATGTGGTTGATCTTCTCTAATGAGGAAAGGGCATAATATCTTAATTGCAGTGGGGAAATGTTACAGATTTCCTATGTTACGCCCCCTAAACAGCATTACGTCTCACCCAATTGTTGCCTCTGGCTACCGAAAATCAACGGCAAAACGAGTCTTGGCTATTTCCGCCGCGACTTGCATGACAAGTATATTATCACAACGGTAATATTGCCTTGAAATAAAGCTCGAATCTGTTTTTGATGGTTTGCCATTACCTGTGATGTACTCCTATATTACTACATACTATACTTGATAAACTGCTAACCTCGCAATTGTGGTGTTCTCGTTGTTTGCAATTTTATTTCTACATTAAGGGAATTTTGATTGCTGGCAGAGCACGCTATTTGTTGGATAAACCTTTTAATACCTACAATACAATACAATACCATTTATATTTCATCAACTTGTAGGTACACTCGGCCAAACATAAATTGATCGTTGATCAAATTTGAATGACTGCTGGTCATGTCCCATACCAATCAAAGCTTGTTATTATCGTTGAAATGTGAGGTCCCCTACTAGAGTGAGACAAGGAGATCGCTTGTACTCACTTCGGATGATGCAATCTAACATTTATCAGTCAATCAAATTTGATCAACGATCAATTTATGTTTGGCCGAGTGTACCTACTATATTTTAAATTAAAGATTAGAATAAAATGTTCGAAGATTACCTACACAGATATTAACATACTTGCATATCATATTTTTAATTACGGTCCCTTGTTAATTTTGATTTTGTGTAATATATATATTTAACTTTTTTTCTAGATGTGAGTGTTTCGAGCTTTCTATCAATTCCATATTATTAGTTGTCACAAATGTACTTGTGCCAAAGCCTTCCCTTGATAATGCTTCTGAAAGCATCATTGGCTGTGTGTTTTAAGTCATTTAGAACTTAAACTGTCTGAAAGTCAATACAATAATTATTTAATCCACAAACAATGAGGCTTAAATAGATTATATACTTAATCTACTTTTGCTAATTTTCAAACTAAATTTTCAATTAACGTTTTAACTTTTGTATCATGTTACTTTTTGTAACTTTTATCAAGTTTTATTAGGAATTCAAATTAAGGAAGCCTGAAGGTAGATTCTTCTACCAGCATTGTTCTTATTTTTAAGAAAATTAATTCTGTATTACAAGTAATGTTACAACATACATTTGTCTTAATTACTTACCAAGACTTTTATCTTCAGACTTTTAACAATGCATGCTTAAAAAATCAAACTTGATGATTACATACCTACGAATGTTGAATCAAGGATCAAGTAACAGGTCTTTGCTGCATGATATTGTGTTTGTGACTATAAAAGTTTTAGGGATGTGCAAATCGGTTTTTACATTGAACCAATATTTTTGGAACTTTTCCATCAATTTCAGCATCTACCATTTCTACAGTAAAACAAAATTTCGTAGAACAAAATGTGGAGGTAACTTTCATAATTAGACAGATGTTTTATTCGACAATTTTAAAAGTTATGGGGTAGTGCACAAAACTTTTCTCATTTGAGAGGACACATCGACCAAACTTACAAAGAGAAGGAGCTGTAATTTATACTTCAGGTTATAAATCAAGTTCTACTCTTAATGCATGTATTGTTTTTGTTGCAATACAACATACTTCTAAAATTGTGTATTGATTTTCTGTTCATCACTTATTTTTGTTATCTGAAGGGAAAGTTAAATTCTCATCTTGCTTTGGAATTAGGAGAATTATTCAATTGGTTAATGTAGGTAATTAAATTATACAGTGAGGATCACTCACCATTATGGCGGATTTATATAAGGATTTACGAAAACTATTTTTTTTTTACTAGAATTGAATTAAATAAATTAGGACAATTAATGGCATACACCCTGAAATACCAGTCACTATGCTTTTTCCAAGCATAAAAATGCCCCCCCCCCCCCCCCCCCCCCCTCCACCCCCGGAATGATCCCCAAATATACTATATTTTTAACTTACCGCTGATTGGAGAAGGAACACTTGCTGATCACACGCTCAAGGCAATGGGATGATCAATGCCAGTCAATTTAAAAGCGAAAAGGTTTATCTTTAAATATTATGCAATGTTTTACAAAATCGAGTAGTTCCGCACAGTTTGATCTTTCTAAACTAAATAATTCCACGCACTTGCGTACATTTCATCGACGTCTGGTTCGGCCCGCGTTAAAGACAATCATAATTTAAAAAATCTACTTCTGTTAAGACAAAAAAAAAACTTGAATAGCCGCTGCGGTCGACAGCTAACTTCTTCTTAGATTTAATAATTTTTTCATACCTGCTCTCAATGAAGATTTGAATTGAGTCATTTGCTGACGAGGAATGCATCGAGCAAGGTGTTAGCTTGTCTTCATGTATGGAATCACCTTTGAGTAGTCAAGTAGCTTGCTAAAGCAAGAGAGAAGAGATTATGGCTCCAGTAATGTGTTAAGAGAGAACAATACAAGTCTCTGCTATGACATGATGTCATGCTAGCCCCTCCCACTCAATAAATATAGCAATGAAAACTGTAAGCCAAACTTGGACAATGTAAGTGTACTAACAACCCATTCTAAAGCCTAGTTTACTTGGTTCAATGTTTCATTCAATTCATTTAGTTAAATAATATTTTTCAATGAATATAACCCCTAGATGCGAAATGGAAGCAAATGTTGACTTCTATACGTTTCATTTAGAACTGGCCTATTTTTCTTTAAAGATTTTGATTATTAAATTCAATTAATGTAACATTAAACTAGGCTTCAAGACATTTTCTACTCTTTTCACAGCAAGTAGCCGTTACAAACATTATAACTAAATAGTAACATTTTTTTCTTGTAATATTTGAAATTTAGGATTGCATAGGCAGTGACTAATGTAGTTTGCCTATGCTGCACTATGCTCCCCTGGCACAATCTTATATCAGGTTTCATCTGGTGGCCTAATTTGAACTCATTTTAGGCAAATAGAAGCATTTCTCCCTCATCTTGCCTCGACAGTTGTGTTTTAGAAGGTACATTTTGTTGGTTAGAATTTTTCAAACCAGTTAGCACATTCCTAAAAAATGACATTTGTTTGAATTAAATTCTGTTAATTTTAAAGTTTGTTAAAGTTTGTTTCATAGTACTGCTCATTTTATTATAGAGTTGCTGCTTGGCAATAGACTTAAGGAAATATTATTTCTTCTCTGTCACACATATTGCAAAATTAGATTGATTTTCTTTGTCATGTAAATTGTGTTGGTACCTTATTTAAGATCAATATTGATATCTTTGATTTTATTGAGCATGCTGTAAACTGCATTTTGTTGCCTTCAAATATGCAGCCTTGTGTAGCTGGCTGCTAACTTGCAGTACATAGTTCTAGAATGTGCTTCCGTTAGAAACATATTGTAGTCCATGCAGGCCTCGAGTCCATTCTCGTTAAAGATCACTGACCCTTCCCAGTAAAAAGTCTGTGTCTCATATCTGTCTGTATTACTTACCTGGCAAGTGAGAGATTTCAGGTTCAAGTTCTGATTCAGCTGCATTTTCTTTTCCACTTCTATCATTCCTTTCTGATGGTTTTTGTACTTTTATGATAATTATTTGGATCAACGTTATTAATAATTAGAGCAGACCGATAGGATATTTGCTAATCCCAGTGTATTATTTTATCTATAGGAAGATGAAGATGGACATCTAATAGTCCTGCAGATAATCACAGACTTGATGGTAAAAGCTCAAGACACTTTCCTCGATCATTTTGCTCGCCTTGGAGTCTTTCAGAAAGTCTACCAACTTGCTAGCCCGCTAGTTCTACAAGAATCACCAGCTAGCAAAAAGGATGAAATTGTAAGTTTGGGTGCCATACATCTGAAATACATAATTTAATACTATCCTTGTTCTATCCTTCATGCTATTATAAGTTGTTACATTACAGAAATTGAAACTCTATGTCCTATGTTTTTTAATTAAATATTGTAGAATACAATGATAGATAATATTTTTAATTTATATGTTATTCAGGAGGAATGCGAGCAAGAGCCGATGTTGGACGATGCTAGAGAAATGCTTCCAGGCAAGGCTTACCACTGGCGTGATTGGTGCATCTGCCGTGGTCGTGACTGTCTCTACATCTGGTCAGATGCTGCTGCTTTAGAGCTTAGCAACGGCAGTAATGGATGGTTCCGATTTATACTGGATGGGAAGCTGGCCACCATGTATTCGAGCGGTAGTCCTGAAGGTGGTGCTGACAGCACAGGCAAGTTGGCTCGGAACTATTTAGAACTTAAGGATTTACATGTATAATAAGTAACTAAGTAAGATTATGTCGGTTCATCTACATAATATCATTTGATACCTATTTCCCGTGAGAAAGAGAAAGTCATGATGATTGAACGAGCGACTCCGTTTGGCTCTTTTGGCACAGACATCTGTCTTTTTTTCTCTTTTTTCTGCTACTGAGCAATACACAGGTCGCACCGTTTCACCGATTGATCTGAAATTTTGCACACATGTAAAGACTAACTTTTCTGTTTGCAGACCCTAATTTTTGGGAAATCCGTTCATTGGTTAAAATTTAAATAAATATATCCTGAGGCTGAAAAATCAAAATTGTCTTCGATAAATCTGATCAACTCATATTTTGCATGGTCATTAAGACCAACAACACTGTCTCTTTTTACAAATTTTCAGCCCAATCAGTCACTTATTGACATTTTTCATAACCTGTCTGATGAAGTTTCAAAATAAATAGGAATTTTCCACTGCAACTGAATCTGATTTCAATACCAGAGTGTTTCGATGGCTATTCTCAAATTTCAGCGAAAAACAGATACTTTTTTGTTGATTGAGTGGCTCATATTTCATTTTAATATGGATGTTGATGTTTTCTGTCAGTTGTGTACGCAATTCAGGTTTAAGAATTTGCACGTACCGGTGCTCGCTCATCAACGCGTTACACTGAGCGTTTTCCTAGTTAAGGTACATGGTAGACTGATTCACAATTCTATTTAATCCATACATTTTTCTGATTTTCAATTAGGTAAAGGACGAAATGCAGAAACTCTTACTACAGAAGGTATGTTTAAATCTATTTGACTTAAGATTTGTATACAATTCAAGCAAACTAAATCTGATCTTTATTCCTCTTGAAGAAAATCGTGGTGAGTTTCTTGAGAAACTGCAGCGTGCTCGAACTCAGGTGAAACCCAACTCCATGAGCCAGCCGGTGCTCAGTCGTCCTGGAGCCGTCCGCTTGATTGTCGGGAACTGGGCACTAGCCTGCCGTAAAGAGGGTGAACTTCACATACACAACTCTGATGGGCAACAAGTAAGTCCCTGTCACTATCCAACGTACATTTTTGATTGACTAACAAGATGGCGTATTAAAGAGAACTCTTGATGGTGTTGTAAGCAGGAATTGCATTCTTTACAGCAATCTACCGTTTTGCGAGAAGATCTGCCAGGATTTATCTTTGAGTCTAACCGCGGCACGAAGCACTCATTTACTGCTGAGACCTCACTGGGACCTGAATTCTCAGCTGGTTGGACAGGAAAACGAGGAAAACGCTTGCGGTCAAAGATGGAAGCCCTAAAGCAAAAGGTAAATAATACATCAGATGATCAGCTTGAAGCCAATTCAGGTATCCTGGAGTGTAATTTATTACTAATTAGTAGTTCACGATTTACACATGAACTATTAAAATTAACCTTTTCTATAGAACCTCATGGATTGTGCAAACACATATTATGAGCTACATATTTTTTAAACTCTTTCTAGGTTAAGCATCAAGCCCAAGATATTTACGAAAAGTATTTCAAAGTAGCTCAAGCTCAGCCTCGTGGTGTCGTCGCAAAACTGGGAAACATAGTAGCACAAATTGAAAGAGCTTGCCAGAAACAGGTAGGAATAATCAAAGTTTTCATCCAAGCATAAATAGAGATGCTCATTATTACAATAAAGCAAATCGATTATGTTTTGCATATCAAGTTTTAAATTCGAGTCAGAAAATTCAAATATCCCCTGTAATAGATTAATCACTTTTCAACTTGACAATTACAGCACACGAACAACCGCGAGAAAGTTTCTTCTTGGCGATCAATCCTTCAAAATGCATTGGATGAGTTGACTCAACTGCTATTGGAGGAGGGTCTGGTTTCTGCATACGAGTTGCACAGCAGTGGTCTAGTCCAGGCTTTGTTGTCACTACTGTCTACTAGTTGTTGGGATCAAGGCATGGGCCAGAACAAAACGGCCAAGCTTCAGAAACAGCGTGTTCAACTTTTCAAAAACTGCTTCAAGGTATATATTGTTTTCACTTCCTTCTTTTACTTACTTCTTCAATGGTTGTCCTGTTTATATATTTTAATATGATCAAGATTGATCATAGCATGTTTAAATTTGAAGGTTTGTTTGTATAATGTTAATCTTTTTAAAGGAAAAGGCAGGTGACAATGGTACCAACTCCGGAGTTGTACTTGTGCACAAACTGATCTCCGTCTTGGAATCCATCGAGAGACTTCCAACCTATTTGTATGACACTCCTGGCTCGGGCTATGGATTACAGGTGAATATATCTCCACAACAGCTCTAAATCCAACCATCCAAATATTAGCATTTTTCAACAGCTTCTTCATTCATTATGAATTATGATTGTCATTATATGTAACACTCCTTATGTTATTCAGTTTGTTTTTTACAATTTGCTCCAAAGGTTTCAAATGAGAACTGGACACCTAAACTGGAACTGGACTGGAATTCCTAAATGTGTACTTCACTCATATCACGCAAAACAAATATAATATTGTTTTTAATTAGCCCAGACTAGTGGTTTATCAGTGTTGAAATAAAACTAATTATTGATGTCAGCAAATCATACCTGAGGCATATTATAAATTGTATTTATGATCTTGTCTTATCCAGATCTTAACTCGCCGACTGCGTTTCCGGCTGGAGAAAGCTCCCGGGGAAAGCTCCCTGATTGACCGCACTGGTCGCAGTCTGAAGATGGAACCCCTGAGCACAGTTGCTCAGCTCGAACGCTATCTTCTGAAGATGGTGGCCAAACAGTGGTACGACTATGACAGGTCCACCTTCCACTTCGTCCGCAAGCTGCGGGAAGGACAACAGCGGATTGCATTCAAGCATCAGCATGACTTTGATGAGAATGGCGTCATCTACTGGATCGGAACCAATGGAAAGTAAGTTTGTCATTAAAAAATATAGAAAATAAATTGACAATTGTAACTATGCTGCCAACAGCAGAAACTATATTGTGTTGTTTCCAACAAAATAATTTTCTTTATACCATTATCAATTTATGTATTTAAAATGACTGGCTCATTGTATTGATTGATTTTATAGACTAGCTAATTTCGGTCCATTCACTGAAAATCTATTTTTATCGTAATTGTAATCGATGTCAGAATTGTACGATCGAAGGTTTTAATTAAAGTCCGAAGTTTGTTAGGCAATATCAAAATTTTTAATTAGCAATTTTCAAACAGTTTAATTTTGGTTTAACACATGGTATGAATACCATATCTATCTGTTATGTTTGACATACTCGACCAAGTATACCAACCAGGCGAATGTATTTTTAGTTGGAACCATTGACACCAGTTTTATATTCCATGTATGAGAAATTTTGCTAGTTTTTGTGTGTTAATTATTATCTTACCTATTGCAATGTATTTTTATTGTGTTATTTTATATTTGTACTTGTGGGCGTCAGTCCGTTACAAATACAGAATTATTAATAATAATAATACGTAAATAATAAAATGGGAATACTTAATTTAAGAGTCATTTTAAAAAAAGTGAAGAGTCCTAATAATTCTTGAGTCTCTGACTAGAAAACTGTACCATGTTTCAACTAATTACTACTTAGTTTACTGGGACATCATTGTCAGTGAAAATAGCGTTTGTGAAGATAATCTTGTTTCAATAATAAAAAATACAATTTGGCAACTATGTTTGTCGAAACAGCTAACGATACTAGGCTAGGATTATTGCTATTTCATCTAATTGACCAATAAATGGCAACATTCTGGTTGTGAACTAGAATCAAACTTATTGTTTCAAATTACTGAGCTTTTATTTACAAGATGGGATGGGATTTAGGAATGGTATTCTTTTGAATACGAACTGGAGAAAGTCAAGTACAAACCTGACTCAACATTTGTAATGTAGCATGTAATTTTAACACTTATCTGCTCTGTGGCCTATAGTAAGTTGTTTGTGTGTTTTAGAATGTGCAGTGAGTGGGTGAATCCAGGTCAATGTGGCTTAGTCGTGATCACGTCATCTGATGGCCGGAACTTGCCGTACGGTCGACTTGAGGATATCCTCAGTCGTGATTCGTCCGCACTGAACTGTCACACAAACGATGACAAGCGTGCATGGTTTGCCATTGACCTCGGCCTTTGGCTGTTGCCATCTGCATACTCGTTGCGCCATGCAAGAGGCTATGGCCGCTCGGCGTTGCGCAACTGGCAGTTACAAGTAAGCACCACTCTTTAATATTATCGTACACCTAGTCTATACATGTTTATGAAATTCAGGCCTGACAAATGGTGAAATGATTGTTCTGTAGGTTTCAAAGGACGGTGTTAACTGGACTACTCTACATTCACACGTCGAAGATTGTTCACTGAACGAGCCGGGCAGTATGTGCACTTGGCACATCGAGGTACCTTCAGATGAGTCGCAGGGATGGCGGCACATTCGGTTGCAGCAGACTGGCAAGAACGCGTCAGGACAAACGCACTATCTCAGTCTTTCTGGTGAGAATTGATACTAAAGCCATGTTCATGGTACAAATATAGTTGATTTGCAGAATAGTTCCATAACTGAACACTCCGAGATATAATTGAATGTGATGTATACATCTTTTTTGCTGCTTTCAGAGCTGTTACTTAATAAAGCCTACTTCAATCTCTTAGTACATTGTAGATAAGGTTCAAGTTCTATTTCTGCTAATTTAGTTTATAATATACAATTTCAATTAAATTCCTTTAAAAACTGTTTGAACCTTGTAATCTTATCCCACCTGAATTTCAAAGTGATGTAAATACCACTTCCCTTACTGAATGTAAACTCTGTTAAAACTATGTTAGAACGTGAAAGTTTGTGAGTACAAAATTTTTATCGGCACTTCAGGCTTCGAGGTGTACGGAGTCGTGACTGGCGTGTGCGAGGACCTAGGCAAGGCGGCGAAGGAGGCTGAAGCTAATCTCAGACGGCAGCGACGCATGTTGCGCTCGCAAGTACTCAAACACCTGCTTGTCGGCACAAGGGTGGTGCGTGGACTCGACTGGAAATGGAGGGATCAAGATGGCAGCCCTGCAGGGGAAGGGACAGTCACTGGAGAGCTGCACAATGGTGAGTCGACTATTATCAAGTCCCATTATTTTTCCTCCTCTTTCCTTCGCATATCAATAACTCTGCACATATCAAGACTTCTAAGGCTTGCTTCGAGTAAGACATTTGCTGTGAAAGGACTTGGGAATACATTGCAAACCACAAGCTACAAGCTTTCAATTCAGTTATTAATGAACATCTATGTATCTGCTCAGGTTGGATTGATGTGACGTGGGACCACGGTGGCTCCAACTCCTACCGCATGGGTGCCGAGGGCAAGTTTGACCTACGCTTGGCTGCAGGCCTAGATGGCGATGTGTCTACCAGCGTTGGCAAGCAGCCACTAACAATCAACAACATACGCAAGGGTCTCGGCATGAATGTGTTCACAAGTCGCAAGTCCAGTTCTACACCCAGTCTACCCGATGCCACCGAGGGTCAGGCTAAGACTTCGGTTGCTTCTACCGAGCAGGCAGCGTCTGCTGATAATCTTGCTGCACAGGTATGTTACTTTTATACCTATGTAAGAACTCTCCTAACTACATAATATTTTTATTTTTTAGTCTCAAATTTCTATTCCCACTACCAGGAAAACACTAAGTATAATTAGTTGTTTTGAAATAAAATAATAATAATAAAAAAATATTCTGTTCAAAAATGTATTCTATTATTCTATTGTAAACTGGGCAGAAGTAGTCCAGCACACCAAATTAGGTCTATGTCGCATTGAGTACGAGTGAGTCCTTTTAACATGGTGGAAATTTTTGTTCTAGTTGCACAGGATATTGGATTTAGTGATTTTTGTATATTGCAGCAGGCTGCTGAGGCTATCGCTGAGAGCGTCTTGTCAATGGCCCACGCCGAGGCAATAGTTGCCGTCACCGGAGAGATCCAATCAGCCGCGTCCACTGCCAGTGAACTATCGGTAGTCGTTCATGCCATGCGGGATCAAGTGAGCGACCTCTCATCTCAGGCCAGTGATCTAGCGACCATCGTTGAGACTCTTGCACTCGACTCATCCGCTAGAGGTTAGCTCAGTTCGTACTCTTTAATAGGGAATATGCATAAATTTTAAAAGTATATTTTTTAAGTACTAATTCATCCCGCAAGTTTATGTTTTTTATATTTTTTATGCTCATTCTTAAATTATAAATTAATTTGTTCTGGATGTTTAATTCTCCCTCAAAAACAACATTTTAGTGCTCACTATGCGCTCACTTAGTGCACTTGTGCTCACTTGTGAAGTCGTTGAACTGGAATGAAACGTGGACCAAGCAGCACTGGGCCAATCACAGGGCTCAGTCATGCCCACAAGTCAATCAGATTGCGTTTTCCACTGAAAATGGCGGGATAAAAAAATTAGTGAATCATATAATCGAGCCATTAATATTCAAGTGTATTAAGTTGTTCCAGTATTTTAAGTTGTGCCATGGAATTTAGAGTAAAAAAACCTTAAAGTGACATATATCAAAAACAAATGTATTGGACACTTTTGCATTTTCCCTCTAGATTCTAGATATGGTTAAGAAAAGTATCTGATTTGATCTAGATCGTTGATTTCATGCATAGGTACATATTATTTTGAAAGAAAATAGGTATGACTAAATCTTACGGGATATGAACAGGTTACAGCATCAACTCTATGCTAGAATGATATTTTCTTCAGTGTGTAGTGCCAATTAGTGTCCTAAATTGTAGTTTAGATACCACCATAGTGGTATACAGAGAGGTGGGATGACAGATCTTATACCGCCCATGTTAAGTCGGTGGACAGTATCTGTCAAGGTAAACGGACAGGTCTCTCGGCAGCAGGCAGCGGAGCGCCCTGGAACGTAGACTCATGAAAGTATACGTACTGCCGGGTTGGTGTCTAGTACCACGTTTACCACCAGGCACGCTGCTTGGTGCTTTTCATGATGTTAAGGGACCGTCTCTCAGCGCTCTGTGAATTCACCTCTCCGTATACCACCAATGGTTACCACTTACCACTACTAACCTTGTATCATATTTTGCGCTTTGCTACATATTGTGTATATTGCATCTAGTATTTGATTGCTGCTACTCTCTTCCAGATCTAAGCAATCGTCTACAGAGACAGATGAGCTGCGCCGATGAAAACACAAATATTCTCTATGGAAACAAAGGCCCAAGTAATGTCACTCTGCCATCGAACTTCGTAGAATCTGCTGTCAAGGCAAACATCGTCTCCTCGTCATCCAGTTCTGCCAACGGTTAGTATGACCTGTACCTATATCTTATTTATTTGGGGAAATAAAGGGATACTCTCCATAAATGTGTTTAAAACATATGTTTCTCGTCAGATATCTAAGGTTAAAAGTAACTTTGAATATACCCATAAATTGGATAAGTGACCATTTAACTATGTATAGAATATCAAACTATTGTATAATATTGTAGGGATATAAATACCTAAGTACGGTATGCATGTGGTATTACATAATCAATCAAAGTGACCCCTTAAACTGGAGAATAGTAGGTGTCGGTCACATGAAAAAGGTTAAAGAATGTATAGATTTATTTAAAATTGTAAGATATATTTTTTACGGTATGGTTGTTGTTCCAGGACTGAACAAACCATCATTTGGCCTCACTCGTGGCGGCAATAAGATGCAGATCCAAGCGTCATCTCCAGACCAACATCCAATGCTCTCCGCCGAAGCCGTCGAGGTGTTGGACAAGATGCGCGAAGGTGCCGACCTTCTTCGTAACAATACCAACAGTTTTCTGTCTGGCGAACTTCTGCCTTCATCTATCTTGGTGGGATCTTCTCAGCAGTCGTCGGCATCAATAGGTACGTCTCTGGGCTTGACACTATGTTATGAGGCGATTGCATGTCAGAGAATTGTTTATTGCTAATCCCAGTGAGGTTTGCGCAATTTACCAGCATACATACCTCAATGTAATGCAGGTCTAGAATGGTCTGGAGTCTTTACTACTAAACTAGACTAAGATACGTATAGTGAACTTCCTTTGTTCAGAGATATGCAACTTCTATCCAGTGGTGAGTGGTGACCTATTATTTTACCCTAATGAGTGTGGGTCTACAGCAGCCATATTTCTGGAGCTTGTTTATTTACTTTGTGTAAGGTGCATGAAGGGGTGGTTAGAGTGATGGATATTACACATTCTGTATGCATTTATTTATTTATTTATGACTTTTATTAATGTTTAGTGTAGTTCTATAATAAGAATGGTTTGACAGTGAAACATAAGATCTCTCCACAATACATAGGAAAGCCATATTCAAATTTTTTTCCTACTAAAACCGTATTGATTATTCTTTGAGCCGATGGTTCTCTTTACAATCAGTAGTTACAGAACTGACTGTCCACCTTTTAAAGAATTCAGCCATTAGCCTCCATTCTTCCCAATCTTCTTTTCAACACATGGATGGCAAATTCCTTGTAATCGCACTTGCCAATAATTATCCAATATTACCGAACCAGATCATGCATACTGGTCTCTAATTACCTTTTAAGTGGAACACCACACAATTTAAACCTCAGTTAAATCAATTTTTCAACCACATTCATACTGTGTATTACCTAACTTATTTCCTACTTACAGTAATTCTTGAAATTTTAACTAAAAAATTTGATGTAAAATTTTCTGCCAGGTATTTGTAGTAGTTTGATCATAGAAGTGTTTCATTTTCCAATGAAATGATATGCAGTTTCTCTTGGTATGTCTGGTACATCCTTGAGCGCACCTGCCCACTGTTGAGTTGCATATCTCGGAACAAAGTTCAGTATTAATATCTATGGCCAGACACAGCAGAGCACCTTTATACAAATTTTTCTTGGAGTTTATTGATAAATTTGAAGTAGATTGTAAAAGTAAATATTGTGCCACTGGCATTGCTTGTGGAATGACTCAATAAACACTGTATATCTTCACTCTGTCATGAAGGCACAAATGCATAAGCAAGAAATAAGCATTTTATTTTGCCTTATGTAATGAATGGGCTGTGCTACTGGCAGTGACTAATAATGGTGACTTTTAAATGAACCCACATTTACAGACAGAAAATGTAAGCATTGTTAACACTAGGGGTGTTCAACGATTATTTTATTTAAATCGATTAATAATTCGATTATCGTAATTTAAATCGATTAAATAATCGAATTAAATCGTTTTGATATAACTATATGTCATCATGTTCAGGGTGGTCATCATATTATCATCTTTTACGGCAATATTAACCTCAACAATGAAATGTGTCCAGGAAGTCATTCATTTTTACTTCAAAGACGCTGTCAAGTGCCGAATTTATTCATCATTCTCTTGGTATCACTTGGTAATGCGAATGAGAAATACACACTGAAACTTGGGAAAATACACACAAACATGAATTTACCACTAAAATAATACGCACACAAAGAAAAATTTTGACAGAATGACGCCAGCCACACATAATTAGATGTGTAAAGTGCAACTATTTTCAAGGCAGCAAATTCAAATTTATAATTCGATTATTTTTGCTAACATCGATTAATCGTTTTCAATGTCATAATCGATTAATCGATTCGATTAAATCGTAATCGTGAACACCCCTAGTTAACACTACTTCGGGTTTCCCTGCTCTTGATTGTTATTTGTTAATGAAATAAATGTCAAGCTTTATCTTTTGTATCAAGATCTTTCATAAGGAAACACATGCGAGTTAGTAGGTAGTTACTTTGGAGATCAGCATACCTAGATCAGCAGTGATATCAGTGTACTAGAGTTCCAGTACTACTCACATGTTTGTGTTATGTCACCTTTTTGAATCATGTTTGCAAATTAATATTAAATTGGATTGAATTATGAGTGCTTCAATCGGTGGTAAATGTTTTTTTGCGGGCAGTTCCTTAGCAAGCAAGAATCTAGATTGAAATACCTGTCTGTTTCTTGCCCCGTGTACTAATGGTTAGCAGTTACGTCAGCGATAGTATATTTTATTATTTAATAATTAGTCCGTTACTTACAACAATATTACCTGTGTCGGGCAGGAGGTTGATTGCATATAATATTTTGTCCCCATCTCCACTTCTTACCTTTCAATTATGTGAATGCTTTGAACTTGTTAGAGAGATAACAAAATTGAAAGTATTTTGTAACTTTAGATAGTTACACAAATCTTGAACCTATATGTTTATTATGTAAGTGGCATCTCAACTGTATAATTATAATTGAGGATGCTCTTAGTGGTGACTCAGAAATACAGGGCCAGGAATTGGAAGAACCTAGGTTCGAATCCAAGATGGAGTAGGAATTGGTCGTTTCTATTTTGAAAGCTTGTTCCTGAATTTCGAGAATTCAATTAGTCGCTTCATTTTCATTGGTTGATTCCTTTTTCACATCTTCCACATCCCTCACTTCTTCCCATGGGTGGTCTGATTTAATTATCCAGCCCTTACTACAAGATGTAGGTACCTAACTAATGTTTGTCCGCTTTGTGGGAGAGTTCTCGTCTGGAAAGTGTGAAATCCTGGGTTCAAACCCCAGTTTGGTTGGTTATTTTTTATATCTCATGCCTTCGTTCCACTCATATCTCAATTAGAATTGAGTGTAATTTTAATATTAGCTACAAACTAGTAGATGTAATAATTTTATATTGAGATACGTATAGTTGGTCACAATTGGGTGATGCGTGGTTGGTTGGTTGGCCAGGGCTGATGGCTGCGGCACTCACACCGCCTGTCAGAATCAGCGTATCATCTAGCAGCGATGCTCAGGACGACGATGCTCAGGATCTGGCGATACGGATCAAAAACTTGACTCAGCCTCTAGCGATCACGTATGCCTCACGTGACATCTCGATAGGGAAAGAAGTAGAGTTACCTGGGCGAACTGGTATGTTTGCGGCAATAATCACTCTTTCGATGTTGCTATGTGCCGCATGAAGGTTGAGCAAGGATTTGTTTGTATTAGATATACTCACACCCATACACAATGTTTTTGTTTATTGTTCAGAATGATTGTATGCATGCGTTCTATAGTTTTCTTATGCAATGTTCCTGGAGGCTTGTGTTGTTATTTGCTAAGAGAGCAGGATAATTTCTTGATTGGTCACTGATATTTATTTTGCACATGGTACATTTGTACTGTTTATTGTTTGTGTTGTTGTTATACTCTATGTACTTTGTACCTACTCTGGAAGTCTTAAATTTATGTATCTCCATCAGTGCTAAAATCAAATGGACTCCAAACGTCTGTAGTTCAGGACTGTTAACTGTTTTAGCCTTGTTATCTACCTGAGAGTAAAAGGAATCTGTTTGGTTTTCAAAAATGAAGTATCATTATAATAACATTGCTCCTGCTTAACTTCTTCATTCCAAGATAATGTGGCTTTCGTAAATCATACTACTGGAATAGTAATGGATACTTGTTTTTAGTATCACTTGATTACCTGGTCTTCATTAAAAACATATCTTGTTATGCAGCTGGTGGTAGCAGTTCCACATCGAACTCAATGTCTGTAAGCGTTCCAAACCTTACCTCTGCGTCTACCAACAACACCATGGAGCCAAGTACTACTGCCGGACTCTTGGAGACATTTGCTGCTATGGCTCGTCGACGAACTCTTGGGTAAGCGCACTGTAACATTTCACATCTTATTTATTTTATTTCATGAAAAAAATTATTTCATGAAACGTGAAAGCCTTTTAGTATTATTTAATCCACAGAAGAGAGATACTTCAAAGTTTGGGTGATTCCTTATCACCCAACTTATACTCCTAGGACTTATATTCCTAGTTTGGGTCATCCACTTTTATACCAGGACAAAACAAAACAAATTTGCTGGCTATATATTAGACATTACATAGACATATGTAAGGATGTATTTTGCTTAGTAAAATTGTGCTGTAAGATTTGCAACTCTTAAAAGTAGATAAAAATTAAATTTTTATCATATACTTACATTTACTAATATATATTTTGTGTGTAATGTATGGATCAGATACCCATGAATTTGTACATGTAGTCTACTAGAATGTTGCATGTACACGTTTGTATGTGTATATATGTGTGCAGGGGCGTGCCGTGGTTTTCCAGCATGACTAGGCACTTTCCACATTTCCAGTCAAAATGACTCGTCCCCCCCCCCCCCCCCCCCCCCCGACTCAATCACTAATTTATAATTTTTAACATGAATTAACCAACATAATTTTTCTTATTAAGAATATTTTAATCCTGATAGGAGCAATAAATTTGATGTAATCTCACCTTGTGTTGAAAAACTTTGATTTTGGACTTTCCGATGGCGCTGCATTTCTGTCAATCCTTAGCCCCGAGAAAGTAAACGACTGATCCAACTGATTACACGCATGGGAATGTCATAATTACAATGTCCAGCGCAATCGAAATCAAAATTTGACACAACACATTCAACACAATCAGAACTCACGTCACAAATCTTTCAAATTATAAACCTCTTTGAATATCTAACTTCGATGAGAGCAGTCAACAAACTGACATCATAGAAATATCAAATCAAAGTCAATTGAAATCACAACACAACATAATAACAACAAGTTAACAACACAATCTCATTTTACTTCCCAAAATGTGTGCAATATGTTTACCCGATGAGAGTTGTAATCGAACTGAGTCCATTTGCTTATTTTTATTGCCAAGTTGAGGACATTTTATGCTTTACTTGCATTTTTGAGCTTGCCTCGACCAAAGGTTATCGCCTGTTCTAGCCGGGTAGCCTTTCCGTTGGAGCGAGGGAGAGGAGAGATATCGTTGAAGCATTGGTTGGAGTGAGAAGAGAGATGCATCTTTGAAACATTAGTGAGAGAGAGAGAGAGCAAGCAGTTGAATCTGTTTAGTCTGATGACGCGACGTGAGTGACGTCACAGTGCGAGTGCGACTCTTCCTCCCATCCCCGTCGACAATAACACAGGCGCTCAGTTCGATTAGCCTAGTCCTCTCGCTACTAGCCGTTCTAAAAACATTTCCTAAAAAATCGCAATTTTGGCGGGCACGACTGGCCACGCTCTATACGTGTATATTAAGCATCTCGCGAATATTATACCATAAAGTACGTTCATTTACAAAATACATTGAATGAAAATAAAATATTATTGGGTAAAATAAAAATTAAGCTTAGGATGGCAACTGCCTGGCTAGGCAGTGCCTAGTTTGCCTAGGCTGCACTGCACGCCCCTGTATGTGTGTACATAACATATATATGTAGTAATTAACTAATGATGGAAATGTTTGGCTGCTATTTTCATGAGTTGTGTATTGTATTGTTTTTTACTCGAATGACTAGTATTTGACAGAATAAAACCCAACAACGTTTTGAATACCTACCTATTTTTTAACAATACATATTATTTTCTTGGTATCAAATTATCAATAGTCAAAAGTTAAAAACAAGTTTAAGCTACGTACTAAAATAGATTGATGCTATCAATTATCACTTATCAGCATCTAGTAACAATTTCAGTGGCTACAACATACAACATTATTAGTAATTTTATTACAGTCAATGCTGCATGCTGTACACATATGTTGCCATATTGTGATAAGTGTCTTGCTCTTAGGTCTGTATCTGCTGGCCAGAGTTCTGCAGCCGGTAATGTGGGCTCCAACACCAGCAGCAATGTCATCACTCCGTCATCGTGCATAACCGCCTCCTCCACACAGAGCAATACTCTCTTCCCACGGGGACCCAACTCCGTGTCTAGTCTTGTGCGTCTTGCGCTGTCTTCCAACTTCCCAGGTCAGTTCTGCACACAATCATTCTATCTAGACATATTTACAAGTAATTCAGTTCGATCGAAATCCACCCATCTTCAAATTGAAACAAATAATATTCATAATATAATATATCGCGACCCTGCTTCCAACTATTGTCGGGTCAGGGGATGGAATGATCCCACCAATGTTCTAGGGCACTTGTGTTCTCAGAGCCGACTTGCCAAGTCCGACACTCCACACTTCTTCAATCTCTTCTTCCAGTTCTTCAGCCTCCTCTCTTTCCACCAGCTCCCTCCATCTCTCTCTGTCTTCCCACCACTTCTCTGTTGTAATTACTCCCCAACACTCTCCTCTTTCTTCTGCAGCTGCCTCTATTCCGTTGATCCATTTGGTTCTAGGTCTTCCTGCCTTTCTTCTGACACCCATGGCTGCACGCTCTGCCTCTCTACATGGTATCCTCTCTTTTCCCATCCTCTTCATATGTCCGTACCATCTTAGCCTCTCTTTTCCAAGTTTAAATCTAAGAGATTCCACTTCTAGGTCTTTTCTAATCTTTGCACTCCTCACCTTGTCCATCTTCGTCACTCCTGCCACACTTCTCAGGAACTTCATTTCTGCAGCCTGCATCTTCATTTCTTCTTTCCCTCCCATTGGCCAAGTTACTGCTGCATATATTAAGATTGGTACAAAGTAGGTTTTGTACAGTAATATCTTACACCTCTGTGGTACATCTTCATTCCATAGTAGCTTCCTTACACTCTGGTAAAACACTTCTGCTGCTCTCACCCTCCTCTCGATCTCCCTGTCCACCTTTCCATCCTTTGCCAATACACTACCTAGATATTTAAACTCGTCTTTTTCCGTAAGTTCCTCTCCTCGCATCTGCATCCGGCACCGTGTCTTCTGTTGCCTTTCCATAACCATGGTTTCGCTTTTTTCTCTACTGATTTCTAGTCCATATTTTGCTGTCACTTCTTCCCACCTGTTGAGTTTCTCTTGCAACTCTTCCTCGGTCTCTGCCCACACAAGAACGTCGTCTGCATATATGAGTGTGCGGGTGTCCTCTTGGTCCTCCGTCTCAACCTCTCTCAGCATCTCATCCATTACTACTGTAAATAATGTTGGTGACAATACACTCCCTTGCTTCAGTCCCTCCCTCACTTCGAACCAGTCCGTTTTTCCCACTCCCGTCTGCACGCAACTACTGTTCTTCTTATACATACTTTGGATTCTTTGTATCACTCCACTGTCCACACCCTTCTTCTCTAGGCACCGCCACACTTCTTCTCTTGGCATTCTGTCGTACGCCTTTACCAGGTCCAGAAATATCATTCTCATCCCGTTCCCTTTCTCCCATCGGTCTTCCATGATTTGTCTCACTGCAAAGATGAGGTCAATCGTTGACCGTCCTCTTCTAAAACCGTATTGTTCTTCTCTTAGTTTACTCTCAATACTCTCAGCCACCCTCCTTTCGATGATCTTTTCATACAATTTAGCTGTTTGGCACATCAAGGTTACTCCCCTGTAGTTGCAGCATCGCTTTCTGTCCCCTTTCTTAAAGATAGGAATAAGTATTCCCTTCCCCCAATCTTCTGGGACATCACACTGGGTCCATGCTGCTTGAATTACCCGGCAGAGCCACTCAATTCCCTTCTGCCCTGACGCTTTCAGCATCTCGACACTGACTTCGTCCATTCCTGGGGCTTTTCCATTCTTCATCTTCTTTAGCATTTCTTTCACTTCCATCTGTCCTGGTATTTCACCCGCAACCCCCTCGCTTTCCTCTACCATTCTTCGGTTTGTCTCTCTGTCTTTCCTTTGTACTGCCTCTCCCTGAAGTAGCTCCTTAAAGTACTCTTTCCACATTGTTTTTATCTCCTCCGGTCTGTTTGTGAAACCACCATCCTCCTTCTTCATTATGGTTTGAGTCTCCCCCGTATGTCGTTTCGCCTTGATTAGACTGTACAGCAGTCTCTTATTTCCATCAAAGTCTGTCTCCAACCTGTTTGCAAACTCTTGCATTGATATTTTCTTCTCCTCCTCTACTATCATCTTTACAATTCTCTTGCTTTCCCCGTAGTCCCTGATGTTTTCTTCCGTATGGGACTCTTCCTTCCTTCTCCATGCCTCCTTTTTCCTCCTCACTGCCTCTCTCACCCTTTCATTCCACCATGGTGTTTCTTTCCTTCTCTTTTTTCCTCCAGCTCTCCCACAGGTCTTTTCAGCTATGTCCACTAGAGCTGCTTTAAATGCACACCATTCTTCATCCACTCCACCTAATGCTCCCTCTGGTGCCCTCTCTGCTATCTCTCTTCTGAACTCTTCCCTGACTTCTTTCTGTTGCAACTTCCATACCTTTATCCTGGGTGCTTTGACTTCCGTTACGGTCCTCTTTCGTCGCTCTATTTCTACCTTTGCCACCAGCAATCGATGGTCGCTGCCTAGTGCGACTGATGGTAGCACCTCCACATCTCTCACCAGTCTCCCCATATCTCTGCTGACACATATGTAGTCTATAACTGATTCCCATCTCTGATTATCAGCTCCATATCCATATCTCGTTATCTTCTGAGCTCTTCTTTTCATAAACCATGTGTTTGTGATTTTCATTGAGGTTCTTGCACACCACTCTAACATCTTCACTCCTTCAGTGTTTCTTTTACCCCAGCCATGTGGTCCCATTACCTCTTCGCAGTCCTTCCGCTCCTCTCCTACCATGGCATTAAAATCCCCCATCACCCATACCTCCTTTGCTTGCACCATCTCATCTAGTTCAACCCAGAAAATGTCTTTTTCTTCGGTAGATCTTCCAGACTGAGGTGCATACACCTGTATCAGGTGCCGCACGCTGCTTCCTATTACGATACTGATTCCGATCATCCTGTCATTCACGGCATTTACATCCAGGATGTCACCAGCGTAACGGGGGCTTACCACAAAACCCACTCCATTTCTTCCCTCTTCCCCTCCCGACCATATCAACTTGTAGTCCCCTCTGAGCCTCTTCTCCCCCTTTCCCCTCCACTTTGTTTCACTTAGCCCCAGCAGGTCTATCTTTCTCTCCTCCATCATGTCCACTATCTCTTCCAATTTCCCTGTTAGTGTAACTATATTGAGTGTCCCCACTTGCATTGTTTCTCCTTTACAACACTTGTGTCTTTTCATTAAGTTCCGTCCTCTTGCGCTATTGCTTCTGGTACCATTATTTACACAGTTCTCTTCATTGCTTGTCTCCATAGAAACCCGTCTTGCCCTTGCTACCTCACTCCGTTCCACACCCACCTTGTCCGAAAACCCGTTTCTCTCTTATTAACACTCCGCACTGATTTTCCTCCAAGTCCCCAGCACTCTCGCAACACTCTCCCTGCCTCGTACTCCCATTTTATAATGTCTTTCATGTACCCTGGTACGAAGGGTACATTTAGAAACTCCCCGGCTTCTGTTGCCACCACTTGTTGCAGCCTCTCATTTAGGCAACCACCTGCCACACTCTCTAGGCTGCACACTACCACCCTGGTTTCTCGTCCATATGCTGTTTTCGTTTAAGATATTGCAATTCAAAAGTAGGCGTAAGCCCAGGAATACATGAAAAGAATCAGAAATTTTAACTGTCAGGAAAACTTGGATAAGAACCACAGAATTTTTTACTTTCTCATATTTTTCTAGGATTTAGTAATCTCTTCTTTTGCAAAATATTTATTCTCATAAGTGTTATCTTATTTTCAACCTAAATTTATTGAGTGAGTACATGAAGAACAATGTCATTTCATTAAAGTAATATCCACACATTTGAATATATTAGTTGCTCATTAATTGTATTTGTCAATTTTGTTATTGCTTATCACAACCATTCTGAACTGAAATCCAACTGTCCATCCAATATCATTTTCATTTATCAATTATTACAGTTGTAATTTGTTATTAAAATTTAAAATATAACGTTACACTGCATGTTTCCACTTCTCTTGATATCTGGAACATCTCAAAACATATCAGTACTCAGAAGATCGGTTGCAAGTTACACCCATTTGTTTATTTTATTGTCTTGAAATCACAATAGTAATAATGAAATTGTGATACGGCAAATTATGAGTCTAAAAACTTTCTCTTCTGTCTCAGGAGGCTTGCTAAGTACTGCCCAGAGTTATCCCAGCCTAACCTCAAGCGGGCCAACAAGTACCGGGACCATTGGGGTGTCCAGTGCAACCACCACTAATGGTCCTTTGCTTAGTCAAGCGCTAACCATGAGTCTTACGTCAACATCCAGTGACAGTGAACAGGTAATCCTAAACCTTACAGAATAATCTTGAAACCTGCTCATAACAAGCGGTTATGAAAAGCTCGGAGAGCTCATTAAAATGCCATTCATTAATTTTGTAACGGCTTTCCTTTGAAGCAACTTTATTTTAATTGATTGCCAGGTTGTTCCTAGGTAGGTACAGTAGAATCAGGAAATATTTTTGGATAAGTTTCATTAACCATCAATAGTCAGTATCAAATATCAAAATACATTTGTGATTCTGAAAGCTTCTATAATAATAATAATTTGGAAAGTATTGCTGTAATGATAATATTTGGATGTTTTCCTTCATCTGTTCAGGATTTCCTTGAAAGCTGTCGAGCACCAACATTGTTGGCTGAACTCGAGGACGACGATGAAATGCCCGAGCCTGATGACGATGAAAATGACGACGACGAAAATGAGGATGATGACGACTATGAGGAGGTCATGGTTAGCAGAAATTTACTCTCATTTATGGTAACTTGTTTTATTTTACTATACCCTATAATCCTTAATCCCGACATATGACATGCGTTGTTAGGTGATCATTGACAGTTACACACCATCAAGCTAAGAATGGGAATAAATTTCAATGGTAAAGAATTGATGTGAGATTGAAGTATTGTTTTCTATAGAAACTATCCTGTTGCTGAAATTCTATATGAAGGTACTGTTTCTTATTTTTTCTGAGACCGGCTGTAGAAAGTTGTATTGAAATGTGTATGAACATTGAACTTATTAGTGTCTAGCTAGATTAATCGTGGGTTTATTGCTTGGGAACATATTCTGGGAATTGAGCATGATAAAACACCAAAAATGCCAAGATTATTGAACAATACACTTACAATTTACAATCCATATTTACATACACCTATTTTATTTCCTTCTAGTCTTGCTCCCTTAAAGTTTGTATCTAATACTATTGTATTTCGAAGTAATTTCTTATCATTAACAAAATGTGTACGCTATCAGCCCTAACAAATATTAGCATGGCTACAGTTGAACTAGGTTTTCAGGCAATCATAAAGATTGCTAACAAATTGGGACTCATTACCTTTTTCTCACAACAGGAGGAAGAAGGCTATGAAGTTCGCAACGGCAAGCGTCGCAGCTGGGATGATGAGTATGTACTGAAGCGACAGTTCTCGGCACTTATACCTGCGTTTGATCCTCGACCTGGCCGCACTAACGTCAATCAAACCACTGACTTGGAGGTGCCGATGCCAGGTCTTGATGATGATGATGATGACGAAGAGGTTGACATGATGCCTCAACCCAAGCTGCAATTGGTGCTCCGTGGACCGAATCTACCTGGTGTAAGTTTTCATAAATTTTAATAATGCAGGAATATGTATGTTGTCGATTACTACCTAAGTTATAGTTAAACTCAATTAAGGATGATCTAGACCACGTGACCACCTACGTCATGCCCTGCAATCTTCAAAACGGATCAGGCTGGTATTACATTTTTAAGAAGAAAAGATGGGTTCACTTTCGTTCGAATAACTTCATAATTACCCTAGCTACAATAATTCGGTCAAGGACTGGGGTGTTAATAAAAGATCGCTCTCAATGTTTCATATGACACTTAAACCCTTTAACCAGTGAGTTAATTTGTAGGTAGGTAGAGGTAAAAATTCTATATCCTTTTTGCGATGTGTTAGGAAGCAGATTTTTGTATGATGAGAATATAAAGCTATCAAATATTAAACAAATTTTTAAAATTTCCCCAAAAAAAATTTAAATTTTTATTTTTTTTGAATTTTTGTTTATTTTTTTCTATGTATATGTAGAATGCCAGCACGTACGAGATACGTACGGTGCATACCTGTTAAAGGGTTAATAATGAAAATGCTTTACTGAACTAAAAAGTGGGTTTTCACTACGGCAAAACGTCGACCACGACACGCAGATCAAGTCTCATTAAACTGGACAATACGAAAATATTAAACACATACCTGCAGTTATGATCTATACGATATTCCTTATTTTTCACGACGGATATTTTCATATCTTTTACAAGCACAACACATCTCCAAATTACTTCAACGAGCCTACATATTACACCGTCTTGCTCCTTGTATTTAAGTTTTGTCTACTGTCAGGTTAGAACCACTGCCCTCTTTATTATGACTTTTCGAAGCAAGGTCAGGAGTTTCCAAGGTTGTTTCTTTGGCGTGACAGTAAAACAAAACTTAAATACGAGGAGCAAGACGGTGTAATATGTAGGCTCGTTGAAGTAATTTGAAGATGTGTTGTGCTTGTAAAAGATATGAAAATATCCGTCGTGAAAAATAAGGAATATCGTATAGATCATAACTGCAGGTATGTGTTTAATATTTTCGTATTATCCAGTTTAATGAGACTTGATTTGCGTGTCGTGGTCGACGTTTTGCCGACGTTTTGCCGTAGTGAAAACCCACTTTTTAGTTCAGTAAAGCATTTTCATTATTAAAGTGTCATATGAAACATTGAGAGCGATCTTTTATTAACACCCCAGTCCTTGACCGAATTATTGTAGCTAGGGTAATTATTAAGTTATTCGAACGAAAGTGAACCCATCTTTTCTTCTTAAAAATGTAATGGCGGTCTGATTCGTTTTGAAGATTGCAGGGCATGACGTAGGTGGTCACGTGGTCTAGATCATCCTTAACTTGAACCTTTATAACTCGCATCACACATAAATCAAAGTGAAAATGATGTTCCTGTCACACTTTAGGGTTCACATTGTTATGTGGATACCTGACTCAAAATTTGGATATGTGGTTTTATACATTATTTTTTCTTCGATACTAATTAACAGATTGGTCAACTGACTAATAAGAATTGACCTTGAACATCCCTAAAATAACTAATCTTTTCACTTTTAGGTGATGGACCAAGAGATTGAATTAACAGATGGAAGCCAGACTATCTTCAGAGCTGTACAACAGTTAGTGCAGATGGCAGATATGGGCAGTCGTCAAGAGAAATTACGTAGAATATGGGAACCAACATACATGTGCGTAATTTGCCTACGTTTTCATCTTCCTAAGCTCTCGCATGATTGTTTTCTCATTTCATGGTCAACGAAACTATTGGGAGATTTTTTTTCTTCTAAATACTTACACTTTGTTACAGTATTTCTTATCGTGAGGTAAAGGAAGAAGAGGAAAAGTCCAATATGGTAACGTTATACCATAACCCTACAAGTACCGACACAATTTTCACATCAGATACATCAATTAGTCCCGTCCCTTCATCGGCATGCACAGTTGAAGATGTATTGCAACTGTTACGACATCTCTTCGTCATTAGTATGTTTAAAGAAGACAATTCACCTACTACTGCTGGTAAGCCAAAATCTCAACCATGCCTGCTGTACTTCAGAACTTGCCTTTTACAACTATTAATCTATTGTATAAGGCTGTACAGTCAGGGAAACTAGATGGTACATACTCTGCCTCTCTCTGAACCATAACATAAACAGGTTTTTATATGGAGCAGAGAGAGATAGAGTATGAACCATCTAGTTTCCTTGACTATACTTGAAGGGGTAGATTATATGCGATGTATTTTAGTTGGTTTGCTCTGCTGCAACACTTGCATAGCATTGCAGTTGCCAGTTGGTACTAACTTCAAATTTTCATGAATGAAATTTGATTTGATACACCCTACAAAATGTGTATTATCTAGAGATGGGTCCATACCACTTTTTCACCGATACCGATATTGATACTCACTTTATGATTAGCGATACCGATAGTATCGCCGATACTTTTGTTTTTTTATATTATTGTAGTTCCTGTCCACCAAAGCCTCAATGCAATCAAAATTCACAAAACTAGAGATTTTTTGGGAGATTATGTCACTTGCAACCTTGGCTCTGATTGGTTGAGGCATCTGCCAATGGTGATACAGCTCACTGACGTGATGCCAATAAGCACCAATGGCGGGAAAACGGCCACAATTCAAAATTTCAACTAAAAAAGTAATAAGTATCGAAGTATCGAAAATATTGCTTTAAAATTGACCGATACCGATACCATGGGTATCGGTGGTATCACGAGTATCGTTATCGGTATCGGCCCATCTCTAGTATTATCCAACACAATGTGAGCAACGGCAACCTATAGGTACACCAAATATGCCCATGATATCCTGCCCAATATGTTTTTTAGGAATGAATGTCCGTAACACCAAAGTTCACAGCTGCATATGGTTTCTGATTTTCTATGGTACTGTTTCTCAGATCCAGAAAACGAAGGCCAGTTGTCTGCTGAAATATTCTCAAGCAAAAAGATAACAAACAAGTTACTGCAACAAATCCAGGATCCCCTTGTGCTCTCTGCAGGCGCACTGCCATCTTGGTGTGAAGAACTGAACCATTCATGTCCGTTCCTATTCCCATTCGAAACTAGACAGCTCTACTTCAACTGCACAGCCTTCGGTGCATCAAGGTAACTTGTTCATTATTCTTACTATAGTTCATCCTACCCTAATGTGGCAGTGAAATCTGTCAGTAAACCAATTACTTTGAATATTCCTAAATGCCGAGTACCTCCTACATCACTTAAAACTGTCCTTCTTCTCAAAATCAAACAACGAATCTACATCTCGGCAATATTGGAAATATACTTTAAATTTATTAGTATATATCGAAGTAAGGGGTGTAGGAGCAGTAAGGCAGCAAGGGGTGGCAGAAGAAAGGCAGAAAGACCTAGAACTATATGGATCAACGGAAGAGAGGCAGCTGCAGAAGAAAGAGGAGAGTGTTGGGGAGTAATTACAACAGAGAAGTGGTGGGAAGACAGAGAGAGATGGAGGGAACTGGTGGAAAGAGAGGAGGCTGAAGAAGTGGAAGAAGAGATTGAAGAAGTGTGGAGTGTCGGACTTGGCAAGTCGGCTCTGAGAACACAAATGCCCTAGAACATTTGTGGGACCATCCCACCCCCTGACCCGACAATAGTTGGAAGCAGGGTCGCGATATTTATTTATTTATATCAAAGTAAAACAATTTCATTCTACTGTCACGTTAGGGTGGGACGGACTATAGGTATTTGCAAGCAACCATCACTTATACATGCCTATCACATAACTCTTTCACCCAATTGCTACTTAAATTCTTTTTTAACTTTTAGCCCTTGAAGCTTCCAAACTCTGATTACATTGCTCCCATTCCTGGCACCCTGTCTCTTCACTACAATCCCGAACTTCCCAACCATCAATCACAGTCAATGGGTACATGAACAAGAATGAAATCAGACCTACATTTGATGACTCCTCATCCAGAACCTGTGATTCCAAAATTGTGAGTAAAAGAAAACCAGTTTTTCCTGCATATTAAATTAACTCCGTCTGTCTCTTATCCTTTAGGAAAATATAATATACCCTTTAATCTGAGTGCAACATTCATTAACAGTACTTTAAGGAGCTCTGATCACTGTTTCCCCAAAGGACACATCTAATTATTTATCCGTTTAGCTATATCCGATGTGCTGTTGGAGTGTGCCTCATGATTAGGAGTAGCAATTAGGCCTCTCAGCTTTTGGAATGACAGTTATCCAACTTAATTAACAGCATCAATATTTTAAAACTGGACTCTTGCCCTGTGCCGGTGCGTACTCTTGCCCCGCTTTACCAGTGGCGTGCCGACCTATCTAAATTTGGTGCTCGAGCACAGTCATTTTTTGGGGGTGGGTGGTCCCCGCCAGGGGACCTACCCACCTTGCGACACATTTTATAATGTAACAGTGATACATTCTCCACTAATACAACTTAATGTATTCACACAAACATGGTGATGAGGGTGTATACGTCGTATTGCTGCACAGCAAACAGTAACATTGTAAATATCATTAAAGGAAAGGGAACAAAAGATTTTTTATCAATAAATGTAGGTATGCAGTGAACATGTACATTAGTGCTAATGCAATTGATACATTTTAGGGGTTGAGTAGGTCTAGGTGGGAGGATGGTTGCAAAAACTGCAGGTTGATGGTTCGGTGGGTGGATGGATACTAAAATATTTATGAAATAATATTGAATTGACCCATTTTCAGTACTTATTGAAAGGATTTGATGAATCATAAAAACAGCATAACGGTTAGAGAATCATCTTCTGTAGGTATTTTCTTTCATGCTCCTGCATGCTGGATCGAAAATAGTATTTATTATCAGCAAAGAAGCATAGGAAATTTAACTATCGCTGAGATACATTTTGTCTGTGTATAATTTATGATGGATGTAAATTAACGAACATGAATCCATTGAATCCTTTGAATTAATTGCACCAAAATCATTTTAAACCCGTCCTTGGGTAGCCTCAAAGGCGTATTCAGGGGTGGGCCGAGGGGGCCATGGCCCCCAGCGAAATCAGGATTTCATCTAAGAAAATAAGCACATTTAAAATAATATGTGGAAAAAAACTTAAAAATCGATAGATCATGTCAAAAACGTTCCAAATTGTTTAGAATTGATTTTAAATTCACAAAAATTTATTTAACCTCTTAAGCTGGCTTTCCATGATCCGTCATCTTCCGTCAACGTCCGACGAAAACGACCACGTGACCCGTCTCGACCAATCCCTCGCCGTCCGAGATTTTTGGGGATGGCTCTGATTGGTCGAGACGGGTCACGTGGTCGTTTTCGTCGGACGGTGTCGGACGTTGACGGAAGATAACGGAGCATGGAAAGCCAGCATAAGTCTAATTTTTTGATATTTTGTAATTTATAATTTCCTAAAATAGCTATACATTGAGATTCAAAATTGCACCTAAATGAATGACCTTGATCCAAAATTTTCTCGGGGGCTGTGCCCCCGAACCCCCTGTCATTGAACCCACTGAACCCATTGAACCCACTGTCATTTTTCAAAATATAAGTAATGTCGGCCCCCCCCCCCTTCCCCCAAAATTTCATCCTGGATACGCCCTTGGGTAGCCTAATACAAAAAATAATCATTCACAATTATTGTACCTACCTGAAAAACCATTTTAAACGTGTGCTAATGTAGAGTTGAAAATCCAAAAATAGCTGCGCCGCATTTTTTTTTGTTCTAATGACTTTTTTGTTTTCTATCAAAAATACAGTACCTTGTAAAATTATTTAAAACCCGTTTTAATGTAGCCAAAACCAAAAAGTTTCACTGCGCGGCTATTTTATTTATAATTTTATTACTACCTATATAAATTAAGACTTTTCTGTTTAGAGTAATGTAAAATCATTTTAAACCTGTCCTAGGTAGACGAAAACCAAAAAATTCGCTGCAGCGCATTATTATGTGTGCTTTTCTTTTTATAAATAAATCGCGTTTTTGTTTATTCATTTCAAAATCATTTAAATCACTTAAATCATTTAAACCCGTTCTAATGTAGCCAAAAACAAAAAATTTCGCTGCGCGGCTATTTTATGTGTGATTTTATTGCTAATGCTATATCATTTTAAACCCGTACTAAGGTAGCCAAAATACAAAACATTCGCTGCGCGGCATTTTTATGTATGCATTTTTATTATTTTTTTGTTTTCTTTCAAAATTATACTTAGTAGGTACCTGTAAAATCATTTTAAACCCGTTGTAATGAAGCCAAAAAAAATTTTTTCGCTGCGCGGCTTTTTTATGTGTGATTTTTATACATGAATGAATTTTCTGTTTTCTTTCAAAATCGTCGTACCTGTAAAATCATTTAAAACTCGTTCTAATGTAGTCAAAATCCCAAAATTTAGCTGCCAGGCATTTTTAGTTTGATTTTATTCCTAATATAAATTATACTGACTGTTCTGTTTTTCTTCAAAAATATCGTACCTGCCTGTAAACTTATTGTAAACCCGTCTATAACCAAAAGAAAAAAATCGATGCGCGGCATTTGTGTGGGTGCAAACCGTTTAATAATTAAATTAATTACTTCCCAGAGCTAAAACTTAAATAATTCACTTCACTTTATTTGTTTCTCTGTAGTTTTAAGAGGTGCTTCATCAAACATTAACAATGATAAATTATTTTCAAGTCTAAAATGCACCAAAAACCTTCAAAGTTGGTATTAAAATTGAATTTTTTTCCGAGGCTATGCTGCACCCCGGACCTGCATGTACCTACTGGGGGGTCCTCTCCCCAGACCGCATTGCGATCGCTGCCAATTTTATGTTCTTGACCATTGGGGGTGGGTGGGTATACCCATCAATGAATGAGCACCGGTCCTCAAGATAGGTTCGGCACGCCACTGCGCTTTACACTATGTTCTTTATAAAAAAATAGAATAATCTGGAGGAAATGAGCAGGTCTCTTGTTCTCCAATTCACTTATGTGATGTATTTTCTCATCCTTCTCAATCATCCTTCTCCATATCAATAGAACCTTATATATCTATAGTATCTAAATTATGCCTTAGTATCGGTAGGTAACATACCAGATTTTGTCCTTCGAACATCAAACAATGTATTTTGTTATCCATAACCTGTATGTATATGCCCACATCATGGTGTACATTCTCTAAACACTTCCTTTATGTGCATTTAGGTCCATTGTGTGGCTACAGACGCAACGTGATGTTACCTTAGAACGCCAGCGTGCACCAGGACTTTCCCCACGCCGCGAGGACCCCCACGAGTTTCGCGTGGGCCGGCTCAAACATGAGCGTGTCAAAGTACCACGTGGCGACGTCCTCTTTGACTATGCAATCCAAGTAATGAAGATTCACGCGGACAGGAAGAGTATATTGGAGGTGAGCATTGGTGACCTGAAAACACAACTCGATGAGCAGATTTGGAAACGAGATGAAAACGTGTATTAGTTAATCTTTTTTTATGAAAATTACATTTTAAATACAAAAGATTTTCATATTATACAGTATTTCATATTGATACATACAGATTTTCATAATTTCAAGGTACCAAACAGAAGGAAAAGATAAAGTTTTAATTAGACTTGGGTTGGGAAGAAGAATGTAGGATTCTATACATAAGATTGACATTGGGAAGAGAGACCGGAGGAGGTTGAGAAGCATATGAACTATGCAAAATAAGTATATAAAAATACTTGCACAGACTGACTACCAAAAGTGCTGAAACGGTGGCACTAGCCCTCTGGATTTAAAATTTTAAGACTAAATTGAGCAGATTTGCATTTTTATTAAATTTCTTGAAAAATTACGATGCGTAGTTGGAAAGTAACGATAGGTACAAAGCTTGAAAAAATGTTAGGGCAATTAATTTTACACATTTGACAGCACTGCCATGTCTGGCAGCACCAAGAGGCTAATTGACTTTGCCGTATTAAACGCCACAATACCAATCGCAACGGTGCAGCGATTTAGGTTCACCAAGCTCTGGCGCATCATACAGAGCGAACATGTTGGGACTTGTCTGGTGTCAGTTTACATTCAAATTCTCCCATGAAAGGAGCATAGCACATGTAATACAACTTGTGCATGTGCTCTTTTCTAGGTTGAGTTCCTAGGTGAGGAGGGTACGGGCCTGGGCCCCACGCTCGAGTTCTACGCGCTGGTCGCCGCGGAGCTGCAGCGGCGCGACCTTGGCATTTGGCTGTGCGATGACGACCATGACCACCTGGAGAGCAGCCAGGCCATGGCACTTCATCTAGGCGAAGGTCTCAAACCCCCTGGTTACTACGTCTCTCGACCCGCGGGGCTCTTCCCAGCACCACTGCCACAGGTCAGTTTTTGACAATATTTATAATGCCATCAAATGAGGTGACTTGAGTTTTAAAATGAAGTTGCCCAACATAAACATTTATCTGTCAAATATGTATCCTTTTTTAATCCTACGCTACGTATATGAAAAATTATCAATAAAATTACTTATTTTACTACATTATTTTATTTTATCAATACTATGGATCCATTCCAATACATATAATTGGGTCATATGACATATACACACATAGGTATACGCACACACACATGTTCGGGACATATAAAGAAAAATTAATTAATCTGTTCTTTCACAGGACTCTGACGCTTGTAATGAGGCCTTGAAGCACTTCTTCTTCCTCGGGGTGTTTCTCGCCAAAGTACTGCAGGACAATCGTCTGGTTGACTTACCTCTCTCACACCCATTCCTAAAGCTAATGTGCCACGGAGAAATTCAGAACAACATCAACGAGAGGTCAGTTCTGGAAGAAATCAGTTTTTGGGAACAAATTATGAAATGTTCAAAATGTTATATGAATGTTGTATGAAACGTTGCAAATATGCAACCATTTTCATCATATTTCATTAAAGTTAAACTGTTATAAAAGTGAACCAAGGGAACTCGGACACACCGAAGACAAAACCTAAGAAGGAATGGATGTGAATTATAGCTGGCCAACCAATCTCGAGTCCGGAACCTCTACCCATCTGGTTTCATGGCCCAAATTTAGCTGCATGAACATTTTCGTTAAACGCATCTTTCAATGTTGCCTTGTAGTTGAATTGATGTTGACCAACTATAATTCTTTCCTGCTTGAAAAATATTACAGTGAAATGACATTATGTACCACCATAAAATGATTCTCAATTTTACATTTCATTTTTGATTCTGTATCATACAATAATTACCTAAAGTTAAGAATAACTAGAACAGAGAGCATTATTTAAAATGCATCGGACTCACATTGAGAGGCCTTGGTTCAATTCTTGTGATGAACTTTGCTGATTAGGTTTCTTCATGGGGCTCCTAAGTCGAGAGACGATGTTGGGACGAGTTTCTTACTAAATAATAAGTTATAAGTAGAGCTCCGTATATTTCGCACATCGCGATAACGCGATATCTTTATATCTTGTATTTTCTTGGAATATGAGCACGAATTACGTCATTCTAAACCCAATTCTGCAAGATTTGAATCGCGAAATAAAACGAAATATGCCATTATTGCGAAATAACACCGAAATCGACTATATTTTTGTAATACATCGCGAAATCCCACAAATGTTGTTCAGTTTTCAGAAATGTTAACAAAAAATTTTGAAACTCAACCTAAAACTTCCTATTTTACGCATAATTCATGGAAATATCCACATTCCGCGGAGAAAGCAAGCGCGCTTGTTGGTGACATTTCAAGGTTAAACCCTGCTCATACATTTGGTAACTGCGCAGGCGCTAGGAATCAGCTGTTCCCATCGCGCGAGCGAGGCAGCGATACGGCGGCGGGCGGCCATTTTAGTTGTAGTGCCACTATATTATTAAATTATTATTATCATTATTGTGCACAAAACAATTTTACTTGTGTTTTTTACTTTGTACACAAAGCCGAAACCAACAGTTACAGCCGCGTCTAGGGCTTCAGAGTTCAGGAGTGACGGGTTTTACGTGAGTGACGGAAAACTTTTGATGTGCCGGTTTTGCAACTGCAGACTAGAACTCAAGTGCAAGGACACACTGATGAAACACGTCGCATGTAAACGCCATTCAGAGTTCATACTTAAATAAATAAACTTTTATTTACTCTAAACTCTTGTTTGTGTTCTTATTTGTTACTTAGATTGCCTGTAATGTTTAGTGGTTAATGTTTAGCATTGAATCTAGGGATTGGTGACTACATAATTTTTGACAGAAATATTACTTTATTGATTTGCCACTAAATTCTATAAAACCGCTAAAAAACGAAATTTGGGTTTTTAAAAACGAAATTGGTAAAATAATAAACCCATTTTCACGGGGCTCTAGTTATAAGTTATAACACATCGCCTTTATCTCCACGTAGCAGAATGGTGAAACTCATGAAATTTGAAACTCATTATAAAGGAAACTAAAATTAAAATCATTTCAATCACAAAATTTGTCCTCTCCACTCTCGCAGAAATGACAGCGTGTACGGTGTTTAAATGTAACATTTCACTCATTACTACTTTGACTATTTTATATTTAGTAGTACAGCATAATACTATTTATTTTTATTTTTTTATTATTGTCTGTTGCAGCACAGCAAATTGCAAAATACACAGAATAACAAATCAAATTAAAGAAAATTACATAACATATTTAACAGTATGAAAGAATTAAATAAATAAACATTTCTAGATATATCAAATAATTGAGAATGAAATAGGACATTAATATACAATACTTGTAATAAAATTATAATAATACTTAGCCCTGAGTGTTAGGCATTGTATTTTATTATTAAATTATTACATTTTTTTTATATGAAGATGATTTGCAGGCATCATATCTTTGTAGTCTAGCCAATTTTACTTAATATTTATTTTGTTTTCATAGCTTCATCACTTCTATAATAACAATTTTATGTCCAACAATGTCCAGTGTATTTAATTATATAATCTGTTCCTCTAGAATTGGTCTGTTACCTGGAACGCCACGGAGACATGTGATTGAGGAAGATGTAATGACTTCGTCGCTTATATCCGAGGAAAGTGAGAAGGAACTCGAGCTAGATCCTCCCAAGGCTCATCAGGAAGAAAGTGAAGTGGAAGAGAAACCATGGTTCGTCAATTATTTTCTTAATCTTTTATCTCCAAACATGAATGAAATTGTAGTGAGTTTATCATGGTTTTTCTAAATATGTATAGGACTACTTTTACCACAAGCTCAGGAACACACAATTAAATTTTCCAGAAGGAGTGCAACTCTTATTTAAATGAAAATTGATAGTGGTTCGGAGTACTTGAATGATTGATTAATGATTAATCATTAGTCGAGCCAAGATTATATGGTTTTATCACTTTTAATCACAAAATTTCGCTTTAAAATCAAACATTTTGAAAAATTTCTATTTTGTGATTTTATATTATTTGTGTTGATTTACATAAAATTAAGAGAAATTATATCGAAAAACCACCAAAACGCGAAATTGCCAATATTTAAAACGAAATTTAGACGATTTTAAAACCATATAATCTTGGCTCTAATCATTAGTTAGTGGCATTCTGGTGCGTGCAGCTGATATCATATATTTTTGAAATTCTTATTAAAACAGGAAAAATTTGTCCACTGGAATAGTTCTTCACTAATTCTGTTATTGTAATATTAGTACATTCCCTAAGGAGTAAGGCACATAAAATAGTAGTCAGTCATTGGTACCACCTCATTTAAAATCAAGTCGTTTCAATGTTGGAAGACTATTTTACAGGCTGAACGTGGACTGAATAGATGGAATCTAAGATATGCCGTGATCCCAATTTACAACAAGCTACAGTGTTCAGTTGTTGTAAGATGATTGCCTGGCACAGTAGCATGCATATCTAAGACAAGAATGTCTTATTTTTATTGACTCGGTGGTTGATTTTTTGAAAAACTGTAAATTGTAATTTGTCGATGTAGATAGGGTTGGGCAATGAGGACAAAACTTAATGAAATGAATTTTTTAAAGAACCATTATGAAACTGAAATATGTAATAGTCCGGTTCCAACAAAAATACCGGTTCTGTTCGGTTCCGGTCCCCGATTATTTTCAACACTAGAGTAGGTAATGCATAAGTAGGGCGGCAGCAGCATTGCTGGAAAATTCAAAATTATTTTTTTCGTCCATTATGGAACAAATAATTTTGTTCCTCAATGGACGAAAAATTGGAATGGGAGAAAAATTGTCTTTAATTGGCCAGCAATATTTATTAATATTATCATACTATAGAAAAATTGTGTTGTTAACTTGTTTAGGTTCAGCAACATCCTAACAAGTGAGGATCTGATGGAAGTGGACCCATCTCGCGGCCGCTTCCTTGCGCAGCTAGGCGAGCTGATCGCACGCAAAACTCGTATTGGGCAGGACAACACTCTTTCATGTGAAGCTCGTGCTCACCAGCTACAGAACCTGGCACTGGTGCCAGCCGCTGGGCCTGTCGTACGTCTCGAGGATCTTGCGATCTCATTCGACTATCTACCTGCGTCCAGAGTGTTTGGATTCTCAAGTATTGAGCTTGTGCCCAACGGATCTGATACAGAGGTGAGCAACCCTGCCATGTAACCAAAAGAACTTTGTGTTCTTACTTCTACTAGATTAAACATGTTTTTATGTAGGTAGACTTGGCACAACTAAAATTGATTGGTGAACAAATTTGAGGGCTGCTCGTCATGTTTCATAACAATAAATGCTGCTTGTTATTATAATTGAAATGAGAGGTCACCTGCTAGAGTGACACAAGGAGGAGATCACTTGGACTGACTTCTGATGGTGCGATCTAACATTTTCAGACAATCAGATTTATTGAGTGATCAATTTTAGTTGTGAAAAGTGTACATATTTATATATGTTATTTTTTGTTCTGTTTGTTGTAATGTTTATTTAATTTATTTATTTGATCTCCCACAGACAAGCTTTCTGGCTATGTGGGATAGATTGTAGACAACTGTATTTCATGTATATGTGTGTTATTGTATAAATAACATTAAAAGGGAAAAAAATAAAAATTATTAGGTACCTACTTTGTAGGTACAAAGCACTGTCAGTCAATTGGAACTATTATTAGGTACTTGACATAGGTACTTTTGAAATGGTATGTTAGGTCTTATGACAGGTAAGTATACTGCTCGGACCAAACGTTTGTGGAATTCATTAATTGCATGCCAGCGAATAAGTTTAGTACAATGCGATTAATCACATTATTGAGGCAAAAACAGAAAGAATAACCCACTGACGTATATATAGGATGGACGGCCTGTCAGATATACGAAAATGTTGCCAACACGGAGGATCAAGATTGGCGTCACAAATCCATCTGATTGGTCAATTCAAGTCACGTGCCTACTATGCCACTCCCACTTTGCAAATGAAAATATAATTAATTAAAAGATATTAAACATATAAATAAATCAATCAATACATTAATTAATCATTTAATAAATAAATAAAACAATTGAACAATAAATATTCTTTTCTTTGCAACGAAATAAGTTTATTTTCATCAATGTGGCAGAAGGAAAAAACAAATGACGGTGATTGAATTTCTGATTTGCTGATAAACCCCATAAGGGACGCCAAAACCTGACCTAATGGCGGCTAGTGGTGTTGTCATAGGGAAGCTCAGTCCAAACATAGTATATATATATGTCAGTGGAATAACCTCCCGTTTTTTGATTATTGATACCTACTTCAAATAGTTGCCAAGCTACAGCAGTTTGAGCAAAACCCTTTTTGTGCGTTCAGTGATTTTCTGAAATTTCGCAATACGTTTCATTATGCCGAAGGGTGGAAGGGAAGTGGTTTGGGGCTGTGCATAAAGGACGTCACGCTAAAAATGGGATATTTTGACACCCCCCCCGCCCCCCTGTCACGCTGTGTCACACTTTTCGAGACCCCCCCCCCCCCTCCCTAAAAGGACGTCACAAATCTATATCTACCCCCCCCTTAAATAGAATATGTTTTACTGTAAAATGTATCAAAATTTCTTGTTCTTAGCGAAATTTCCGGTCCCGACGTATCAACTGAAATTTAAAATGCTTGAAAATATCTATATCAAAACGTGACGTCCTACTGCCTCCAGTACCCTCCCTCCCCCCTGTCACACTGTGTCCTATACTGGTGCACCCCCCCTCCCCCCCTGAAGCGTGACGTCCTTTATGCACAGCCCCTTTATGACAATTCGAGATAGGAAATTTTAAGTGATAAACTCGGAAAATGGGACCAGAATGGGAAATTTACATTAAAAACTTTAATTAATAATTACCTTTTTTTATTTTCTGAACTTACATTTTACTTTCATGACAGTTTCGTATATGCAGTTGTCCAAGTATGACCTTTATTCTCCAACGCAATTATCTTTGCAGGTTACGTTGGATAATGTAGAAGAGTACTGCGAGATGACAACAACATTCTGCGTGGAACGTGGAATTGCACGCCAGCTGGATGCTTTTAAAGATGGCTTTTCACGAGTCTTCCCCTTGGAGAAGCTGCGTGCATTCAGTCCTGAGGAGGTGCGCATCATGCTGTGTGGCGACCAGAATCCACAATGGTCTCGGGAGGATGTGCTCAACTACACAGAACCCAAGTTGGGTTACACAAAAGACAGGTAATGCTGAGTATCAGATGAATGAAAATATGCCTCTTTAAGTTACAGTACATTCAATTTTATAAATTGTGTTGCTGAGCCTTCATTTTAATTGTGCCCAAATTTCTCAAAACAAATCATTGAATATGGAAGCATGTTTGGTGTGAATTTGCTGTACTAATTGTTGTGAACACATTCATGGATAACCTACCTACCTTTGTCAAAGTTTCTCACTAGTTGGAAGTAAAATTTCATAGATTAGATATAGAACAAATAATCTCGTTCTCCTCATTTTCAATTTGGCTTGAATAAATCCAGAAAAACAATTACCTAATCTTTATTTGATCTCCTTCAGCCCCGGCTTTCTTCGCTTCGTTAATGTCCTTGTGAACATGACTGCTGAGGAGCGCAAGGCTTTCCTCCAGTTCACAACGGGCTGCTCGTCTCTGCCGCCTGGTGGCCTAGCCAACTTGTACCCTCGACTGACAATCGTGCGGAAAGTGGATGCAGGGGCCGGCAGCTACCCATCAGTGAACACGTGCGTTCACTACCTCAAGCTGCCCGACTATCCGACCGAAGAGCTGCTCCGCGAGCGTCTTTTAGCAGCCACCCGCGAGAAGGGCTTCCACCTCAATTAGAGAATGAACCAAAGCTGCGAGGTAACCACTCGTAATTGTGTGATTGTTTAGATGAGTTTTAAGGCATTGGAATGTACATAGGTTTTTTTATGGTCGAGAACATAATCAGATTACTCTGTTAATTAATATACCTTGGATTCCTAAGCCGAGTTCTTTAGGCAGACTTGTGGTGATTCAAAACTACAATTCTTGCTACATTCTCATTGATGACTGCATGATAGAATAGAAATATAGAGTATGTGCCGGTTTCATAACTTATTGTTTGTTCTTAAAGTTGTCAACTTGTATTTGTTGACCGTTGTTAACATGTGCAGTATATCCATGATAGCGCACCAATCTATTACCACGTATTAATCAATCATTCGTGGAAAGATAAAATGTTTTTCCCCCAAAATTTTTGATTAAAAATAAATTGTGATGTTTTTAAGTTACTTGTTACCTCAGTTTGAGTCCGACTTTCAAGCTTACTATCCGTGTGTATTTGTAAGGCTGGGTGCCACTCTGGTTTGACTGGAACCACAAAAAATCTTATAATTGAACTAAAGTATACATTATGTTTGTCATTATAGCTTATAGATTACTAAATTTTTTTAATTCAATTTTGCTTGGATCAAGCGGCTGTTGAGGCTATTAAAACATCCATCTTGATGTCTCACTGTTTTTCAGTAATTAAATGGGATTTCTTCAACGGGGTGGTCATGTTTACTATTTTTGATATATTTTATATTCAGACTTCACCAATACTAGTAGTATATGAAATTATTAACCTCATCATGTGACAGGTAATAATTTATTTTATTTTATTGGGCTGATTTATTGACCACAGAGGAACTCTACACAATGTAGAGCTTGTGAATATGTATTCATTGGGAATGAATGTAATTTTGGGGTCTGCTTGGCAAAACTAGACATTTTTTTGTTATTCGACACTTAGAATAGTAAATCACTGAACTGTACACAAAACAAACATTTCATCATCACCACAATTTCTATGTAATTTGTTTTTGAAATGAATCAATTTTCAATTTTTATTAGTATGTAGGTACCTGTTACCTACCTATTTAGTTTTCAGGTGATTGTCATAATAAACTATCATGGTTTTACTGCATGCAGTGTCTCGATTTAATGCCTTAGTATTGTATGAACAAATCAATTAGTGTGTTAATCTTTATATACGTAATGTGTGTATGTATGAAAATATGATATTTAATTATATAAACTTATAGAAAATAAGATAATTATTATTTTATTTTAAAGTAGGTAGTAATAATCCACGGATGTGCTTGCTCTGTAAAATGTGTGCTCTTAAAGTGTGGATTTAAATTTTTTGAACTGGTGAGAGTACCTGAATTATCAATGCTGGCAGTAACAGTGCTGTGTGAAATATTTTGATGGCTGTTGATTAAAACCGAAACTCTTACATAGCAAGAAATGATATATTTAATATGGGATAATAACTTCAACCATTTGTGTTATGCTTATCAATTTTGTGTCTACAATGACACTGTCTCAAGTAACCAAGCAATGCCAATTTTCCGAGTAATAAAATTACAAATGAATCTACGAGTTTCTAAAATTTATATGGAATGCCTTCAGTGCATTGCTTCCTCATTCATGTATATTTGATGTTCTTGGGCCCTATCTGAAACTTGTAACAGGCGCACTTCACAGCAAATCAAATATAGTACGAAAATTAAATTGAGGGGCTCCTAGAAAATGGTATTTTATAAAAAAAAAAGTATGTATACACTTGTTAAGGCTCAAATGCCAAAGTTTGAGAAGTCAATTTAATTTGGCTAGTCGAGGTGCGAGAGCTAAAAGGATTTTGCAAGTGCAAATCACGAATTGTAGTTGCAAAATGCTTTCTAGTATGCAGATATAAACTGAACACAAATGTATCTGGTAAGATAGGAGTGAGGTTGGTGACACCTTTGCTTCAGTAAGTAATGACTTATTTAGTTCTAGGCGCAGCCAGATCCTAGTGGTAAATGCTCATTTACTCACCTAGAATACTAAAGTTAGTTAACTGTGTTCTCATTTAGAGATCGTTTATTATTCATGATTGTTAGTAATAAAGACCATTTTAAAAAGAGCTAATGTTGTTATCTATATGGGGAGCCGGAGAGTGACTCAAAATTTAAGAACTAATGTTCAGTATGAATAAAAATGAAATAAACACAGTTATGTGCTTTTTCTTTCCCTATGATAATCCCTGTGGTATGATCACCAACTTTTTCTGTTTAATGCAAGTAATGCAGTGTGATGGAACCAGTGGATTATTATTATTATTATTACCAGTACTTCATAAATGGGAGAGTGTAAGTAAAAATTTTTTTTTTTTAGAAAATCAAATTTACGAAGTTCCTACTTTTATAATTAACTGTTTGTAGCATCTCATGTCTTTGTCAATCTCAATTTTGATTAGAATGTCACAAAAGATTTCTAATAAGCCTGTCATAGCACAATCACATCTACCCCTCAACTGAAATTGTTCAAGTCGACCATTGCAAATAGCCGAAAATCTCCATTATATATCTCATGTAATAACAGGCCCTCATTCAAGTCGCAAAGACCATTTTGTTGGGCTGCTCAAATCTCAAGTATCTACGTAGGTAGTTTGTGTTTGTTGGCCTACAGAAAGTATATGTTGGGAGCAGATCCAAGCAGGATGCCCAATGAATGCCTACAGAAAATAAGAGTTTTTCTATTAAAAATAATTCGTAGGCGTACCAAATTTGGTCCTTTCTACAAATTGAAATTGTTAGGTTTCAAATGAATACGCCAATTAACACATAAAATATTTTATTTATACCTGAATTTGCTACAACAAAATAAACAGCATCATAATAGCCCATTTAACAAAATGATATTTTACCTACAAGCCAAGTATTCTACCCTGAAAATGATTACTTTTAAATCTCACAATATTATTAAAGAATACAATAAGCAATAATATAATTTGTTCCTTGCACTTATACCTAATTGCTAGTAACCTACCTAAAATATGTAGGTACCTACTAGTTACCTACTTACTAGCATTTCCATAAACAGTAATGTGTAAATGCCACCCAATAAAATGTATATTGTTCCAAGGAACTTCGGTACCTGCAAACTAGTGAGAAACCACTAGCCATCAAGTTTACATGCCATCACCTTTGATGTGTACAACACAATAAATTCATTCCAATTAAAAATAAAAAACAATAATAGTTATACTTATAAAGCTGCATTTATAACAAATTGGATACTCCAGACATCCAAACATGTAAGAACTTACGAAATTGAGGCAGATCTTGTTTGCTTGGTAAGCAGGTACTATACACATTGTATATTATATACTAGATGTAACGTACAAGAATTCTTCTACCTCAATTTTGCAAGTACAAGTCAGACATGTATCCTGTCAAATACAGTTTGTAAAAATGTGACTTTACTGTTTAACAACAAACTTACCAACAACGTACCAACTCTCCTCAAAAAGTGGCGCCTACCAACCAACTGGTGACTAAAAATACAGACTTAAATCAAAATGTTTGAAAGCAAGCAAAATGTGGCAAGAAGTAACAAACAATATGGACTATATTTTGCAAGGTTGCCATTTAGTCGCAGCAGTTGGAGGCGCAACCCGTCAATTTTCACAGACTGACATTGCTTCTTCACGCTCTTCCAGCAACTCCTTGCCCGTTATATCAAGCTGAGAGCGAGCGAAATCATCAATTGGCAAATTCTGAAATATGTAAGAATAATTTACAGAGGTTGATTTACACGATAGATATACATAGGTATTTAACTATCTTTCCCTGATGTGAGCGGTCTTATACAGAGTGATTCTCCTTTCTGGGAAAACAAATGCCAAAATGGAACAAGGGACCAAGAGTTTTTGTTGTTAGCTAAATAAAATTGGATTGTGCTGATTGTAGGTATATTCGCCCAATCTAGCCAAATCAATAATCACTAGATCTATTCTATAAACAATGATATAGGTCAGTTAATACATTTTCTTTATCTTGATGGTTACTATAATATTTTTGATTTCTATGATATTCCTTAATCCAAAAATTAAAATCCCCCCACCCCCCAACTGCAGGTGGTGGTGGAGTACACTACTTTGACCAGTGGTGAGAACTAATCTCCTATATTTTGTTGATGCAGTTACCTACCTGGACAATTTTCCACTGCTTATTCTCGATGGTTACAGGGAAAGAGAAAATGACATTGGGAGGAGTTCCATAAGAACCATCTGATATGACTCCCATTGAGACAAATTGACCCGGTTTAGTTCCCAGCCAGATATCGTGCATGTGATCACCAGCTGCTTTTGCTGCCGACATTGCAGATGACATCTTGCGAGCTGCGATGACAGCTGCACCTCGTTTTTGAACAGTCTGCAAAAAATTATTGTCTCAGTTTCCTTAGAAATCATGTTTTTCTAGTTTTTCCTCAAGCACATTAGATTGGTACTTTTGAATATGCCATGTAGATAGACTATAAAGTTGAATATAAATTATACTTGTCATTTTTAGTTTCCAACTGTTATTGTTTAAAAAGCATACGTCTATGACATATTTGTTTACCTTCTGACCAAAATGTCGGAACCAGAAATGTTTAAATAAAAAATGCTGCAGCATTACATAATATTTTGGTATCAATCTGCAACTTGTCTTAACTGCAACATTATCTTTGAAAATTGACTAGTGGGCGACACATAAAATTAGTTATTTTTTGTGTTGAACCGTAATCCAAATTCATTAGAAAGAAATCATTAATATGATAACATTAAGAATAATAAATACTGCACAGCACAAAAGATGGGCACAATTCATCTTTTCGGTTGAGTGTAGCAATTTTACATGCTCTGAACATGTAACCTTTCAAAGGTAGGATGAATGATGATGCCATGATTGCCGATATTTACTATTTTCTTATATTTTACAAGCAAGTACCTAGGTATGTACTGTATAGAAAATACTTTTCTTCTTTGAAAGCTAGCCTTGCTATCAACTGTAAACACCATGTTGTATCACATTGCATTGCTTGCAGCAAGCGCAAGTGTGAGGCTGTAAACGCAAGCGACAGCTGTAAACGCAGCGTTTGTTGTAATTTGTATTTGAAGTGAGAAATCACTCACACCAATTATGAATGATTCATTTTACAAAGCTTCATAGTGTTTGTGTTATAATGGTTGTGTTTGAGTAGTGTCTAACAGAAGAGCCTACAGTAGTCCGTCCTTGTCTAGATTGGAATAAACATGCGTTCTTAACTTCTTACATACATTTTGGGTTATCTATAAGAAAAGTGACCAGTAGAGTAGGTACCAGCAGTAGGTAAGTACCTACCACTTTTGTTTTAAAATATTTTACTTTGAAAACTTGGGAGAAATTTACTCTAGACCAAGACAGCATGTTGGAATTAAATCAGCCTAACGGACGCTTTGTTACACTCTACAACAAGAATAGACAAGAATAGAGCAAAATACTTACGCTAACAAAATCCGTTGTGAGCCAAGTGTCATCTTTGACAGCTTCAAATACAGGTGTATTAGAGCCCAAATCCACAGTAGCATGTCTTGCGTCTGGAAATTGCGTTGAAGAGTGATTTCCCCAGATGATAACGTTTCTCACTTTGTCAACACACACCTGGAAAGATAATTTTATATGTATCATAATTAAATAATACATTAAATAATTTTCATCAAATTGTACACACAAACACATTACAAGACATTTGCAATTTTTTGTTTTGAGATAAGTCAAGGACTTACTTTGAGGCGCGCAGCAATCTGTGCCTGAGCACGATTTTGGTCTAATCTAGTCATAGCAGTAAAATTTTCACGAGGAATGGATGGTGCATATTTTGAGCAAACCAAAGCATTGGTGTTTGCTGGATTGCCAACAACCAGCACTTTTACTGTCTTCTTCGCATATTTGTCTAATGCTGCACCCTGAAATACAAAAAAAAAAAAAATTTAAGATAGCTATGATAACAAGGTACATTTTACATTAGATAATAATTACACCGTTATACTTGTATTAGGGACCATTCTTACAGCACACACATTAACAGCCTGATACTTTTACCCTGACCCATTGTATATAGTACCTACTAATGTTGATTGCTATGCTATTTAGTTTTGCTAATCAAAAACTTAAAAAGTGTTAAATCAATCTATTTATTTTAAACAGTATCTTCATGAAGTTCTAGCCAAAATATAAAGTATCAACCTACTCAGAGCCGGCCCGTGGGTAGGGTGACCGGGGCGCACGCGCCCAGGGCGCCGAGATTTAGGGGGCGCCCATTATCAAACTATAACATAGATTTTAGATTTTTTTGTATATTTCTTTCCATAATTTAAGACTTTTAGGGGAAAGTATACAAAATTAGAAAATTTAAGTTATTTAAACGCAAACCCCTAGAAATATTAGGTACTAAAGCGTCCCAGAATCACAAAATTCGTTTAAATCTGATTTAATTTTTTTTTTTTAAATTTTTCGTTTGAATTTGTTTAAGTTCTAATAACGACCCTGCGGGGCTAAAACTAATAGGCCCCCCCCCCCTCTCCTGATGGCGCACTTCCCCCATCATGAATATCATTCCTACATGTGTGGGGGGCCTATAAAGTACCCCATAATAAGGGGGGGGGGGGGTAAAGTTGTCTTTGCCCGAGGCGTCAAAGAGTCGAGGGCCGGCCCTGAACCTACTATTTTGTATTTCTGATACATTTTCAATGAATTTTCTCAGTTAACCCTTTGAAATCCTTGATGGAGCAATCAAAATCAGAATTTTGTTACCTATCTATTTCTAACACAATTGATATAACGGATGGAGATAACACAAATTCAACATTGGCGAATTGTGCACTGTCGTCACATTTAACTCCTCACGTTTAGCATCCATGCTGATGTATTTTTAGTTGGTAGAACTGAATACTAAATATATTGTAACCCAGTAAATGTACTGAAAACAATAAATAAATACATACATACATACATACTACGTGTCGAAAATGAACTACAACTTTTCATGAACGTGTCTGAACAGCTAAAAAGTCGAGACCTTCGAATTAGCCGATGGCGCACGGGTGCACAGTATACTTCTGAGGCGTAATAGTTAAGCCACATTCAGGGGCGGATCTAGCCTCGTGTCATGGGGGGCGATTTTTGAAAATATTAAGGGGGTCCAGGGGTATTGAGACGATATGAGGTGTATTTTGTTGAACAATTAATTAGCTTGGACACTTTGGAGTATTGCCCCCACCTTGCCCCGCAGAGTATTTTTTGGTTTGTTGACACTTCGAAATTAATTTTTTGAGTTTTTTGTTTAGAAAATAAAACTATACGTAAATAACATCACAAAATTTTTATGCCATCCTGACATCTTTGACCCCCAGTTATCCCTGTGGACGCCCATGCTCTCAGCCGCCGAAGGCGATTTTTTTTCCGAAATATTGAAGAAAACATTTAGTTTTAAGGCCCTTTTAGAGCAAAGATTAAAGCTGGCTTTCCATGCTCCGTCATCTCCGTCCGTCTACGTCCGGCAAAAACGACCACGTGACCCGTCTCGACCAATCCCTCGCCGTCCGAGATTTTTGGGGATGGCTCTGATTGGTCGAGACGGGTCACGTAGTCGTTTTTGTCGGACGGTGACGGACGTTGACGGAGCATGGAAAGCCAGCATAATCCTTGCCAATAAACAAGCCATGATTACGATATTTTTGTAAATTTAACAAAATGAAAAATCAACCTGCTGATCTTATTAGAAGGTGGAGGAGGAATCATGGGGGGGGGGGGGCAATCGTATTGTATTGTATTTATTTATTTAGCCTTCATAGGCTATTGTATACATTGGTAGATTATAAATTCCGCCTCTCCTTGGATCCGCCCCTGGCCACATTCACACAAGCGCAGAGAGCATTTTTTCTATTAACCACCTACGAGTATGCCGCGAGCGGTTTCTGGACTAGATGGTTTAGGACAAAAATGCCCAACGGTTTTCGTTTTCCACGCTTTATGTGAATGCGGCTTGCTTTACACTATAATGATCACCTGAGCTTTGAAAATCTTGACATTGGCAGCAAGAAGATCTTTTCGTTCCATGCCTTGTTTCCGAGGCATTGCCCCAACCAAAAATGCAGCCTCAACATCTTTAAATGCAACAATGGGGTCAGCAGTAGGAATAACTTCTTGAACGAGAGGCAATGCACAATCAGATATCTCCATCACAACGCCTTCCAGGACATCCATCATTGGAGGAATGTCGAGGAGATGAAGAATAATTGGCTGATTTGCACCAAAGACATCTCCTTTCGCAAGCTGATACAGCAATGAATAGGCAATTTGTCCAGCAGCACCAGTAACGACAACACGAATTGCAGACTCCTAAAGACAGAAATTGTTGGATTTATGTAATGAGTGTGTGGTAGGTAGTCAGTAAGGGTCTAGTAAATCGCTAATAACTTACCATATTTCTATTTGTTCCTTGTGAAAACCGGCAGCGAGATACGTTGAACAACGGACCAGCTGCGAAGAATCAGTTCTGTGGATTGACCTTGTCGTCGTTACAACATTCAATAGAGGTGACACTTGGTCACTTGCTGTCTGTCCTGTCGGCGTTATAATCTAGTCGGGCGCTAGCTCGACGCTGCCAAGCACCGCTCTAATACAACGTGCGAGCTACTACCAGACTTATACTGCAAGCGCTTCGGGCCCGATTTCGGGGTGTCAGTACGCATGCAAGCATTTAGAAATGAAAGTTGAAAACCATGGTTATCGGGTATATTTAGCCACCTGACAACACCTAACCAAATATCAAAGTGCTGCGATCATCCCTTCGGGGTGAATTTTGGGCCTCAAACATGCAAGGATTGACTTTCATGTTAGTTAGTTAGTTAGTTAAGCACGGTCAATTTGTTTGCCCCTCTCCACAGGTTGAACGGTTTGTCCTAGAGAGTTGAAATTTGGCAGAGACATAGAGTCATATTTATAGCAGTGCCATTTGAAAGAAAATCTGAAACATTTTGACCGGAAGTGAAGTTATTACAATTTTAAATAATTTTAAATATTTTAAAAGTCAAACGGGTCCATCGAGAGTTTTGAAATTTGGCAACAATAAAGACAATGTATTGCTAGACACTCCACTTCAAGAAAAATCAATAAATTTAAACCGGAAGTGGGAAAATTATCAATATTTACGTTCCGCCCTTCTTCTTTGATACACTAAACAGCGGCTCTAATTCCCATCGGACTGATAGCTCATGTTAGGAAGGCAGCTGGCTTCGACATCTGCATAACACGTTCGATTCCCGATCCCGGAAAACTTTTTTTTTCATATATTATTTTTTAATTTGTATAAGCGATGATACCTTCATGGATATATATTCAAATGAGAGGTCCAGGGATGCTGTGAAGATCATCAATAGACCGAAACATCGCAATCGCGGCACGCCAGTTGCCATCGTGAACACTGAAGATATCAGGGAATCAGGAATTGCGCACGTCGTTTTACGCTCCACCTTTCTTCTTTGATATACTACACAGGTTTATATTTCAGTGTGGCGAATTGGCTCGGTCACATGAGGCAAGTGACTTCGATCACGGCGTTGCCGGGTTCGATCCCCGTAACAAACGTTTTATTTTTTATCTTTTTATTTACTTAAAAAATGTTTAACCTTCTTGTGTATATATTCAAAATGTTAATCCGAATACATTCAACGATTATATAGCTACTCTTTTTAATATTATACTCATTGGACTCTAGTAATGATTGTCAATGTACACGTTGTACGTAAAGTTGTGCAATAAAACAATTCGTGGTCATGCTAATCAACAGAATCTTGGTGGCTCAGTTACTAAACTAGAAACCACACAAAAAAGGTTCCATTACTGGGTGCATAAGGTTGTCACAGCTTTTAATTTATCCGAATTATTTAATTATGTAAAATTCAGTTAATTAAGTAAATAGTAAAATTCAGTGAAGGCTCCATAACTAATATTCAGAGTATTAGGTGTTTACAACTTTTCATTTGTCACACTTATTTAATTATTTAAAATAGAGTTAATTTGTCAATATTGGTGGCTCAACAAGAAACAAGAACAACACGAAACAAGAAACCACACAAAAAGGCTCCATTACGTGCATCCATTACGTGCATTAGGTTCTAAAATTAATTTAATTATTTTAATTATGCTAATTTGTCAATCTTGATGGCTCAGTTACGAAACAATAAACCACACAAAAAGGCTCCATTACTAGGTATATTAGGTGCTCTTTGCTCCTAATACTCTAAGAGACTAATGCTCTGGTGCTCTGGTACATTTTTAATAAATGAGACTACCAATGGATGCTGTGAAGATCATCAATAGACAGAAACATCGCCATCGCGGCACGCCGGTTGCCATCGTGAACAGTGAAGATATCAGGGAAACAGGAATTGCGCACGTCGTTTTACGCTCTACCTTTCTTCTTTGATATACTACACAGGTTTAATTTCAGTGTGGCGAATTGGCTCGGTCACATGAGGCAAGTGACTTCGATCACGGCGTTGCCGGGTTCGATCCCCGTAACAAATGTTTTATTTTTTTATCTTTTTCTTTACTTAAAAAATGTTTAACCTTCTTGTGTATATATTCAAAATGTTAATCCGAATACATTCAACGATTACATAGCAACTCTTTTTAATATTATACTCATTGGACTCTAATAATGATTGTCAATGTACACGTTGTACGTAAAGTTGTGCAATAAAACAATTCGTGGTCATGCTAATCAACAGAATCTTGGTGGCTCAGTTACTAAACTAGAAACCACACAAAAAAGGCTCCATTACTGGGTGCATAAGGTTGTCACAGCTTTTAATTTATCCGAATTATTTAATTATGTAAAATTCAGGTAATTTAGTAAATAGTAAAATTCAGTAAAGGCTCCATTACTAATATTCAGTGTATTACGTGTTTACAACTTTTCATTTGTCACACTTATATATTATTTAAAATAGAGTTAATTTGTCAATATTGGTGGCTCAACAAGAAACAAGAACAACACGAAACAAGAAACCACACAAAAAGGCTCCATTACGTGCATCCATTACGTGATCACAACTTTAAGTTTCTAAAATAAATAAATTATTTTAATTATGCAAATTTGTCGATCTTGATGGTTCAGATACGAAACAAGAAACCACACAAAATGGCTCCATTACTAGGTTTATTAGGTGTTTACAACTTAGTAAAAATTATTTCATTATTTCAGATGTTGTAATCTGTCAATCTTAGAAGCTCGGTTACAATAAACAAGAAACTACACTAAATGGTCCATGATAATTAATGGAAATCTGTGGGTATGAGAGATTTAAATTTCATTTCATCATCCAACAATGCTTACGTTAAAAAGTTAGAATAATAAAACGCTTTTAAATTGTCATGATTTATTTCCAAACTGTGAGTCAAAGTCTCATCAAGTGACATTGTTTAATGGAAATAAATGAAACTGAAACTGATGTTCCTCCTAATCTGACACTAATAAAATAAACATTGGTTTTGATGCGAACGTTATATACGAAAGTGGTCTGGCTTGTTTACATCGGCAATACAATAATATTCTTCAAGTATCTAGGCAATAGCACGAAGTTGTTTCCTGGTTTGAAAATATGAAAATATTATCTTCCACAGCAACATCACAAAACAATATAATAATCACTAAATAAGATCAGTGGACTAATTAAAATGCAAGCTCGATAACTGTTTACAAGTACCTATAGAAGAAGACAACAATACTAAATGGACATCGATCGTATTTGCCATGAACAAACAAATGTAAACATTAAGTTGACCTGACAGGGAGAGGCAGAGAGGTGGAGATGCCAGGTATAGGCCGGCCCATGCTATCCGTGTACATAGGCGAGTAAGGCGGGTAGCGTAAATTTCATCACCCGTCATACTCCTTCCCACCAGCACTATAAACACCAGGTGGCTCAGCTAGTTAATCTTAACTAAGTTCCTTTTAAGTTACATTGCCTTCCAAAAACCATCCGGATTTTATTTAAAATGTGTTGTAAACATCTGTAAGCCTGCACGCTTTACCAATTGAGTTTATACTTCGGAACTTTGACATAAAAGAGTGAACATGGGAGAATTTAAAAATGAGGAAACGCATTTGCAATCATCTTTCGTGTACCTTTCAGTTTACCTAGTGGCGACAAATACGCGTTTTACGAGATGAACGCACAAATTCCGGTTTACACCGGAACAATACACCTACAATTTACGTTATTCACATGACTCAAAGCTGTGAACTTTTAACAAATTATAATTTGATATAACTCAAATTCAACCAAAAGAAATGGACCCTTTCGTTATACTAACTTCGGAACTATTGAAATAAAAACAGAAAACTTTAGACAAGAAGTGACGTTGTTGGCGTTAACTGTAATGATAGGTAACACTTAATGATCAGTGAAAGCTGCTATAAACTTATACCCCATATGACATGTTGTACAAAAACAAAAACTTGTAAAAAAAACTGCCAAGCACCTTCCCACTTAAAACAATTGAGATCTAAAAGAAGGGCCAAGCAATAATATATTGTTTAAACATTTTCGCACTTAAAATTCGTGAAATCATTTCGCCCAGTTACTGCCGCCAAGCACAACACTAAAAACCTAATGTTGTGTCCAAATTTGAAGAATACAATCTAAGTGAACCATCATTGTAAATTTAACAAAATTATAAAAATTAAAAACGACTTCAAAATAAATTTAAAATTGAAATTAAAAAAATTAAAAATAAAGCTTGGCGCATTGAATTTGCACCGACCATATTGTAGACTTCCTCTATCTTCTTCCTACTTTCTGTCTTTCTTCGGCTCCTTTATCGTCATCTTCTTTCTTATGTTGCCTTCTTCTTGACACAATGCGCCTAGCTTTATTTTTAATTTTTTTAATTTCAATTTTAAATTTATTTTGAAGTCGTTTTTAATTTTTTTAATTTTGTTAAATTTACAATGATGGTTCACTTAGATTGTATTCTTCAAATTTGGACACAACATTAGGTTTTTAGTGTTGTGCTTGGCGGCAGTAACTGGGCGAAATGATTTCACGAATTTTAAGTGCGAAAATGTTTAAACAATATATTATTGCTTGGCCCTTCTTTTAGATCTCAATTGTTTTAAGTGGGAAGGTGCTTGGCAGTTTTTTTTACAAGTTTTTGTTTTTGTACAACATGACGTAATCAGGAAATATTAAAAAATTGAAACTAGCTTGAGCTCAGCTCATGTATTTTGGAAACTGAAACAAATCTCAGCTTATATTCAAAAAGTCATCTTTTAACTTTAAAAAAATTATAAAAATTAATTAACAATAAACTTCTCCTGAATGGCAACAATTTACTAATGACGTCAAGGTAACGTAATCAGCCAATGAACGGCAGGTTGAGATACTAATGACGTCATTAACACGTCGGCCCGATAGGAAGTGTCTATCCACACGGTAGTCGTGACGTCACACGTCGTTTTATGCCGTGGCCAAAGAACCCAGTTCTATTCCCACGGTGTTTCTTCAAATGACTTGTGACGTCCGTGACGTCACACGGCTTTTTATCCCCACGGTGTTTTAGATAATTACTGATATGGCAACAATCAACAATATTATATAATAATGTAATTACCTACAAATAATATCTAATAATGTTTTTACAATATATATATATTTTTTTAATGATTAATGATTTTAATTAATGATGACCAGCCAATACTATAATTTTATTTGAATTATTTCAATTTTAATTTTATTGATAGCTAAATAAAACACTACTACTAATGAAATAAACTACAAAACTAAGGTTCCATTCATAATTCTTCATTTACAAATAATTTTCATCAAATATATATGATGTTAATTCAAAATATCACATTTTAAATATTTGATATCATTTCATGTCTTGCTGTCGTTTCAAAAACACCGGGGGAATAGAACTCCATCTTATTCACACGGCTAAAAAAGACCGTGCTATGACGTCACACGGCGTTTTAAACAACCGTGTGGATAGTACTGTATTCTATACGCACGGTTAAGAAAAGCCGTGCGGCTTCAAAACACCGTGGGAATAGACCCGGCCATATTGATAGTTAAACACGGACCTTGCAAGCATTTGGCAACAGCGCTATTGTAGTTACATGAGTAAACACGTCAGGCAGCACCTGTACATTTCTTTTCTTGCCACTTTCCAGTTTCCAGTGTCTGCAGTCAGATTGTGCAGCTTGTCAAAGTACACGTTTCGTATTTTTACTGAGAGAAATGAGCGCATATAAGATAAAGAAAAATGTTTAAAAAACTCAAGGATAAAATAGCCGAAGAATTGAAACAATCTCCATCGAAAATTTCAGCAACTGTATCACAAATCGCTCAAGTAAGTCTGTCTGGAAAGGGGTGTAACTTGTAACCCTAACATCACATGAATCGAACTACCTACCTAGGTGGTTGTATGTACTCTAGTTGTATGTTGTCTCTATGTTCTGCTGTCTCGAGTAGGTACGTCTAAATTGTACCTACCTGACTATAATATGTGTAAAGTTTTAATTTTGGCTGGTAACCTGATGTTGATACCTAGTCATTCTACCCATTAGGCATACCCACACAGTAGGCTAGGTAATGTTTGGTTTTTTATTGTTTAGTCACAGCTGTTAAACTCTCTTGCTGCGAGTGGGTTGATTTACAGTTGGGAAAACATATCAACCATCACACTAACGATTGTGAATTTGTCTACAGGCAGTGGTTTCACCTTCAAGTAGTTCAATCGTTGACCCATCGTTTACTTCTGATGATCCGTTCAGTATTTCCGAGGATGTGGAAGGTAGGAATATGCTGTTGTAATAACAGCACTGTTTCATTTATCATCCCCCCTTTAATTATATTTATAATGTGTTTAAGTTGAAAGTAATACAAACAAATTTTATATTTAAGAAACACCTCGTAATACACCAACAAAGTCTGGGTTCATGTCTGTGGATCTTCGAGAAACACCGGCTTCAAATGCTGCTGGAGGCCGTTCACGACGCTCATCGACAAACTCTGTTCTCAGCGAGGCTTCTGTGATCTTCCCATCGTATGATTATTCGGGCAGCTCCTTTCATTTACAGGTTTGTTATAGCAAATGTGTTCAGTATTCCTATCTTGTTACACAAATTGTTATTTATTTATTTATGTAAACAGCTTAGGAATCATTTACAGATATTATCTTAACAATAACATGAGTCAGTTACAAATTCTAGTGGCTGCTAGTTGACTCATTTGGTACTAATTATATTTTAATTAATGGTAAATTAATTAACATACAAGCTAAAAATACAAGGATTATTATGTAATATTAATATTGTATTATACCTAGGTAACTATTTTTCCTCTCCATTAGTCTGATTTAGAGTCAGCCAGCGAATTGGATGATTCAGTAAGCTCCAACTTGACATCCACTTCCAAGGAGCAACTTGTTAGTTACCTGCGTAAATCACAACATCGTTACAACAAGTATAAGGGCCGGTGGCACGATGTCATCAAGCATTGCAAAGAGCTGGAACGAGAGAACGTCAAGGCAAAGGTAAGACTTAGTTCATACAATTAGTATCTATGGTCCGTGTCACACGGAGTTGTCCGCTAAGATATTTTGAATACCCTTTGTCCGAGAGATAGGGATGGTCTCGAAAGACCGCGCGATCGCTCACAGCGACTGAGGGATGGACAAAAAACCGGTTATTTGCAACATTAGGGGCCAAGTCTGGCGGACAACTCCGTGTGACACGGACCATATGTCAAATATCATTCATGATATTAAAAAATTCACATCAAATCCCACTTGTGTTACATATTTTTTGAGGAGAGTATTGAAAAGGAGAAGAAAAAAAATTTAACCTACTTAGTATTTACTACAGTAGTGTGATATGGCTATACAAATTAGGTCCGACTTTAAGTCAGAAGTTAAGTGGTACACCCACGGTCACATAAATTGCTAGCCAAAGTCTATGTCCTTTCCCAAAACTTGACTAAGCAGACGAAAACACAGAGGTAAACGCAGATTTTGAGTATGTGGGGTTGGAGAGTTTGATTATAAGAACCAACCAATCACCTCATACATAATAATTATTCCTTCATTCAACAAATATTGATGGTAATTCGAGCTCCAACTTAGCCGTTTCCCGTCAATTTTTCTAACCGCGGGTGTACGTACCTCTCTTTTTAGTACCTACCACCTAGTAGGTAGTAGACCTAGTACTATACTTGCCTACTTCTTTTTCCATACTTGGTAAAAAATAATCTGATTCACGGTTGCTGCCATCCCAAATTTTGCACAAACTTAATTTTTGTGTACCTAATTGTTAACTTCAATTTGATAAAAAAATAATAAAAAATAAAAATAAACTCTGCCTTTTAAACCGTCTGCCACTTATTAATGCTGCAAGCAACGCCTGCCAACGCTCACTTACCATGTCTGGATTTCACATTTAACTCATCACATCAGATTTAGCAGTGTCGCTTTACGCTTACATATTTTCCACTCAATTTCCTATACTAGAACCTTAAATTGAATTATTCATTCATAATCATTAGTCTTGAGAATTTTCATGAAAATGTTCAATATTTGGAATTCAATTAATTTTCACCAAAGAACATGCACTGTAATTTAGATTCCAAAAGTCATGCATTTTAGCAACTTATTTGGAATTGTAACGAATGGAAATGTACACAGATAAATACTACAGATTAATAAAGTTGGTTGGACAAAATTGCAAGCTTCAATTTATAACACAGTAGGTACCATAGGTCACAATAAGGGACACCTCAAACGTAAAGTTTAGCTGTGCTACATTTATTATTTTACTTGAATAATGTAGAGTTCAGGAAGATTTAAAAGGAATGTTTATTTACTTTTGTGTGGTGTATACAAACATCAATGTACCTAATAAAAATATTTCCAGGCCATACTGTCCGAGAGTCAAGACAAAGCACTACGACGCATTGCCGAACTAAAAGAACAATGCTTACTGGAGAAGCAAGCCAAAGCTCACCTGGAGGAGATTCTACGCAACGATCTCGAAGAGAAAGATCACTTGATAATGACTCTGAACACCAAGATCGACCTTCTAAAGCTGAATGATAGCAGTATTACTTCCGAAATACCATCCGATGCACCTGACATCCCTATCGTAGCCTCGGGATCGCTTGTAGATATTTCCAATGATTCCGCTTCAGTTCCAATTCCAAATGAATCGGAAGAGCTATTGAAGGAAAAAATCAAGAAACTGGAGATTCTATTGGCAAAGTGCAAAGATGCAATTAAAATCAGCAAAGAGAAGGTCAAGGAGTTTTCAATGGAGAATGATCTACTTAAAAAGGAGCGTGCCACTAATGAGGTAGGCTAACTTAGGACTCAATTTTTCTTACCTTTTTATAACAGAACAACTAGGTATTCATAGTTTGCACATGACATCATCTCATTGTTGTGCGACCATCTTGGTGTAACATGTCAGAACAGCTGTCAATCTGTTTTTCAGTATTTTTTTGATAGTAGGTATTTATGGTTACTTGTGCAAGTAGGCTGCAGAAGAAGTTCTTGTAGCTATATAACCACTTCATTTACAAAATATCTTCGAATATTTAGTTTAAATTGACTTGATAGCTTTACACCAAAATGGCCGAAAATATACTTTTTTACATTGTAGATGTAAAACAAAAGAAGCTCGTGCAAACTATGAATAGTCTATGGATTATAGGGAGTGATCCAACGTCACAAGCAGCCAGTGTGGTTGATGCCAATAACTGGTCTTGAACAATGTCGGACAATACACTTTAGCACTAATTAATACTTAATTAGGTAGTAGGATTAATGAAGGGACCAAATACCGTGTTAGCATCCTTCGAAATAGGTCAGATGCCAACTATTCATTTGTATTGAGAATGAAGCGACATAATACAGTATAAAGAATTGGAAAACCACAGAATAGGTGCGAAGAATTGTTTCTTCAATGTAATGGAAAAACTACAATCCTATGAAATAATTACCTACGCTCTCATTCCAAACAATTGAGCACCCCACTCATGCAAACTGAGGATTATTTACTAAATGTTTTTTATTGTTATGTACTCAGCAATCCCACAACCAGCAGCTCCAAGTGCGAGATACCGAACTCTCTGCAGCGAGAGATCAGATTGTGATGTTGCAACGACGAGAAGAGGAATCGGCACTTTCTCTGGCCGAAACAAAGCGAACCATACACAGCGAGATGGAGGTCAAAGAAGAACAAATCAAACATCTGAGGGACAACATCCATGCATCCAATGACGAGAGAGATAGCTTGATTGAGAAATGTAAGTTGTACCGTAAATTGCTCGAGAGCAATTTAGCAATTTTTAAAATTCATATTTTATAGTAAAATTCTTGAGAATAATTAGAAAGAAAGATATTGATGATGATAATAATTATAATTATAAGTTGAATGAGTGTCTGGGAACGGCAGACTTGGCTCTGCCTTCTGCAGTTAACATAGGTATATCGTCACTGAGAGTCAAATCATATAAAATGAGTAAACTCATGTTTTCATGTCACCTCTTCTAGTTAATTGCATTCAGAAATCAGTCTTTTATCACTGACTTACGTAACACATTTTTTACTTAATAATTTTTTTTCCCCCATTGCAGGCAACCAATTGCAAAATCAATTAGCTGAACTTCAGGGCTTGCAAGATTTAGAAATAACTTCTGATAATGAGAAACAGATGCAGGAACTATCACGAGTAAAACAAGAAGCCGTCAAACTTTTGCAAGCAGAATCTTCTAAAAATATAAGCGATCTCAAAGATAGCTGGACCGCTAAGTTGCACGAAGTTGAAACTCGGCTGAAAGATTCTACAGATGTTAACAAGCAGCTTGAAGCTCAGTGTATTGCTTTACAAGATCAAGTTATGGTGCTAGAAACCCAAAATTCTACTTTAGAAAAACATACTTCAGCTCTACAAGACCAAATGAAAGACATTGAGACACGGTATCAGACGTTGCGTGATTTACATAACGTCTTAGAGACTGAAAGTAGTTGTTTAAAAGACGAAGTGAAATTATTGGAAAGTCAGAATATCGCTTTAAAAGACCAGGCCAGTAGTTTTGAAAGTCACATCCTTGCCTTACTAGAAAAATATCCTCCAAATGTCGGTTTAGTAGAAAATAGCCACACACTACAGCAAAAAATTGATGATATTCTTAGAAACGCAGAGAACCATAGCATAGATGTTATTCAAACATTACAAAAGAAAATTGACAATATGATGCAAGAAAAAGAAAATACAGAAAAATCGGAAAATCAGCAGATAGACAGTTTTCACCAACTCAGAGATGATCTTTTGGAAAAGGAAAGTATCATTAGTTCACAAAGAATAACAATTGCAGAACTACAGAGTTCTCAAGGTCGTTTGAACGATGAAAATAGTGGACTGCGAACACGACTTTGTGAACTAGATGATGCCAACACTCATTTCTTAGATGAAAAGACACACTCAATGGCCAATGAAGCTGCATTACAATCGGAACTTTACAATTTGAGGATATCTCATAATGATGAAGTCAATTCATTGAGGAATCGCCTGTCTCAAGCGCTTGACGATTACCGGCATAGTGAAGATAAAATCAACAATCTAGAGACTGAGAAAACAGATTTGGAAACGAAGATAGGACAGTTACTTCTGTCCTGCGAACAGAAAGAGCAATCATTAGAACAACAGATTCAACAAAATTGTGATGAGACAAATGTTCTGAAATTGAAGTTGCAACATGCTGAGGGCAATGCTTTAGAAGAACTGCGTACACAAAATGTTAAGCTCTTTGAGGACTTGACTCGAGTAAGGAAGCAACTTTTGGCTGAAGAGGAGCATAATAAGGTACAGTCAGAACATCTAAACGAGTCTGTCTTGGAGTTGACGCAGTTGCAGCAAAAAGTTGAACATATGGAAGAACGTCATGCACATATAACTGAGGAGTTCAACCAAGTTACCAAACAGCTCAAAATTGAGAAAGAGCTTAGTATTGTAAAGGATGAAACCATGACGAAGACAAATTTGGAATTAATTCAGTTACAAGAAAGAGTTGACCACATGGAAGAACTACAGTCCCAAATTGCTAAAGTAACTGAGGAGTTCAATCACATCACAGAACAACTTCAAAATGAGAGAGCGCTGGTCATTGTACAAGCTGATGACCTGAAGAGGAAAACCTTCGAGTTAAGCCAGTTACAGGAACAAATTGCTGAAATGGAAGATCTACGTACACACATTGTGAAAGTAACTGAGGAGTCAAACCAACTCGCTGAACAGCTTCAAAAAGAGAGAAATCTGAGTACTGTTCAAGCCGATGACCTGAAAAAGAAAACTTCCGAGTTAAACCAGTTGCAGGAAAAAATTGTTGAAATGGAAGATCTGTGTTCACAATTTACAAAAGTAACTGAGGAGTGTAGCCAAGTCACCGAACAGCTTCAAGTTGAGAGAGCATTGAGTACTGCAAATGCTGATGACATGAAGAAGGCAAACTCCGAGTTAAACCAGTTACAAGAAAAAATTGTCGAAATGGAAGATCTACGTACACAGATTACTCAAATGACTGAGGATCTTAACAGAGTCACTGAACAGCTCCAAAATGAGAAAGAGCTTAATAGTGTTAAGGCTGATGACCTGAAAAAAACAACGTCCGAGTTAAACCAGTTACAAGAAAAAGTTTTACAATTCGAAAAATTACAATCACAAATTGCTACAGGAACTGAGCTTAGAGAGCGTGAAATAGCAGATCGGCAATCGGAGACGCAGTATCTTAACAGTCATATAAATGCCCTTAGTATAGAAAATTGTGAACTTGCCGAAGCACGGGCAAAAGCTGCCCTAAATGTGAAGGAACTAACAGAAAGCTTAATGGAGTTTAATAATTTAAAAACAGCATTAGAAGAAATGGAATCCAGGTGTAAAGAATTTGAAATACAGCAACAATCTCATCAGGATGAACTAGTTTATGCAAACAATCAGGTGATTATGCTGACAGCAGAGAATCAAATGCTGAGAGATAGCTCAGACATAATTGCCGAGAATAACTCAGTAGCTTGGGCTGAGCGGGAAATTCATTTTGAAGATTTACGAGCAAGTGATTCAGAGAGAAGTATGCATGTTGCTATGCTTAAAGAAAGATGCCTAGAAATGGAGAAGGAAGTTGCCATTCTCAAGGAAAATAACCAAGTGCTGCATTCTGAATTGGCAAATTTGCAATCAGAAAGAGTGATGTATGATACTGTAATAAATGACAATCAAGATGTCATCACTTGGATGAAAACCGAAATCAGAATGATGACCAGTAGATTTTCGAATGAATGGGATGATAATGAAGGATTGAATTCTGAGCGTAACCAAGTGGAATCAGCAAGTGCCATTAATGATTTGGTGCATCAAAGCCAATCAGAAGAGCTCCATGAAATAGAAAAAAATAATTTCAAAGATGAACTGAAAGCACTCGGCCTGGCGATGAAAGAATTAAAAATTGCAAATCATGAATTACAATCTGAATTAAAAGCTATTCAATCAGCAAAAGCTATAGAAGAAGAAAAGTTGGTTCTCATTCAGCAACAGATGCAGGAGTCATTGGTGACCATTCAACTCAAGGATAAAGAGATTGGTGACTTGGAGGAAACTCATGTTTCTAATATAAGCCAATTGGCAAAAGAGTTCCAATGCACTTTAAATAACAAGGAGGAAGAACTTACAAAAGCACATGAAGATGAAAAGGGTGAGTCAATTATCACATTTCTTTCCACTTAAACATCTTAAGTTTCTATTAGCGATGAAACAAAATACGTTATAAAGTTAATATTTATGAACTTAAAATTTCAGCTGGAATGGAACACTCTGAGGGTATTCAAATGAAACAACTCCGAGATCAAGTGAAATCAATGAAGTCAGAAGCTCGTGATAGGGAAGAGATGATGGACAGCTTACGAGACACCCACAACAAAGCAATGAAGGTATGATGTTGGTAATTGTTATTTCTCTTTTAAGAGTCCAACCATATTGTGATCAAATCATTATCCCAGAAAGGTGCATCCTTTTGTGATGCAGAAAAATAAATACTTGCCACATGGATTAAAAATCACTGCTAATATTGAAGGCCGGCTGAGACCAGCGGTAGAACATTGGAGAAGGTGAGTGGTTCGAATCCGTTAGACATATGTACACTCCCCCAAATAATAAACGGTACTCGAAAGAAAATGAATTGACTGATTAAGGTTTGATGGCATCATCCCATGAAGTCAGTGCTAACGCATTATCTAACTCTTTTAGGTGAGCTCTGATTTCATTGATAATAACAAGGATTGATTGTCAAGGAACCGGCCCAGCAGCCAATACGTTTTGTACCAAGTACCGTTTATTATTTGGGGGAGTGTACCTACAAATTTTAATTTTGCAGTCAATATGTGATGTTCAGTACATATAATGCAATGTATATTCATGGCATGTAGCTGAACATTCATTATAATTTTTAATATTCCAAAACATTCAATAAATAGAGATGGATTGAGACAAATCGTACAAGTATTTATTCATAGTTCACATTAGGCTGTTTTGCATGTCCTACACCAGTTCAGGTCAAATTACCCCAGCCATGTAGCCAAGGGCATACCCAGGATGAAATTTTGTTGGAGGTGGGGGTGGGGGAGGGGCATACAAACTAATATTTAGAAACATATGAGAAACAGGGGAGTTCAGATCCCGAGAAATTTTTGGTTTAAGGTCATTTGTTTAGGTGCAATTTTGAATCGTGATGTATCAGATTTTGTAGGAAATATACCTAAATAACAAAGTCTGTTCCAGGAATGAAGGGGTATGAATTGGGTAGAAGTATGATAAATATTATTTGCTATGTCGACGCTATATTGATAGCTGATATCGAGGACGACTTACAGAGATTGGTTTTTAGATTTAATAATGCTTGTAGTGAATATAATATGGAGATTTCTTACATGCAAAATAGTGGTTAATTAATGGTGACATTATTGATCAAGTTTTGGAATACAAGTACTTGGGAACAACTATCACCAGTTCTTGACATAGAGAAGGAGGTGAATGGACAAATCATGAAGGCCAACAGAGTGGCAGGATGTTTGGGAGATGTTATAACAGTGGCAGCTGGTGCATTGAGGCACAGGGGCACGTGCCCCATCTAAAATTTCAGGTTATATAGGTACAAAATAAAATATTATTAAATTCCTTATTGATTTATGTATTATAATATTCTGCAAATAACAGCCATAATTATTCTGAGAACAATAAAATGTTGAAACTCCCATCCATAAGCTCTCCAAATCACGGCAATTACTGTATTCCGTCGCCCGCTTGAAATCTTAGTGGCACCAGGCTGGGTAGGCAACCAGAAGCACAGCTAGTACCGTGCCCCATTCGTGACGTGTTTCTCGAGGTTGACGCATGCGCTCGTGTGTTCTCGCCATAGCAGAGTTCGAGACGAACTTCGGATGTTGGAGCACATGGAGCTCATGCATGAATATCTGCTCCAACTGACACTTCTTGTTGGTCAAGACGTTCGGACAGATTTCAAATTTCTTTGCAATAAGAGAATAAATAACACAGTTGTATTATGAGCAAAATGTCATGATACTTTTTATCATGTGTGTGTACTACTATGACCCCATTTTCAGGCTTTAGAGCTTGAATTGGCATCCGCAGACAAAAGAATAGAAGATCTTCGTCAGACTAGTCAATCGGAACTTCGAGAAGCGGACAAGAAATGGCGGCAATGTTTAGATCGAGAGATCGAACAGCGGGAAGTTAGTCATAATGAAGAAGTGCAAGCTCTCAGCAATGAATGGCAGCTAGAACGAAAGGTGTGGATAATACTTCAATTTTACTCATGCACATTTGCACAGATGGTTATTAAATTATTTACGATTTTACGATGGGTTAAGGTTTTGTGTTTACAATTCCTTATTACATCAGTTTACGATAGATGCATATTGACCATCAGGTTGATCTTCAAAATATATTGTTCCAGAATGAGTACAGTTTGTAGTTACACTGAGTCTTCTGGACGCTCAGTTGCCATTTAGTTTTGAAATGTGAGGGTGATGAATGCCCATGGATGTGTAATGCAATATTGCGATCTGAGCAGTGTTGCAAGTTCCTACTAAAATAATAATTTTATTCTACATACTTCGGATTTAGGCCATGATATTTTTTCTGTTCACTTATATGAGAGATTCTCATTCTGTTCTGAAATTTTATTTTTTTGTTCAATTTTATTCATCTGCCTCTGTTGCCCTGAAGAAATAATATTATTTCTGTGCATTCATTGCATACTTTACCACCGTGCACTTATTATTTTATTTTTATATTGTATTATTTCATTAATTTTATTTCAGGACCCAAAGTTTACTGAACAAGCACATGCACAGGTATTTTGATGACATTTTATATATTATTTTATTTAATGTAGGTACACTTGGCACATTTAAAATTGATCGTAAATAAATCTGATTGGCTGAAAAATGCTAGGTTGCACCATCAGAAGTCAGTCCAAGCGATCTCCTTGTCTCACTCTAGTAGGTGACCTCACATTTCAATGATAATAACAAGCTTTGAATGGTTATGGGACATGACCAGCAGTCATTCAAATTTGATCACCGATCAATTTTAAATGTGCCAAGTGTACCTACATCCAAAATTAAACACTACGTTTTATAATTTTAACTTAATACATCATTACTCTGCGGGTCAATGGGGTTGTTCACTGCCATTTGCTCTCACTCGCAGCGCTAGCGGCATTGGAGGTGTCTCACTCTGATTGGTTGGTCTCTGAATCCAAGATATCTGAATCAAACTCCCGCCAAGATTTAAAAATATTCCATTCCGCTCTGCATTTTGATTGGCTCTCTCTCGGCATTTTGATTGGTTCTTATTACGGTTAGGACAGGAGCGCCATCTTCAATAGTTTTGCGTGAGCAACCCCATTGTATCATTGACTTCCGCTCTATATGGGATTCGTGGCTGCTATAGCTGCAGCACTGAATGCTTTCGCCATTCGGAGGCCGCACTGCTGTACCAAATTATGGCATTATAAAAACATTTTATTAATTTTGCTTAATGCTACGCTGTGTCTACATATTTATATAATACAAGAGCATCAAAAGCATATTGTTGTGCTGCATCAGCTTTCCCTGCAATCTTTCCAAATGTAAGACGATCTCAGCCGGCCGAGTGAAGAATTTGGCCTTGGTCTATACGTAAGAACGGGTCGGTTTCATTTGTCACTAGACATCGACGAAACTCTTGCAAATCCCGTAGAGCGGAAGTCAATGATTGTATGTGACTAAAGCTGTGCTGGTTTTTAGAATGTGTTTGACATATGTATTATCATATGGTAAGGTGAAATTTGTAGGAATTGTCGAGCACTGGTCAAGTGGCAGTCGCAGCAGTTGAGAGTGGCACAGGATCTATTGATCTTCTGCGTCGTCAGCTGATGGCACTCTCAAAGGAACTAAAGGAGGTGAAACGTTGTCACAAGTAAGTTACCTGAGACGAGAGACCACCAGGTTTGAGGCAGTATAACTATAAGATGATTTCACTGAGACTTGAATGAATCAATCGGACATACCGGCAAACTGTTGAACAAATATGTTTTACATTAATTAAAGAAAATTACATCACAAGAAATCTTGTACAGTGTCATCTACCTCAAGTAGGTGCTCTCATTTCACTGATAATAAAATAGTTCATTTGTTGAGGAAGATTACCAGCAATCATTCAGATTCATGTTCCGATCACTTTTCTTTGGTCGAGTCTTCGTGCATTTTCCAAGGAAGAGTGGATGTGTTTTGTAATCAAGCTTATTCATCATCAGTCATCACCATTGTTACTTACTTGTACTACTTGCAATTGTTGCAAATATTATCTTGGTTTTCGTGTAGGTTGGAGATTGCTGAAATGCGACAGTTGATGGCCATGCAGGGCTCCGAGGGACCCACCGAGATGGAATATCTCCGAAACATATTGTTCGAGTACATGATGGGTCGGGAACCAACTGTTCTGGCTCGAGTGATTGCCGCAGTATTGAAGTTTGATGCAGAACAAACGAGCAAGATTATTGAGAAAGAGGAGCATAAGCAGACATTGGTAAGAGCCAAATCTACTGCCTTTTACTAAAGATATTCTTCCCTAGAAAAATAATTTTAACATAAAAAATACAGTATAGTACCTACTAAGGACAACACATAAGTAATGTAGGTACAAATTCTACCAAATAACAGCAATTGAGTTAATTGGCCACAATTCATGTTTGAACTTGAATTATGAATGTTATTGAGTTGAAACTGTAATGGAAAAGAACTTGGTATTCTATTTTTTCTAGTTGGGGCAACTGGGAATTATCTAACATGCAGTCTCCCTTATCATTCCAAAATTAGTAAGTATTGATGAAGGCAAATTGAAGCTAAATTGTCGATAACAGTGTGCAATTACTACCTACCTATTTACATTCTTAAGAAAATCGTCACAATAATTCTAGTTAAATCGTTATAATTTTATATTATCTACAAGATGTATTGAATGTTTTAATAAATGAGAATGTATTTTATTTGAATTGTTTCTAAAATTGTAGGTACTTTCAATTTGAAATTATGATTTAACAACAATCATTGGCCTACCATTTGTCAAGTAGGCTATAGAGATGTGTAAAATAAATGGAGCCTCATTTTCATTCTTCAAGGAGATTGTTATTTATTCCAGAGGCTTCAATGTTAAACCAACAATTAACATGCAGTTAATTTACTATTTATTTGTTTCTGCAACTAAATTTCTAATTTAGTTCTACCTACTAAAATGTTAATGAAGTGTAAGATGAGTGCAAATTACTTTATAAGTAAAAACACATTTCTTTTATATTTAATGTGTGAATTCATTGCATTTCAATGTCCTCTCCTCTTTACCTTTCTAGAAAATATTATCTACTTTTAATTTACATTTGGTTACTTAACCCATTAGAAATAGATGCATATTCTTTTACAAATCACCTTAACTTGTCAGGGCAGCGTCCTAAACCCAGCCATTGCATTGTTTATAATATGTACCTAATTGGCTTTGGGCACAAATAATTAACTTTGGAATTTGATCATACAAATTACATTTTTTAATTAATTCATTTGCATCAAGGCTTCATGGTACCAGCTCCATTTTGTTTCCTTCCACGAAGAGAATGAGCCACCATAAAGGCTTGCCAAACTAGCAAGTAGACTTACAAACACTGCTTCTCATTGCATGAGTCGAATGCAAACCAGTGTCTTTACTTGTGAGTTGTGGAGGGCCCACATACATACAGGTGTTGTAATATTCTTCACACCACTTATTATTGAAATAATCTTGACACCTTCAATTAAGCATAAATTCGGAGTAAAATGTATTTCAGAATATAATCGAAGGGAACCCATAGCCTCCATTACCTGTATCGATGTATGCATAGGAGTCGAATCCTAATTAGTAATTACCAATTGAACTACTGATACAAATCACTCTTTTAACAAATGTGTATATCAAATCTATTTATTTAAAAAATCCGGTTTTGTATTATTAATAATTTTTAGGGGTGTGCGAGTACTCGAAATTTCGAGTTCGAGTCGAGTTTGGGGGGTGAATCGAGTCAAAAAGGGTTAAACTCAACTTTTTCGAGTTTGAAAAAAAAAATAAAAAAAAAAAAAAATTTAAGACAATATCTATCCTGCCTACATCTTTAACAGACCCCTACATACTTCTTCCATCAATAATCCACTCCTCAACTCACAAGAACACATGCATTTTTGTTAAAATGTTTCACAATGAAATAATAACGAAGCATTGTTGGATGAAATTGTTGAGATTTGGGAAATGTGATATTCCTGCTGATAAATTAACATAACTCAACTGCAGGTCTAAGTGCTCCTGACAATACTTCTGGGAATGCAAAAACCCAGAATTCTTGGCCTAGGGATGTTCTAGGGTATTTGGCTTTACATTCTATGTAGTGCCTAGTACCTAGTAGTATTTCTAGTTGCAGATTGCATGGATTTTTTCCCCCAAAATACAGTAGCTGTTAAAGCTTAGATCTTTACTTGTCATTCCAAGCTACAAATTTCTAGTAGCAGCACTTCAAACTCCAGTAGTATGAGAATCAAAATTATTTACCTATACACATCTTATCTTATAATAAGAAATTATATGAATTAGCAGCCCTACAATGTATAGATGATGTATGATTAATGTAAATATTTCTATTCATTTTGTGATGGTCGAATAATAATTTTATGACCTAATAGTACATAGGTGAACATTTGCTGAACATGACTCGAACTCGACTCGAAAAACTTGATTCATCTCACTGACTCGACTCGAACTCGACTCGACCTTAAAATATCAAACTCGCACAGCCCTAATAATTTTATATGATTGTTTAATATGCAACTTGTAGACAAAACTCGTGTGGCCATCTCCATGACAAAACGTCTCCCTATGAATATTTCCATTTATTCACTAATGGATAGGTAGTGTTAAGAACAAGATATGTCATATGCACGTTCAAAAGATTTATTGTGCGAATAGACCTCAGTCACTACATACATTTAATTCTAAAAGTTAACCACTTCACTGAATTAAAGAGGATTTTTCACTTCAATTTCATCTGCGGAATAATCTTCATGAGTAGTGTTCAGCAATTCTTTCAGTTTTTGTTCCATAAATAATTTTCTAAAACCAATTGGTAATCTCTTCTGTCTTATAAAGAATGCTTCATTGCCAGAGACTGAATATAACTTTTCTCCGTCTTTTCCCATCAATTCCCTTAAAGCCATATTCCGTTGCAATGTCTTCTTGTAAAATTCTACACCCCCTTGAACATAGTCTTTACCAATTGAACAAATTTTTCTATCAGCAGCCGTTTCATAGTAAATAGTAGCATAATCCTTCATGAAAGCCCACGATCCAAAACCGAAGAGTCCGGAAATAGTATACAATACACCGCGCATTGCCACTGGCCGGGCAAATAACTGCAGACGTTTGTTCAGAGTGTGTGTAAAACTATAAACCAGTAAAAGTACACTGATCGGAAAGATGCCATTCAAAAATGGTTGGAGCGTTTGACAAGACACAATTTCACGAGCTATAGCAAATTTCTTTGCTTTTTCAGAAAGAACTAAAGCACTCTGCAACTCCTTTCCAGCCCTTGTTGTCCAATCGATGAGTTCATTTTTTACCTGCAAATGTAATTATATAAGTTAGTATAATAAATTATTAAGAATAAGATCTAATAACAGTTCCATGGGCAAGCAAACTCTGAAAACCAACATGATTTACCTACTGCAATTAGAAATTAAGGTGGTGCATGTGCTCGGCCGTTTTAGCAAATTGAGAGGGAAAAATTGTTTTATCAGGGGGTGCAACTTTGATAGGATGTTCGCATTGTATATTAGTAGCACTTTTTCATTTGTGCTTCGTGCCTTGTTATTAGGCGCCGGTTATTCAACAAAACCGCGCAAAACTATGAAATTTCCGATACGATTGGAGACCAAACCCGTTAACCAATTGATCTCAAATTTTTATCATGTTTAGATAAAAGACGAACTTAGGGTTATCACTTGGCACAATTATAAAATTAAATTTCATACAGCACCAAACGAGACAAGAAAATAGTAAATTTTTCACCAAATATCAACTAATTATTACTACATAATATTAACAAAGCAAAACATTTAAAATGTGCCAAGTGATAACCCTAAGTTTGTCTTATCTAATCATTATTAAAATTTCAAATCATTTCGTCAGCCCATTTTGTCTCTAATCATATCCAAAAAAAGTGCCTGCAACAAGAGGCAAAATCGCTCGCGCTATGCTGTACTTTAGTTTCTGCATTGACATTGTCTAATATATTTCCATTATTAACTTGCCTGAGGCATGGGACTCCAGTCTTGACAGTTTGATAAATTAGTGTAGTACCTACTAAGATGTTTTGTAATCCGACACTAAAAGTACCAAGAGATTGCGCTGATATCAGTAAGATGGCCGCTCCCGCGAGTACATTCCCAGTGCGCGTGCGTACTCTTATATACAAGTCACTTAGATGTCAATCGTAACGAGTTCAGTAAAAAGTTATAAATACATCGCGAAATACCAGAAATTGATGGTTACCTCAGTGTCAACAATCAAATACAATTGACAAATTTCATTACAGCACACATTCATTCAAATTCTTGTGAAAACGAGTTGTCTATTCACCAAAAACCACTATTTGACAGATTGCAAGTGTTTGAACGAAGCGTCAAGAAAAATGTGTTTTCAGAAGGCCGTGAGAAAAACAATTGCAACTGTCAAATGGTGATATTTGGTGAATAGACATCTCGTTTTCACAATAATTTACATGAATGTGTGCTGTAATGAAATATGCCGATTGTATTTGATTGTTGACACTGAGGTAAGCATCAATTTCTGTTATTTCGCGATGTAATTATAACTTTTACTGAACTCGTTACGATTGACATCTAAGTGACTTGCCTGCTCGCACCCTGTGCGCATGAGCAGAAGTACTCGTGGTTGAGATGTTAATTTTTTCCGCTAAGTGGCGTCTTGCAACTTTTAGTGTCGAATAGTAATTGGCAATTGCAGTTATAAATTTTAAAACTTTCTTTTTGAACTTTTTTCTAATTTAATTTAATTTTGGTCTATAAAATATTAGGTAAAATAATTAACCCCCTTCTCATTGGATAGAATCACCTAGGTAACGACAGTTTAATTAATCATCAGTCAGTTATACTTAGGTAGTCGTATCACATACAAGAATGTTTTGACGATCAACATCCTCTGTGGACTCGTAGGCAAAATTTGAAGGTATTCCAAGAATTGCACCAAACTTGGAAGTTGTTGATCCAGCATGAAATATGTCAAACCCAAACACAGTGAATGGAGCTATCATTTTTTTATGAAGATCAGTGACATTCATCTCTTCCATAACTTGATCAACGAGTTTGACAACATTTGTGGCTACTGGGGAATTAATGCCCAATCTGAAAAAAAATATATAAATGATGTAAATGCCTTGTTTGCTACTCGAAAACTCTTGCCACAATCTTTCTACATAATGTATTCTGTATAGGTACACTTGGCCAAACAAAACTTGAACGTTCAATAAATCTGATAGGCTGATAAATGTAAGATCACACCATAAGAAGTCAGTCTAAGCGATCTCATTGTCTCACTCTAGTAGGTGACCTAACATTTCAATGGACATGGCCAGCAGTCATTCAAATTTGGACAACATTCAAGTTTTGTTTTTGTGTTATGTGATATCACAATGCGCAATGTTTGTAGTTGGGTGGAGTTCAGTCAGCATAATTAAGATTCACATGTAGATGCATTCTGCATTCAATGCAAAATCTGAGTATTAGGTGGATCAGAGTTCTTAGGTCCAAGCATTGGGGAACGGCCTTTCGCCGCAAGCATTTCTGGCTATTCATGAATAAATATAAGACCAGCACAGTTCTACGCTCTATGATTGGAAGAGGAATTTGCTTAAATGGAACGCTCTTCCTCAGAGAACGACTTTCCCATAAATGAGGAAGAATTCAACCACTGGTCGACAATTTTTATTTGACCTATAAATGCTAGAGTCATATCTAGAATAATATGTTGAGTTGAGTTCATTAATGCATATTTATATTGACAAACAATTAATGTATGTTTTCAAAAACAATCCAAAACTCAGTTCTAGGTACCTAGGTTTCAGCCACCAGCTATGATGTGATAGCAAATCTGAGTAAGAAATAAATAAAAGTGTATAAAGGCCATATCACACTGGGTTGCAACCTGTGACTGGATCATTTAGCTGCTGTGCATGTGCACACCAACTACTACGGGTTCCATCCGCAACCCCGTGTGAAACCCTCTTGTGATTGTCAAGAAAATGGGGTCCCCAGGGTCGAATGCGATTGACATTGGGTTAAAACACGAGACACACTATCCAGTGTAAATGAAAGAAGAGAGTGTCATCATTGGCTACAGCCATCACGTAAGGCCGAAGCACAATTGACACAAACGCAAAACTAAACTATGTTCAACTCTGTAGGTCGTTGCGTTTGCGTTATTACATTCGCGTCAATTGTGAACATCATACCTAGACAATCGCCATAATTGAACTGTTTGTGTCATTGTGTTTGTGTCAATTGTGCATCGGCATGCACAATCGGCATCGGCCTTTTACCTCCTTAGTTTTCGGTTTTGTTCCAAAAGGGCAGAGGAAAGTAAATGTGATGGCTGTAGCTAATGAGAAAGAACTCTCCATTCTCTGCTTTCATCTACCCTTGATAGTGTGTGCCGTGTTTAAAAGAACGGTAACTATTGTAGCGATTCTCATCCATGCAGTCCCAAGCAGCGGAGGAAACTAACCTCACTTACCTGTACAACTGCACAATTTCCTTATATTTGTACATAAGTATTGTATGGGGTAAGACATTGGCAAACAATAGTCCTGCCCCGGTACAATTTATGCCTATAAGAACCCATTTCTTGCCATTCTCAGTTGCAAACCACGCTAGACGTTTGGCACTCATGATTTGAAGAAGGTCTTGGTACCAACATAACACCAAATAATAAGGCTCTAGTTCAAAATACCCTTTTCCTATAATACCCAAAGCCTAAACCGCTATAGTCGGCATATCTGTGGGCAGTCGAAGCTCTTTGGGATGTCTTCTTTATCGGCATATGTGTGCCGCGTGATTTAAACTCTCACTTATAATATTAACACATTTTTGTTTCGCAAAAACTACTAGTAATGTTGAAGATACTGATGTAAACCAAATTTTATGAAAACCACATAAATAACCAATCTTATTGCAAATAAAATCATCAAAAATTAGTCCGAATCTTTTGAAGAAAACTGTTTTTTGACAATAATTTAGACATTTTTTTTTAACCATTCAAATTATTAAATATAATTAGAATGGCTCTTTTTTATGCGATTCTAGCTTATAAACACCAACTTAAAAGACAATATGTGACCATTATGATGTGACCAAGCTGAAAAAGTAGATCCAATTTACTTTTAAGTCCAGTTTGGTGGGCACTCTTATTGTACCTATCCATGAGGTTGATGTTTAACTGTTTATACCCTGTTTAAAATGACCTATTAACTCCCATTGGTTCCATTTTCGTAATGCATGGGAACTGATAGGAACCAATCGTTAGAGTAAGAACGAATGGGAAATATATAGCCGATCTTGCTATAGCAAGATCGGCGAAAAATTGTCAATGATAATTATGTGCGACATACAGAAATAAATATCAATATTTTATTGAGATCAGGGTTCAATGTTGTTAATCAGGTATCATTGGCATTATCTGACATTAGAGTAGGTAGGTACCCAAGTTATAGTAAACCAATACTTAAAAAAATAAAAAAATAAACCTTCTCATTTCTCTTTTTAGAATCCCATAATAATCATACGAAGTTCATACAGTTGCGTTTTCAGAGAGCATACTAGATAGTAGTCAACGATAGTAGTAAAAGCTTAGAGGTAAGTGTTTAAGCAGATGTTGCTTATTACTTGCTTACTTTCAAAATGTTGTGTTTCCAATTTTTTTACTTTACTACTTTTTGAGAAGTAGTAGTAGTAGAGCTTTATTATAGCTATCAAGATATTTTTTAAATTACATACAATGCATACAGTCAAATACCAATAACATACAAATCAATATATCAATTAATATAAAGTTCAGTCAAATATAAAAACACAAAAAAAACAATTATATTGCACTACAACAAACCACAGTAATGCATCATATATATTCGCACTACAATACAAACATATATGTAGCAGATTATAACAGATTGCAACTTAGTATATAAGTTGAAGACGTTCTATTTACACATTCACAGTTATTTCGTTGCCGAGCATTATGATTGTTAGAAAAGTTTAAATCAATAATCAACTTTACTAAGGTATTTTGGAGTCAATCCTCTATAGTCATACGAAATACAAAAGTCAGAGTATTCATGTTAGATGTGGTTCTTATTTAATATTTGGACAGGATTCTTCTGATTTGATTTGATAAATAAGGAATAAATTCTATGGATATTGTATTGATATAGGCTCTTCTTTTTCAAAATCTTTTGGAGTTCCACACTGTTTTATAATTCTTGATGTTAGTCTGTCTGGATAACCATTCATCAGAAAAGCTTCCTTTATTATTTCTAATTCTTGATTTTTGTTTGTGTCATTAGAGCAATGAGTCTGAGCTCTATTTACGAGGCATTTTATCGTACTTTCTTTAATAATTTGGCTATGATTAGATCTAAAATTAATGTACTGGTTAGTATGAGTTGGGAATAGCTGGACAGTTTAAGCAGGGTTGCTTTTCTGTAAACTTTTGTAATTAACGCTGAATTCGATCGGTAAATCGTGAAATCTAAAAAATTTATTCTCCCTTCTTCTTCTTTTTCAATGGTGAACTTTACATTTATTTGTAGAATTTAGAATTTATTCCTAATTTATCAAATCAAATCAGAAGAATCCTGTCCAAATATCAAATAAGAACCACATTTAAATCATCGAATACCTTTAAGAAATATCTATTGAATGTTAAACCGAATAATTTAATGCAAATGTCAAAAATCTGGGTTTATGGGCTAGAGTGCCAGGCCAGTGTGGTGATTATTACATTGGAGAATCGAAACGACCTTTGGAAGTGAGAGAGAGAGGGAACATAAATGCAACATAAGAAATAATAAAAAAGAACCAAGGGACATGACGTTACCTAAATCATTAATTGCGGAACACATCAACTGAACTAAATCATGAAATCGAATGGAGTGGGACGAAGAGGATCTTTAAAGAAGAAAATGGAATAAAAATAAAATTTAAGGAAGCAGCTGTGATTGAGTGCTTAGAGAAGAATAATCTCGGTATTATTAGTCAGAGGGCAGTTTAGAGATTGATAACATATGGCTAGATACGATTAAAGAGCAGATTATCAAGAAATTTAATAACTCATGAGAAGGAAGGAAAAATTATTGCAACAGGTAGAGCCATTTGTTTTAATATTTGTTGAAACTTTCTGAATTATTTGACCTTGCATATTTCGTATATTTAGGAAGCTGAAGCCAATCTTTTAGTATTTTGACGTTTATTGTTTTTTTATATTGTGACTGAAGAAGGTGGGCTGGAAGAGTCGCCGAAATATTTCGTTCTAATAAAACTACAGATTAGTCTGAAAATTGGCAAAAATTACCTAAAATGTTGGTCCTAATGACCATGCAAAGTTTTAAGTTGATCGATCAAACGGTTCAAGTTTAAATTTAAAAAATCACAGGAAAGATCAGTGTTGAATCCAGGCATACCTCGGGGGGGGGGCAGTGCCCCTCCCGAGGTATGCATGTGCCCCCCCCGGCACAAATACCTATTCAAAATACCTTCAAAATAATATGTGAAAAAAACACGTAAAAATAGACGGATCATGTCAAAAACCTTCCAAAACGGTTAGAATTGAGTTAAAATTCCAAAAAATTTCCGGGGCTATGCGCCCCGGACATGCATATCCTGATAAGTTCAATAAATTTACCTATTATTAAATCTCTTAGACCATTTTTTGGATATTTTTCAATTTATAATTCCCCAAAATAGCTATACACTGTGATTCAAAATTGTACCTAAACGAATAATAATAACCTTGATCAAAAATTTTCTCGGGGGCTTTTTGTACAACTACAAGCATATTCATAAATTAACTCCCCCCCCCCCCCCCCCCCAACATCAACATCAAAAAAGTACCCCCAAAAATGCCACCCCCAACTATTCAAGTGCCCCTCCCGAGAAAAATGTCTGGATTCAACACTGGGAAAGATGGTTATAAAATAGTATAGATACCAATGGAAGGATTTGGAAGATTGAATACAATGTCGGTGGAAATAGCTTTGCAAAATTTCAAATTGATCGGACAAACCAATCGAAAGGTGTTATTTTTTAAATTTGAACCAATCAGTGGAATTAAAAAATTGTGGTCTGCAACGCCCAGAAATGGTCAGTACATGCGTGCACAATTTCAGTTCGATCGAAGAAAAACTGTGACTTCAGCCTCGGAAACAGAAAAAACGAGGTCCATGACAAAAGAGCCAAAAGGAGTCGATGGCTAAAAAGCACAAATATGTAACACACATATAAATAAACACAAATATTGTGAAATATGGTAGTTGCATTTTGAACTAAAGTGACTGAAACATGTTTTATATTTAGAAATTTTATTAATTTTAAGTACACAAATGTAAACAATTTGAACCATTTCTAATTGGTTGGATAATGTAGATAAGACACCACAAAACTATGATCATCATTCATTCATCATTAAGCCTACCCATATCACAATAACATCACACTATACGAGTTCATATTGGAAAGCTAATCGGATTTCAGAGTTTTACTCGAAACCCTAGAGTTTCAGTGGCTAGAATGAATGTTCAATTTCAATTGTACCGGGTGGTGAAAAAAAAACGTGTTTGAAAGGTCACTCCGATAAAACTACACACTGTAGAAAACATATGAAAATACATAACATACGTGTGCAATTTTCAGAAAAATCGCATAGTCCACAAGGAAAACGTTAATTTCTAAAAAAAAAATCCTATTCAATATAATGATGAAACTTGCACATATTAAATTACGATATTTTCTACAATTTACTTTTTCTACAATCGTTGATGTATTCTTTTAGTTTTAATGCTTAACGTACGATTTCAATAAGATTTTTTTAACGAAGCATATTGTAATGCCACGTCCTTATACCTTGTTCACACAATGACTTTCAACTGCAGTTGAAATCTCTTTACCAGCTGCAGTTGAAATTTCGACTGACTTTCCAGAACTAAATTGAGATTTCAACTTGTCAGGTGGTATTGTATTAGTCATCTCAAAATCGAATTTTGAATAGTTGCGTGTTGACCCTCAATCTTGTACCAAATGCATTCATACAAGATTTTATTGCTATATTTAATGACCATGAGCAACCTTACCTGATATTCAATATTCATAATATAAATCAATTTGTTTATGAATCCAAGGAACAAATCTTGCTTAAACTCGACAGGCGTAATCGCTTACATAGGGCAATAGGTGAAACATTGGGAGTATCAAACATGGTGGCTCTCAAAGTAAAAGAGAGGAAAGATTCTAATAAACTTTTATAAGAGACAATTTCAAGTTGTTTAAGTACAGTAACGTCAATACTTAAGGGCCATAAATAATGCTCTGTTAAACAAGAAGTTAAGTTTAGAAGTTGCTTAGTGGCCATTCATACGTTTGCCATTGGTTGTTGCCATGATTGAGCGAGCGACTCCTTTTGACTCTTTAGACACGAACCTTGTTTCTTTTTGTCTGCTACCTGGAGCAATAGTGGTCACACCGTTTCACCGATCGATCTGAAATTTTGCATTTGTTAGGACCACATTTTCGGTTTAAAGACCCAAATATTTTGGAAATCCTTTCAAATGTTAAAATTAAAATAAATAACATAAAGTTCCCCTCTATTTGGCTGAAAAAACTAAAATGGTCAGATCAAGTTCAAATTTTGTGTGGACATATATATATATATATATTACCATATTCTATTAGACTATTATTATACATATTTTCAACCCAATTAGTAAAAAACCTATAAACTTACTGACATTTTATATATATAAATCTTTATTAACAGACTCTGCCGAAAATTCGGTTGCCAAAAAGACACAGAATAACAATACAATTGAAAATATAAAAGATTAATACGGGTAGAGAAAAATATTTACATTTAAGACAAAAAATTCAGAAATGAAGTATCGAAATGAATGTTTTTCCATTGCAACTGAATCTGATTTGCTTTATGTACCAGAGTGTTATATGGCCATTCTCAGTTTCAATGGAAAAAAGCTACTTTTATGTTGATTGAGTGGATCATATTGTAATTCAATATGGATGTATACCTATGTTTTCTGTTGCTTGGTACGGAATTCAGGTTTTAGAATTGAACGTATAGGTGATCGCTCATCAATGCGTTATACTGAGCGTTTTCCTAGTAATATTATCTGTTAACTTTAGCGGCCATTGAAAATTTTTCACATAGTTCTGTGTTCATTCGAAACAAGGACGATTATTTGATTTAATAAAACAAAAATCACTAAATCCAACTAGAAGACATATTCAGTGGAGTCATGACGATAGGAATGGTTGCGTAAAGTGATAAATATCCGGTCAAACCGAGGCATCTCACTTGCTGGGATAGAGCTCAACCAACTCAGCTACCTGGCCGGCCAGAGGGCATCATTAGACACACTGCACTTATACAGAAAGTACTTTTTCAGACTGATAAAAAACAGGGTTGACTATTATTACTAAGTCTATATCCTCAGCAGAGCCGAGGTTTCACTAGTGTGAATATAACATAGAGAAGGGAGGAGAGGAAACCCCTATTCCTATGAAAGATGCCAAGGGGGTCAACGGCTTAACGTCGCAACTAAAGTCGCCAGCACCCTATATGTGGATTGGATTTTTGTGTGAAATAACAGCATTTTGCAAACCCCTTAGTGAGCTCAACCCCTGCTCGCTTCATAGGAGTATTAATACTCCTATGAAGAAGTGATTTAAAGGTTGTAAGCCTTCTAGAACCTCTTGCGTAGCAACACATGACAGAGCATGACTGCATGGCAAACATTTACTACAAACTCAAAACTAGAGACAACATTACATTGACACAATGTATAAACTACATTCAGTTAGAATAATTGATTTGAGACATCTTGCCCCACATTCTGTAATTTCTAGGATCATCTGTAAAGCCCCATTTACACGGTGCAATTTCTTGAACAACTTCTGTGTCACATTCACATTTTTCATACAATTTTGTATTAACACGACGCAACTTTCTGTCACAGAACTTAAAACATGTTATAATTTCCATTCAAGAAATGTGACACAGAAGTTGTACAAGAAATTGCACCATGTAAATGAGGCTTAAGATGAACTTGTAATTTTACCAAAAATAATAGTGAGGACGTCAAATTGTTTATGTGTATGTTGTGTAACATTGACATCCGCTCCGCTCTATGTTAGGATTCGTTACTGCTACAACGGCAGTAATGAATGCTTTCATCGATGTTGAAGGTCGGTCACTCATCTTTACCATACTGGCTTTATAAGGATTAATTCTGTTTACGATAAAGTATTGTCTTTGTATTTAAAAATACATCTTGATATGAAGCAGATTTGATGAACCTTCTGTGCTAGGTTTTCCTGCGATTTGGTGCAATGCGAGACAATTTCATTCGGCACAGCAGAAAATTTGACCATGGTCCATTACGGTAAGAGGTGATGTTGCCCTTTGTCTACATTACTAAGGACAGAGTTACAAATCCCAAACAAAGAAGCGTTTTTCAATGGTGCAACGCTGAAAGACAATTAAAAATTGTTATGAAACTATCAAGATATTTATTGAGAACACTCCGTTATTGTACCGAGTTGCATGACATGTTCGCTAAATAATTGTACGGTATAATATTCAATAGGGTAGTTTCACCACCTCTGTATACAATGGGAATTGGGAATAGGCTCATTCCCCTACTTGGAATCTCGGCATAGGACTAGCAAAAAAGGCAAGTGAGATGCTGCAATAGCATGCGAAAAGACTTGACAGTAGTTTCATCATTGAAGAGCTTTCTACTATTATCTACTACGAAGTAAAACGTGACACCTAATACCTTTAGCTACTCTCAGTCATACGTTCTACCTTCCCAAAAATTATTATAATATTACACTCTTTGTGCCGACAGTACGAAAAGAAGGACATTACAAATTACATATTAATATTTAATACTATAACCTCAATTATTTATAACAAAACTGGCAAAGAGCTTCATAATATAGCGACCTTGGGGAACTTCTTTATCGACTTTGGGTATTATAGGAAAAGGGTATTTTGGGCTGACACCAATAATAACACCATTTGTTAGGGAACGGAAAGTTGGTTAGCCCGCTATGAACAGCTGTTCTTTTGGAATAGGTTAGTTTTGGGATCTCTTGTACCTTTGTCCTAGTATCTGAGTCTGACTAGTGCCTAGGTTTCAATAGCCATGTCAAAAATTATAGAGCCAAGAAACGTCTCGCCGATATTAAAAGTAGTGAGAACATTTTTACTCGGAAGAGACCACATAAATCCACTTCGATTTGCTGATGGGATTGCGGCTCGAACCCAGGAAGCACCAAATCTTCCAGAAGGTCCAGCTCATATTTTGGCTGCAAACTATTACTACTCCAGGGATGGAAGAAGAGAAGTTCACCCTCCAACACTTCTAGCATCAGGTGGAGGTAATATTGCGATAGCTGCCAGTACTGACACAGCTGTTGCTGAAACTAAGAAGCCCCTTCCAACACCAGGGAATGTGTGGCACTGGGACTAATGTATAGTCTTCAAAAACATCATTAGGTAGTACCTACTACCGTAGTACCCATTGTACCTACTGCAATTGTAATCGTTGTATACCTTACACAGCATTAGAACATAATATTATTACAAGTTGGGTATAGGTACTAGTTACTTGCAAGTACTAGAAGGGTTATGTTTTGTGTTATCTTCGTACAACTAATTGTTTCAATTGGCATTAATATCATTGAATATATAATAGGAATGTATATATAGTACATTAACATACAACTAATTCTCAAATAAATTTATTTTGTAGTGTTACATTGTTTTTATTATAATCTTAATGTGCCTTTCCATGGTGAAAATGCAACAAGTAGATACATGAAGTAAATGTAGCGAATTCATTTATGAATGAATTCATATTATGGACATCACATTTTTGGCTGTCCATAAAATGGACCAAAAAAGGCCATCACATGGCATTTTTTATTATAAACCTCGCTGAAAATGAAATTTATGGCTATGTTTTGCTTTGCTCGGGAATGGGCGGTGTATTCAACGTTTACTATTAGATCAACCGCCTGTTCATTGTTGTAGCCACAATATGAAATTCGTAGTAGGTACCTACAAGAATACAAGGTAGAAGCAAAAAAAGCATAGAAATTAAATTTTAATTGGAGCTGGAAATATTTATTAAACTAGGAACTTGGTAGCTACCTATTATAGACGGCTTGAAGCCCCAAGCACAACATAGCTATAACACAAGCTATAAACATAGGTACCTAACACTTGCAAAGAGTGGTGTCTGAAGTTTTGTGAATGTGTGCTCCATTTATTTAGCGAGAGGTAGAAAGAATTAGGAATAAACAAAGATTCTCTTCCGGAGAGGTAGATCGCCTGATGTTCATTTAAATACATTTGTTGAGGTGAGTTCAAAAACCAGTAATTCTGGCTTAATCCAGTCATTTTGTACTAGTGACACCCATCTTTTTGTAAGAGAATAGCTTTGGTAAAATTTTGATTGAGCATGATTGCATGTAAATGTGCAACAGGGCTAAATTTAAAAAAGGACATTGATTGGGCTTCTACCTCTGGGGCCTCACTCATTCACGAAATATTTTGATAGTGTTACCGGGGGTGACAATGCTATTCCTTATGGCACTACAAGGTAACTTATCCTAACACCGCTTCATGAATGAGGCCCCTGAGGTACCTACAGAAAATTCAAATGTTTCAATAATAATAGGTAATATCAAAAGTTAATTAATTATTCATAAAGGTAAAAAAACACATTCCATAACATTGTTTATTAAATAATACAAATTTCCCAAAAATAATTATAATGAAAAAAATACTTATTGCTAGGGTATCATACATATAAAAATGATATAAAAATGTGGAATGGCAATTAAAATCTTCAGTTACCTACGCACACAGTACACTAAATATCACATGCCTCTACGGTGAGTGTGACACCTGTGTCTGGGCACATGAAAGTGTAAGCTTATGGTGTTAATTAATTACATCAATAATCGTAAACATTTCAAACATATCAGATTTATAGTAGGCACCTTTTAATATGTTTACCATTTTTAATGCAATGCAATGTCGGTATTTATCAGTTCTTTTAGTAAATACACATATTTTGACTAGAATCAGTCCTGTGACTGCTTTATTAAATGTGTCACTATTCTTAATTTGTAGCACTTTTTTCACTCCCTCTTTTATCTCTCTCTAATTTGTTTACATATTCATTCTCAGTGGACACTGGTGGGAAACATAGGTAGACTGTTTATGCCTTGCTTTTATTTTATTTTTTAATATTTACTTCAATGGGATATCATTAAATATATTAGTAACTATGTGACATATCAAATATTTTGAATATGAATGAATAAGTGCCTATATAACCTTCATTTAAGTTAACACCAGTTCTAACTTTATTACGATAATCTACAGTAGGTATGTACACATTATCTACAGTTTGGTTGTAGTAGTGGCAAATATAGTGCATAGGTAGTTGACATAAATTTGAAAATTAATTATCGTTTCCTTTTACCATAGTAGGTACATAACTGAATAATGAAGATAGTACCTACTTTGTTCGCTCCAGTGAAGAGTCAACCTTTAATTTAAATCCACAATCAAAAGTTATTTAACATAATTCTGTTCCGCGTACTAAAATTCATCAACGTGGTGGGGTTACCACGTGGGGTTTCATGCACAATAGTCGATTTGTAACCGATAATTGTGGTCACTTTTAAATAAGCCTCTTCTCCACCCGCCTATCCAACAATAATGATGCTAGAGAAGAGGAATATAATCAACGTTAATAGCTTCATTCTTGCATTTAGCTGTAAAACGTCAAGTTACCTAATATAGGTATCCCAGGAAATTGTGACTTTTTATGCAAACTTTCCCTTACCCTGTGGACAGTTTATGTACTAGGTAGGTATAAGAACTTTGTTCAAAACATTAATTGACTTTTTAAACAACATGAATGGGAACTGAGAAGAATTTAACATAGGTACTCTTGTCTCTTGGGGTATTAAAACTGGCTTGATATACAAGTACCTCTCCTAAAACATCTAGAGATACCTAAAAATTACAAGCGGTAAATATTTTAATAGTCAGATATGTGTTAAAGAACCATGAGGTACCGTACACATAATAACCAAGACGCATGTGGGGATTTTTAACTAGGTATGTATTATGTGATATTATAGTTTCCCTGTAGTTTTGAATAGGTAATATTTGAAGTAGCTCAGAACTTCAGAGTTTTCAGTTTTGTACACTGTTTTCATTACTTCTGGAATTAATATTATTTATGTATTTTACTGTACTACTGCTCACCCTCTGGATTGTTCCACTTAAGAGATGTTTCCATTTTTTGAATCAGATCTTGTATCTTTTTATTAGCTTGTGGTTGGGATTTTGCCACTCCTGCAATGGGTGGGACTTTTCGGGCTACACCTCCAGTATGGGATTTTAATCCCACTGCTGCCAGTTGAGGCTTCTTTCCCACTACAATGGGCTTAGACCCCAACGCAGACGGGGGTGATTTTGCACCTACTTGAGCAGATCGAGGTTTTATACCAATAGGAGTAGTTTCAGATTTTGTACCTACTTTAAGAGGAGGAGGTTTCGTGCCCACTAGAGCAGTTGGGGATTTCAAACCTGGCTGGAATCGCTTGCCAATTAAATTAGTTTGAGATCTTGTTCCTACTTCAAGGCATTGATTTTTCATGTCAAAAGGAGTGTTTTTAGTTTTTTTACCATTTTCGTAAAGTTGCGATGTCTTTCCTTCTAATGCAGTTTCAGGTATCTTGTCCACTTCAATGGGATCAATTGATATAGATTCTGGTAATAAATCAGATATTTGGTAAGCGCTGATGTCATCATACAATTCTTCTTCCTCTTCTTCAATCAGCTTTTCTGGCAATTCAGCATTCTTCTCAGTGTCTTTTGAAACTTCTATTATATTGTTGCTAATATGAACATCTTCTTGATCTTTTGAGACATTATAGTAGACACTGTTGGGATATATCTGTCCTATGTCATCATATATTTCTTCTTCCAAGACATCATCTTCAAATGTATGAATTTCATCTGGTACATGATAAATTTCTTCATCATCTATTTCCACTGGTGCTGCTGCTGCCGATGGTGGTTGTGGTATTGGTGGATTAATAAAGTCAATATCGTCATAAGTATCACTTTCGTCACTGTCCGGTATCGAAGGTAGTTCTCGTCTCGTTGTCTTTGCTGTCTCTATTTTAATATCTGTAGTATTGACAGTTGTAGAAGATGATTTACATATAGTTGAAACCCACTGTTGCATATCTTTAGTAGTCCGTGCTACCAGCTGAAAGTTATAAATAAGTTACATGGTTGCTAATCGATTTAAACATTTTACGAAAAATGAGGGGCAGACTTTTTACTGACGTACAGTCTATAGACAGTAATTAATATTTATTATTTTATTGCAGAAGAATGTGGCCATAAATGCAGGCTATATTTATTATTTATATTAAAAGCATTGTTGATATCTTCTATTGTGCTATTTTTTAAATAGGTAGTGTGTATTCATACCAACATCAAACCCGCACTGACGTCAGTGCAGATTCATTCATCGTCTATTTGCACGGAACACTAAACATACATACAGCACTGATAACAGAAAGTTTATACTGACGGCTGCTTGCAATTGGTAATTACAAATAACACGAAAATAGAAACACTATTCACATGTTCAGCTATCCCAAGCGTCGGTGCGCAAAACGGTGGAATTGTTTCTTGACAGTATGCTTATGTGTAGCTATTAGCTTAAATAGCTATAGCGTTGACAACCGGCCGGATTTTATCCAGACACTCCGGAATTGAACAACATTTTGTTCGGAAGCCGGAATTACTTCATTCCGGACAGCATAATGTCCGGAATTAAAGAAATTATGAAACTTACACTATGTATGTATAATGCAATATTCATTGAATAAATATATGAAATTGCCGAAGATTGTACCTCCAGAACGCATGGAAATGGCCTAAATTCACTTTCCAAATACAACATTTTCCCGGGCCTATACGACCCAGACTCACATGGCACTCTGAGGCCCTCCCCCGGACCCACAATTGATTTCGTACAATATAACATTTTCGTTCGCATACATGTTTTCCCCAAAATACCATATTTGTGTAACTTTTTTACTCCCGAGTCCGGGAATTTTAAAGCTGCATTACTTTATGCTACAATGTCCGGAATTCAATTTGATTTTGATTCGATTTGTAAAGTTGGCAACCCTAAATGGCTATGCCACTGATTGCTCACCAATATCAGTTTTCAGTGCAAATAGCAATTTAACCGATTTGCCCATCAACGTCAGGGTAAATCACCTGTTGTCAGTGCAGTTTTTCTGTTCCGTGCGAATAGCTGATGTGCTGCTATTTGCACCAACAGCCTTGAAGATTTCATTGTTCGGTGTCATTGTGAATAGAGCTGGCATATTTTTTAAGGGGTACATAATGTGGGATCCAATGAATTTTTTGAAATGTGAAATTGAAACGGTGCACAGATTTAATAGATATTCCCATAGTTTTATCAATTTAGTTACCTACCTCTAAGTAAGAGCTAATCTTGAAAATATCATAACTTTTGTTGCAATCATTAAAATGCTGCAAAGAGTTTAAACAAACTCTAAAAACGTGTAGGTACCTATATTAATTGCACTTTTGTAATGTTTTTAAACAATCTGAATGTTCATACCTGAATTGTTTTCTTCCCTGGAGCAACAAGCTCGAAGCTGTTATCTTTCTTTTTAGCATCTTTGACTTGAGAAGGTTTTGGTCTAGCGCTATATTCTGCCAAATCCACGACTAGTGATGGCTTTGAATCTTTTTCACTTCCATAGAAGTACATACGAGACTCATGGACAGCGGCCCAACACCTGCGAAACTGTTCGATGAAGAAGACCCTCTCCTTACGGAACAGAGGGCCAACTTTCAAAGAAACATCTTTTAAATCAGCAGCTGGAATTGCTGTTCTGTCTGTTTTATCTTTAACTTCTTCTGTTATATCTGGTGGTAGTGTCATTTGATTTGCAGCTTTCTCTTGAAGAACTGCCTCAAATTCAGCTGGGCACTCTTCATACTCATCTTCCATAACAGCAGACTCATCTACATCCACGTATTCTTCCAGGTCGTCGACAGTTGGGAGTGCAGGTGTTGCTATACAGAAAATAAGAAAAATTTAAATCTAAAATAAATTTAGTAGGTACACTCCTAGATACTAAAATTGGTCCGCGGTCAATGTTCAAGTGACACTATGGCTAGTATTTAGGGATGGCACCCGGTAATATTTACCGGTAAATTAAGGTAAATTTACCGATTATTAATTTACCGGTAAAAAAAATTGTAAATTTTGTTTTTTTGATCCTCTCCAATGTATGAATGGAGATATCAAATTTTAAGTAAAAACTATAAGTAAACATCAGTGGGACAACATTAGCAGTTAGGCATATTTTACTTTGATTTTTGGATTTTCAATCATTCAGAATGATAACTCCATCCATATACCATTACTTCCAATGTCGGAATCTCTCTTCAGGTTTGCTTGTTTAGCAGACACAGATTGTAACTTGATCAAATTGGTGGTCGACAATTCCTCTTATGGGAGAATAGCACAGACAGCATGGCATAGCCTACACTAGATTGGTCGAATCAATGCTATTCGGCTATATCATCCCTTATCAATATGGAGTATTTTCATTATTAACATTGATTATAGATGTAGGTATTGTTATTGTCCTGACTGCGGTAATCTTTGTAAATTGATCAAATAATAAAGTAGGGTAATTTTTGTATTTGGTATAGTCATGAATTGGTATCTGCCATCATTTTTCAAAATTTACCGCTGACCGGTAAATTTACCGATTTTTTCAGACCCGGTAAAAGTGCCATCCCTACTAGTATTTAACATTTATTTAATGTAATATTTTGGCACAAAGGCCGGATGGCTAGTGTGAGTTTAGGGCCGAAAAATTATTTTAAATAAATAATAAATTCTAGCCTAGGAGTCGAGTGAATATTGACTGCGGACCATTTTCCGTGTCCAGGGGTGTACCTACTAGGAAAACGCTCAGTGTAACGCGTTGATGAGCGAGCACAGGTATGTGCAAATTCTCCAACAGGAATTCCGTACCAAACGCACAGAAACATATACATCCATATTGAATTGATATGATCCACTCAATCAAAATAAAAGTATCTGTTTTCTATTGAAACTTTAGAACTCATTTCGATACTTAATTTCTGATTATTAAAACTGTCAATAAGTGCATATGTTCTTGACTGATTGGGCTGAAAATGTGAAAAATACGAAACAATGTTGGTCATAATGACCATGCAAAATATGAGTTTTGATCAGATTTATAGAAGACTATTTTTTAAAGGTCAAACAGTGGTGTGGTGCATTTTAAATTAAGCATACAAATGGCAGTAAAATGTGTATTACTCTTAAAGTTCATTAAAGATTTGTCAAAAAACACTTATAATGCTGGTACCAATGACCACCCAAAATTTGGTGATGATTGGTCAACCGAGTCCAGTTTTATTGGCACACAGAGTTGAGATTCTTTCATATTGCCAAGCCAAGCACAACTACAAATCAAGTTTCCGATGAAATTAATAGACCGATTTTGCTGGAAATCATTCGTCTTCTGCTTTGGATAGTAATGAATATTTTGTGAAAAAATTGGCCAGATCCGTTAATTCATTTAAAATGTAATGCAAAATACACAAATAGACAAAAAAAGACAAAAAAACAGATTCGAGCCATCAGTTTTAAATAGAGTTGCTCGCTCCGCTCGCTTGATAACATCGGGAGCAAGTAGAGAAGAAAGAACAAGGGAGAGGTGATTAGAGTTATTAAGGAGATGTGTTGGAGAGAGGAGGAAGTTGGAGGCTGAGAGACAGTGGGAGGACAGAACAAGGTGGAAGAAATTTGTTGAACAATTTGGAAGTGGAGGAAGAAGACGCCGACGAGGAGGTGGCAGGCTTGGCCAGCCGGTTTCCATAGGAGTCCTGCGGCCCAGTGTTGGTGGGAACAACCACCCCCTGACCCATTGTCATGGAACCAGCGGATAAATTATTAGTATTATCCAACACATTAATGGTCATAATCCTCCCTTTTTCAAATAGGTACACGGTATAATTAATTAGTTAATATTTTCAATTATTTTTACACATTAATTACAATGAAAAACTCAATTGATGCGGGTCATTCATGACGCAATTTTCTTTTTCAATGAAACCATAAAAATTAAAATCTTCTAGAGAGTAGAGCAAGTGCGTTTAGGTTCTATATATATATATATATATGCCAGTAATCAGTATATAATCTGCCAGTTGAAGTAGAAGATTTTTTTACTTTATGGTAACATATTTGCTTTTTTTATCATATTCAGAATCAGATGTCATTGGTTTGACTGATATATTTTCCTCGTTTAAGAGGTAAAAATGCATACTATAAGGATGGGTGTGTTGAAAGCCTACCTTTGTTTACACCAACTGTCATATCCAGATAAGAAGAGCCGTATCTGTCTGCTGCGTTTTTGTGCACAAGGGGAAGCAACTTCGTCGCCAGGTCTCTTCTCAGTGTAGAGGCCACCAAAGACAACGCCTCCTTCGCCAACGTCACATTGAGGAACTCCAACAACTCTGGAAATATATCATAAATAAGTCGATAAGCTATTGGTATATTTGCTTCAACCAAATACATTTCAGTTTTATGAATATGAGTCTTGACAATCTTCTGTTGGTATTGCAAAAGTTTACGTAGGATTTATAATACAGGACTTATAGGATTTATAATGTAAAAAATTTATAATCGTACTAATCATCTAATGTGTAATGTGGAAGTTAAGGTAAACTGGGATAACATCTTGGGCCCTGAGCCATACCTATCAAAAATTTAATTTTGAATCATATAGATAGATATTATGGGTAATGGCGCTCAACAGCGAGGTTATCAGCGCCAGCCAAGTCATACAACAAAGGTGTTGTATTAAAATTTATTCATATCGCTAAGCGAAGTCATGGTGTATTAGATCCAGTCATATTGGTTAAAATCAACTAGATATTACGCTAGTGCGAGTCAAATCAGTCTAATATAGTGAGTCAAGTCTAGATAAAATGTGAGCTGGTATTACAGTGAAAACTGAGGTCGTATTGAGCCAGGTGCCGTTTTTATAAATACTGACCCTGGCTCGTCTAAAACTAAACTAACTACTTGTCAATGATAAAAACTTCTGACAGCGTGTGCTGTACGTGATCAGATAAAATCGAATATCCCAGTATCCTTCAGGAAGCCGATAAGTTTGTCTATACATTTATCATTTAATTTATAATTTGAATATCTATAAGTTCATGTCTTTATCTTCTTACGCACATGGACGACATAGTACCTATATACAAAATTGTCTCCTTTCTTGGCTATTATTTTTATGAAAAATATTGTGCACGTAAGCCTCGATTGATTTGATTTAAACCTATTGTAATTTTCTTCTTTAGCCGAGTACAGATCAACGATGTGATATAAAACCAGAACACAATTCAAAAAATACCAAATTGCTTTTTTAAATAATAAGATATGAATAGAAACAAATCACTGTATAGAGAAATATCATCGACCCCATCCAAGGCAAAAGAGGTCGACTCTGCTTGGTGGTGCCCTATGTCAAGGCAGCGCCAAATTTGACGGCGACGTCCTCGCTCTCTAGTTGAGGGAGAGCGAAGTGGAGCTGGGGCGGGTGTTGCAGAGGGTATCAACATTCAGCTGAAAGGACGCCGGGACGTCCTTCCTCTTAGCTGCGCGACCAGCAAGAGGGGGGGGGGGGGGGGGGCGACGCGACGTTCAGCCACCCTGCGATCGTGTTGCACATCTAGAGGATGGCGAGGCATAGGGAGAGTATTAGCTGAACGGGCGCCGGGACGTCCTTCCTCTTAGCTGCGCCACCAGCAAGGGGGTGGGGGCGACGTTCAGCCACCCTGCGATCGTGTTGCACATCTAGAGGATGGCGAGGCATAGGGAGAGTATTAGCTGAACGGGCGCCGGGACGTCCTTCCTCTTAGCTGCGCCACCAGCAAGGGGGTGGGGGCGACGTTCAGCCACCCTGCGATCGTGTTGCACATCTAGAGGATGGCGGGGCATAGGGAGAGTATTAGCTGAACGGGCGCCGGGACGTCCTTCCTCTTAGCTGCGCCACCAGCAAGGGGGTGGGGGCGACGTTCAGCCACCCTGCGATCGTGTTGCACATCTAGAGGATGGCGGGGCATAGGGAGAGTATTAGCTGAACGGGCGCCGGGACGTCCTTCCTCTTAGCTGCGCCACCAGCAAGGGGGTGGGGGCGACGTTCAGCCACCCTGCGATCGTGTTGCACATCTAGAGGATGGCGAACATAGGGAGAGTGGCTACCTACTGAGCAGGGATGCAGTGGGGCCAGCGCGGCGCCCTGGCTTCATTTTGGGAACCGAACAGGGTGGGTCCTGCCATCTTTACTAAAATCCATTAAATTCATTAATGGTTTACGATTTTATTCTTAAAATAGCAAATAAATTGTATCTTAACTTTTGTTTTTTAAAATCAATTTCAGAACTTGGTCCCAAATGCCTAAAATAGGTAATCACTAAAAAAGCTAAATTTTCAAAAATTCCCGCCGGGGCCAAATTGAAGTGTCTGCCCCCCTCCCGGGACGTGAACGCTTAATTATCGGCGCCCTGTCACTTATTTTCCTATGACTGCACCCCTGCTACTGAGCTTTTGGAGTTTATTTAAACTTTACATTTTCTAGTATTAATTGGCAATCATCAATAAAATTGATGCATTTTTTTCACAAAGATCGTTTGATGCTCTCACTCCCCCTCCTTCACTCTCCTCACATAAACAAAACAATACCCCGTTTTCAGTGCTATGAGTGGAGATTTTGTGGTATGTTGTTTTGAGGTCTGGGGTAAAAGTGGTCTTATTTAAATTGCTTTTTAATTTTAGAAGTTAACCTGAAACGAATAAGGTACCATCTACTGTACAATGTGCGAAATGTCTTTCGGGCCAGTTTTCAATGCTCTGTTACATTTTAAGCAGTTGATACGGTGACAATACCAATGGCTAATCCTTGTATTGCCGTTTGAACCAAGAACTTCGTAACGACAGAGCATTGAAAACCAATAGAAATATATTTAACAAACAGGCCATAGAGATTTTTAAACTTGAAAGAAAATAGACTACCTAGTACTTTCATGAAATCACTGTGACTTGTCATCATTTTGATTGGAGGTGAAATTTCATCAAATTACCTAATTATGCTATCGTCGATCTAGACACTGTATGATAAAATTGTTTAAGATGAACATCATTAATTAGGACCTACAATAGATGATTATGGATGTATTATTTAATTAACGAATTTTTTTAATATATATCTCTATCTATTCTCTTCTCCTTAGAGAAATTACCTCTCTTGCCAAATTAAATAATTACCTACCTAAATTCCGTTTTCGGCAATGAGATATAATATACGAGTAGGTATCTTAATCTATACCTAATAATAGGTAAATACCAAATTGCAGTCTTCAAAAATAGTAACTCAATTTGTTTCAGAACGAGACCCCAAGAACCTATATCTTAAAATTTAGCAACAGTAAAGCTGCATTCACATAAAGCGCAGAAAGCGTTTTACGTTTTTTTCAAAACCAGAAACCGCTCGTGGCAGACTTGGGATTGGTTTAGATAAAAAACGGAAAACACTTTCCCCGATGTATGTTGATGCAGCTTTGGTCGATTCAGAATGGAACTATCATCGTCAGTGTTGAATCCAGGCATACCTCGGGGGGGGGGCAGTGCCCCCCCCCCCTTCCGAGGTATGCATGTGCCCCCCCCGGCACAAATACCTATTCAAAATACCTTCAAAATAATATGTGAAAAAAACACGTAAAAATAAACGGATCATGTCAAAAACCTTCCAAAACAGTTAGAATTAAGTTAAAATCCAAAAATTTTCCGGGGCTATGCGCCCCGGACATGCATATCCTGATAAATTCAATAGATTTACCTATTCATAAATATCTTAGACCATTTTTTTGGATAATTTGCAATTTATAATTCCCCAAAATAGCTATACACTATGATTCAAAATTGTACCTAAACGAATTACCTTGATCAAAAAATTTCTCGGGGGCTAATCCCCCGAACCCCCTGTTTTCCACTGTGACTTTTCAAAATATATTACGTATAATAATTGCTTTGTGCTTTGTACAACTACAAGCATTATTAATAAATTAACTCTACCCCCCCCCCCCCCCCCCTAAAACACCAACATCCAAAAAGTACCCAAAAAATATGCCACCCCCCACTATTCAAGTGCCCCTCCCGAGAAAAATGTCTGGATTCAACACTGATCATCGTATAGAGATAATTTCGGCGTTTTCAGCTCTTCAGTCGTCACTAATAAGTTGGACTTTTGCTCCCTTTCTGCACTTCGTCATTCACTTCTCCGTTTTGATGGTAGAAATTGAAACTGAGAGAGGTGAATCCCAAAGACTTAAATTTCTTGCATCAACAAATGTAAGTCATCATAGAGTTTCCTTCCTCCCTGGTCATTACGCTGAGAGTCATTGTCACGTTAGGGAGAGATAGAGAGAGAGGGAAGTTGTTGATATCACGTCTTATCACCATGACGGATATCCTAACCAATACTTATCTCACATTATGCTCCAGGAACTGCTATTCGGACATTTCTATTGAAAGTGCCATAGTACACTCAACAAAAGATAAAACGGTATTCGAAGTAATCGAATTGTCTGAAAATGGTTTGATCGCACCTTTAGAATACTTAGTATATCTTATATCTTATCTTACATTACTTAGTAATACTTATAGAAGAGTATTTTTTATAGGTCAAACAGTGGTGGCAATTCAAATTGAATCAAATTACATTATAATTGTTGCCCCGCAGGGTGTTTTTTTTTAGAATTTCAACAATTCAAAAATGATTCTGGGACTCTAAAATGAGCAAACTTAATCAAATAACCTTCCCATTGTTGCCCCGCAGGGCGTTTTGTTTCCGAATTTTAAAATTTTTCGATTTCATATCTTTATTTAAATTATAAAGAGCCATTCAAGAACCACCAAAGAGCCGCATGCGGCTCCGGAGCAGCAGGTTGCCGACCCCTGCATTATGCCATGTCACTTGTGACACTACAGATAAGTATATCTGCGCTAACCCGGTAAACCGTAAGAAGGATAGCTTATTGTGTCAGGGTTGGGTTTCATTATATCTGTTCCCCATTGGTATAAGAGCGAAAGTCCATTTTCTCGATTTTGCGTTGCATTTTTGGAATGATGTAATCAAGCTCTATTAATTACCATTTGACTCACCTCACGAATCAGTGAAATGGACTTACACCCTTCTACTTCTAAAACACGGACAAACTATCAAGTTAACCCTCTGCTAGTTAGGTCACATGACAGCTGGCAGCCAATAAGCGAGCATTCTTCACGTTGATTCTGCTTTCACTTGATAGACCGATATTTAATATAGTAAACTAAAAATTAAACATTGATGCTAAAAACAGGATTAATATACACTTGCCGTCTATGACCCAATGCACACCACTCTACGTATTTACAATAAAAAATATATAGCAACTCCATGGGCTTTGGTTTGATGGTTTTCACACGGCACGGCCATGAAACACAGAGAGAAGAAAAATTAAAATCAAGAAAATGTATGATGTAATTAGTAGGCAGGAGGAAAATTTCTGTGAAATGTATACTTATTTTGAGTTATTCTGTATTAGGGCAGAAGATTTGATACAAATACAAAAGGATAAGGTGTGCGTCTGAGATGAGTTTCGGCTATTTATTTATTTATTTATTTATTTATTTATTTATTTACAAAAAGCAGAAGACGTAATTTTAGACGTGATGGGCAATTTTTTTGAAAATGAATTTTTTGAATGAATATGAATGACGCCGTCCATTAGACAGACAGACAGACAGCAGACGGACCTGGGTACCTTATAATACTCGGCGTGTTATGATGCTCTAAAAATTAAACATCATACAAATTTTTTGAAAATGAATTTTTTGAATGAATATGAATGAATGTTTTGAATTTATTTTATTAACGTACACTCCCCCAAATAATAAACGGTACTCGAAAGAAAATGAATGACTGATTAAGATTTGATGGCATCATCCCATGAAAACAGTGCTAACGCATTATCTAACTCTTTTAGGTGAGCTCTGATTTCATTGATAATAACAAGGATTGATTGTCAAGGAACCGGCCCAGCAGCCAATACGTCTTGTACCAAGTACCGTTTATTATTTGGGGGAGTGTTTCTACTACGCAATTTATAATGATTGATATTTGTAAGTTATTTGTTATTCAAACGATGTTCATATTTCATATTTTTCAACTTTTTTGATTTAGTTACTAAAAAAATTTCCGTACACCTTCAAATTGGTATTTTCTATCATATTAAATAATTATTGTGCAAAGATACATGTTAGAAACTGTAAATAAGACTATTGCCTACTTCGCGTGGGTGCAGCTAAATCGTATCTACTGGTTTTATAATTGTTAATATCCATAGGGACAATCTACGGATACTTCACCCCTGCCCTGCCTACTACTACCAACATACATGCATGCAAAAGGAACATTCATGCCCGTTAATAATAATCAACGCGCTATTAATGACGACGAACGTGACGAAGGCAAGACTTTACTTCAGACTTACTACCAAGACTATCGCAATGAGTAAGTCATCAATCACATATGAGTATGACTAACAGCATAAAGTACTAACAGTCACCAATATCCTTCTAGTGTTGAACTCAGTGATCATTTTACAAATTGCAACTTTCAAGTTCAGTGCTTTCAAGGTATTTAGTCGTAAGTGCAAGAATGAAATACGTACACCTTGTCTTGAAGATGATTAAAAGATTTTCTAGCCGAAACTTAAAGATAAGTTTCAATTTTAATTCCAAATTATTAAATCTTTGCATGTTATGTATGTATGAGATGACCTTTCCTTGAGTACCTAGCCTATATGTTTGCCCTCATACATACGGGTATTTTTGGAAATCATATTTTATAATCATATTTACCTAACACAGAAAAATTCATTACAGGTACAGTTTACATGTTACAAAATACATAAAATAATAACTAGTGCTACAATAACGTAATGTAACATAACAAAATATATCATAAATAAAGTAAAGTATAAGATAGCATAATGTATTCTGAAATTCATCTATTAGAATAGCATTTTGGATTACTTATAATGAACGCAGCGCAGCTTTTACGTTATCTCAAATAACAATCACGCAAGTTAATAATTACCTTTTAAAATATCAGTTGACACTAGCGTGGAATTATCCATCGTGATCCGAGTGCCTGTGGACCACCTCGACGACTGTGTTGATGAAGCGCTCGCACTGTTGTGGCTCAACTCCTCGCTCGACTGACACCAGACGTCTCCCACTTCGTCGGGTACACCGTGCATGCCATTGCTCTCCCACCAAGTCAAATATAGCCAAATAAATCACTAAATCAGTTATGATCTTAAGGATACAAGTCGCACACTTCGTTTATTGCTGAGAAGAATTTGAATGACTTGAAGGGGCACTTGTGTTATGGGTCATACCCTAATCTCACTTTGCTATTGTTGTTTTGAAAATAAATAATAAAGTAATAAGAATCCGGATCTTTTCGAAATCCGGAAAGGGCGATATTTTTTGACACAATATAATGAAGGCATTTTGTACCCCTCATGATTATAAACGAAAGGTCTTTATTGTTGTGCCCACATGTGACAAATATGTATACTTGAATTCGACCTGTCCGGCGCGGTACCTGCGGTCCGAATGTACCAAACTCTTCAAAATTTTGCATTATAAATGTATAATCAATTTCGTGTAATTTATTTGCTATCGCTATACCGCTTTTGCAGCTTGGCAAACTGAGCTAATAATCAACTTTAATTCTTAATATCATTACAATATCAATATCTCATACCCCTACATACATTAAACTATAGGTTCACTAATTCAAGGGTTTTCAGTCGTCCTTGACGTGAGCATTAAGCATTCTCGAGGTTTTGTCACTTCCATATATCATGAAACACTTGACCGCTACAGCGACTAAACTAAATTACCAGTCGTACGCAGAAGTATGAGTAATTGCGTATCTTAATTGATATTTGTGTATAGACAGAGGGATGACTTGCAAGACTGGTTTTATCAATTCTAATGGAGGCGGCTGTATACAGAAGTACGGTTACACAGTACTCCCTTATCACATGGCAAGTGTAACAAAATCACTATCCTCAAATAATCTACCTACCTCAATATTCGACGTCTGTCAAATAAGAATAATTTTTCCCTTCTAGCAGACTTGTTGGTTTGGGGTGAAGAGTATTTCACAATGTTCTAGAGAACTGATTTATTGATTGTTTTATTTCCATTAAATATTATAGTTACATATTATATTCGTTTGTCCTCTTGAAAAACATTTGTTTCAAATTATGAGAATGCCATGGTAATGCAGCCCATTACCATGATGGGATTTTAATGCATGGTAAAAAAATAACAAAAGTAAAACGAAGTCGGCTAAAGCCAATAGTCTTCTTCGTCGTGTCATACTCATCATAGGTTCATTTAAAATTTTATGTTGAGGAAAAGATATGTAATGGGAATAATGCAAAAAGAACAAGAAGAAAATTATAGTAGATATAGGTACAAGAAGCGAGTTTTCCGACTCCAAAATGCCAATCCATATGGTTTGTATGAGGAATGCATGTGTCAATAGGAACCATGGTTCGGGACACAGATCGAGAATAACTGATGATTAACTTATGATAATTATTCATTATAATGCACACCGAGTCAGCTAGTTCAGGGGCATCACTATAGTCTAATTTGGTAACTGGTTTCAGATGCTATATTCTTGGGACGTGGGACTCTCCAATTGATCTGGAAAATTATAGTAAAATTTAGTGTCAGTTCCATGATCAAAATAGCTAAATTTAAAATAAAATATTTAATATAATTTGAAGTAAAAATTATATTATGTTTACTTTGTATTTTTGAGTGTGCAAAAAGTTTCATGGCGAAGCCCATAGGATTCATCTCAGCTCAGAAGCAGGACTAGGAAGTGACAAGAAAGGAAATTTATAACCACCGAACCAATCCCATCATACAATTAACTCATTTTTTTCTGTGGTATTTGCTCTCTGTAACGCAACGTTTCGCCGACGAGGATGTCGGCATCTTCACGCATCACCTTGATTGACACGTTGATGGACACCCAATAGACACTGGAAAACTACTAACTAAAGACCTACTATTAATTTGAACAACTGAAACATTGATATTTAAGTTCAGAATGCACGTATTTTGTTTACTTTTTTAGTGGTACGTTATACTTCGCGCTTCGGATGAATGGTTACTAATGATGTGTGGGCCGAGGTGATGATGATGTAAGGAAGGTGGGAAGGAGGCTGTCAAGTGTCAAGCTAATAGACGATTTAGTAAGGAACCTTTCCAACATTTGCCTTTCCTCTGAAAACCACGACTACGAGTAGTTATCCTCAATCAAGAAGGAGGCCGCCGAATCGAACACGGGATCTCCGGAGCCGGAGTACAAGAACTTGACAGCATGACTCATGACATGAGACAACTTATAATGAATGCAAAATTTTACATTAAACCCCTTATTTACATAATTAAAATAATATTCATATGTTACTTTGCAGAGCTTTCATGACTTGGTTCTCATGTCATCGAAGAGTTTGAAATAAAATCTTACATCATGGGTGTCGTGACGTGATGAGGGGGGCAAGGGGGGCGCTGGCCCCTTATGGATGTCGGGAAAACATACAATTTTTGTTGTTTTTTTACGTACCTATTATAGTTGCATGTTGTAAACAAAAAACGCCGAAAAAAATGATTTCAAAGTGTGAAAGAAAAACAAAAAAATACCCTGTGGGGCAAGGAGGGGGCATGCTCCCCGACCCCACCACACCAAAGTGTTAAATTTTAATAATTTTAACAAAATAAACATCAAACGTCTCTCCCCCCCCCCTTCCGACAGAAATTCTGCCGGTGCCCAGGTCTTATATTCGAAGTCTTTGACAGAAAAATATTCGCGTCAGGGGCGCCTAAGATAAAGAGAGACTCTTTGGTGAAAGGAGACAACGGTTAAACCTATTAAATCAATTGACTCGGGTTGACCTGTTGTTATATTCATGATGAGACGGCATTTGATGATGCATCCACTGAATCGGCATACTCATTTGAGACAGCAAAACCAAACTTTCTGCATTTCAATTTTATAAAAAAAAATGCGGACTGGACTGGAGTAGACTGAGACGTGTCGAGTGGGCCCCAAAAAACCGAGGGGGTGGAGAGGGGGGCTGTCACTCGCCCAGTTTCAAACAAGCTCAGACGGCTATCTTTGTTATGTAGGTATATTTTAGTAACAGAATTTCCAGGCGCGTAGGAACTACTTTAAATTCATCATGGGGGGGCATTGCGACACTTGGAAGGGGGGGGGGGGGCCTTAGCTTTAGACCCGCAGGGAGTTTTTTTAGAATTTAAACCAGTTAAACGTGATTCTGGGGCTTTAAAATGCACAAACTGAAGCAAAAACCCTCCAATTGTTGGCCCGCAGGGCATTTTTCCGAATAAAAAGATTTTAAAATCGATTTTGAGATGCTGAACTGCTCAAATTACAACAAATAACTTCCTATGTTTGCCCCGCAGGTAGATTTTTTTAGAATTTAAACAATTTTTAATTGATTCTTGGACACGACTGTTAATTTTTTATGGTGTATGGGGGGTCAGACTGCTCGAGTGGGGGGATAATCCCTCCCCCCCCCCCCCTGAGAATTTCTAACATTTTGGCATTCGTGGACCATCTGGCTGGCCGAAACAACCATGCAACAGCAATGCATATTATAATAATAGGATTATGAGTGAATCAATATAAAACCATAATGTTCAGTATACTTTGGTTCTTTAGGTACTGTAGATTAATTAGTTTGTATATTTTGTTTTTTTTCTCTATAATACATTTGAAAAATAAATACAATAATAAACCTAAGCGGCAAGCTTCATTAATGAAGATTTGCAAACTTTTTTAATTAGTTGGCGTTAATGAAAAGGAATAATATTAATTATTATTACTATTATTATTACAAATCTAAGTGCAAAGCATTATTAATTGATCTTTACACAAAATAAGAATTCAGTTGGCAAGAAAACAACTTGTGATACGTGCAGGTTCTATGGTTTTCCAACCAAGCATTCCGAATTCAAATATATTTTGTATCATTTAATTTTATGTGCAACTATCACCATGGAAGGAAAGGCATATGATATTGATAATATTCTTGGGAGTGGAGTAGTGTCCTAATTGTTACTGTGCCATGCACTGGACACTGTTACTGTCTGCCATTTCCTCTCACTTCTCGCGAGGCGAAGTAAACCCACACATATAAAATTAGATCTAGTATCATCAAAAGGTCTCATTTGACTTAACTTCGCCCTAAAATATAATGATTATTAAAAAAGGGCATTCCGGGCTCAATTTTTTTGAAAAACCAATGTAGGTACAATATGTTCCAGAAGTAATTTTTGTTTATTGCGATTATGCTGGAAGGGTCTAGTGCTAATATTACTTTTAGAATTTCAAGTATGATGAATGACAAGGGTGAAGGCATAAGGTATACATATAAGAATGAAGTTTACATGTGAAATTATTGTGGTGACTCAAAGTGACTGTCGTTTTGCAATATTTGTTGAAAACCTATGCCATAGTACCGGCTTTACTTCTCAAGAAGTGAAGGTGGTCAAATATACTATGATTTTACATTTATTTCACGTATTGTCACGTGTTATGCCCTTTTGGCAAATACATAAATTGACAAATATCACCACTTTTTACTAACTTCAACACCTATCTTCTACATTAGTCCTCGTAGAGATATGCCCTTTAGGCAGAACATGTAAATTGGCATCAGTGGCGTGCCGAACCTATCTTGAGGACCGGTGCTTATTCATTGATGGGTATACCCACCCACCCCCAATGGACAAGAACATAAAATTGGCAGCGATCGCAATGGGGTCTGGGTAGAGGACCCCCAGTAGGTACATTCAGGTCCGGGGTGAGAGCATAGCCTCGGAAAAAAATCAATTTCAATACCAACTTTGAAGGTTTTTGGTGCATTTTAGACTTGAAAATAATTTATCTTGTTAATGTTTGATGAAGCACCTCTTAAAACTACAGAGAAACAAACAAATAAAGTGAAGTGAATTATTTTAGTTTTAGCTCTGGGAAGTAATTAATTTAATTTTAATTATTAAACGGTTTGCACCCACACAAATGCCGCGCATCGATTTTTTTTCTTTTGGTTATAGACGGGTTTACAATAAGTTTACAGGCAGGTACGATATTTTTGAAGGAAAACAGAACAGTCAGTATAATTTATATTAGAAATAAAATCAAACTAAAAATGCCGCGCTTTGGGATTTTGACTACATTAGAACGAGTTTTAAATGATTTTACAGGTACGACGATTTTGAAAGAAAACAGAAAATTCATTCATGTATAAAAATCACACATAAAAAAGCCGCGCAGCGAAAAATATTTTTTTTGGCTTCATTACAACGGGTTTAAAATGATTTTACAGGTACCTACTAAGTATAATTTTGAAAGAAAACAAAAAAATAATAAAAATGCATACATAAAAATGCCGCGCAGCGAATGTTTTGTATTTTGGCTACCTTAGTAAGGGTTTAAAATGATATAGCATTAGCAATAAAATCACACATAAAATAGCCGCGCAGCGAAATTTTTTGTTTTTGGCTACATTAGAACGGGTTTAAATGATTTAAGTGATTTAAATGATTTTGAAATGAATAAACAAAAACGCGATTTATTTATAAAAAGAAAAGCACACATAATAATGCGCTGCAGCGAATTTTTTGGTTTTCGTCTACCTAGGACAGGTTAAAAATGATTTTACATAACTCTGTTTTTTAAGGAAAACAGAAAAGTTCTTAATTTATATAGGTAAGTAATAAAATTATAAATAAAATAGCCGCGCAGTGAAACTTTTTGGTTTTGGCTACATTAAAACGGGTTTTAAATGATTTTACAAGGTACTGTATTTTTGATAGAAAACAAAAAGTCATTAAAACAAACAAAAATGCGGCGCAGCTATTTTTTGGTTTTCAACTCTACATTAGCACACGTTTAAAATGGTTTTTCAGGTAGGTACAATATTTGTGAATGATAATTTTTTGTATTAGGCGTATCCAGGATGAAATTTCGGGGGGGGGGGGGGGGGGGGGGGGGGGGGGGGCCGACATTCCTAATATTTTGAAAAATGACAGTGAGAGAAAATTTTGGATCAAGGTCATTCATTTAGGTGCAATTTTGAATCGCAATGTATAGCTATTTTGGGAAATTATAAATTACAAAATATCAAAAAATTTGACTAAGAGGTTAAAGAAATTTTTGTGAATTTAAACTCAATTCTAAACAATTTGGAACGTTTTTGACATGATCTATCTATTTTTAAGTTTTTTTCCACATATTATTTTAAATGTGCTTATTTTCTTAGATGAAATCCTGATTTCGGTGGGGACCATGGCCCCCTCGGCCCACCCCTGAATACGCCCTTGAGGCTACCCAAGAACGGGTTTAAAATGATTTTGGTGCAATGAATTCAATGGATTCATGTTCGTTAATTTACATCCATCATAAATTATACACAGACAAAATGTATCTCAGCGATATTTAAATTTCCTATGCTTCTTTGCTGATAATAAATACTATTTTTGATCCAGCATGCAGGAGCATGAAAGAAAATACCTACAGAAGATGATTCTCTAACCGTTATGCTGTTTTTATGATTCATCAAATCCTTTCAATAAGTACTGAAAATGGTTCAATTCAATATTATTTCATAAATATTTTAGTATCCATACAACCACCGAACCATCAACCTGCAGTTTTTGCAACCATCCACCCACCTAGACCTACTCAACCCCTAAAATGTATCAATTGCATTAGCACTAATGTACATGTTCACTGCATACATTTATTGATAAAAAAATCTTTTGTTCCCTTTCCTTTATTGATATTTACAATGATACTGTTTGCTGTGCAGCAATACGACGTATACACCCTCATCACCATGTTTGTGGGAATACATTAAGTTGTATTAGTGGAGAATGTATCACTGTTACATTATAAAATGTGTCGCAAGGTGGGTAGGTCCCCTGGCGGGGACCACCCACCCCTAAAAAATGACTGTGCTCGAGCACCAAATTTAGATAGGTCGGCACGCCACTGATTGGCATAATGAACAATGTTAATGAAAAAAGGGAAAAATTTAGGATCACAAGGATACTTCAATTGTGCAGCAAAGGATAAGAATGAATTGATGGAACAAACATTTTTAGAAATCAATAATCACTTTAATTTTGTAATAATAAATATGATGACCATTTTCAATAGGTGCATAAAATACCATCATTAATCATAGTAATAATATAATATGGGAAGCACTACACAGGGTATCTGAAATATCCGAAGGGCTCTGTGTTTCCATGTCCCTCTGATTGTTACTCCATAGTTTTCTAAAAATATTACACATTGTGTTTTACTCCATTATATTCGAAAAGGCCAGAATTTGAAACTAGTGTAATGAATGGTAAAAGGAACTTCCAACATAAATAACAACCTTTAAACAAATACATACGAGCATAAATTACCTACCTTTTATGTCTCGTGTTTTATGATGCTACACATCAGCATTTTCAGACCTTGCAAGGAGTTTATTGGTTGCATAAACAACAAAAATTTTGACAAAAATTTTTAGAAATCAATAATCATTTTAATTTGGTAATAATAAATATGATGAGCATTTTCAATAGGTTCATAAAATACCATCATTAATCATAGTAAGAATATAATATGGGAAGCACTACACAGGCTATCTGAAATATCAGAAGTGCTCTGTGTTTTTATGTCCCTCTGATCAATACTCCAAATTTTTTCCAAAAATATTTACGAGCGTAATTCGAGCATAAATTACCTATTTATGTCTCGTGTTTTAGGAAGGATGCTGCATCTCATGCTTTATGAAGCTACATCGAACAGCATTTTCAGATCTTGCAAGGTGAGTTTGTTGGCTTCTGCATTGTGCGATCCAGTGAGAACGTCGGAGGCTAGGGCAAGCTTCTTTTCTTGCAGGATTTTGATGGTGCTTTCAATAGTTCCATCACAGATGAATCTGGAAAATAAATAGATCTTAAATTTCCTCGGCAGATTAAACAAAACTACAGCCTTCAACATTACAACTGATTTTTTGCTGTAGGTAACGATTGTGTAACTTACATACTTATCTGCTAATCTATTTTTAATCTAGCCCATGTCACCACTATAACTGAGGGTTTCTCGATGAAAAATCCGGAATGTGATGATTTTGTGTTTGTGTTTATAAAAATTGCAATAAAATTGAGTACAAAAGTTGAAAATACAGGTCGTCACTCGTCATTGCCTTCGCTTACTATTCATAGCGAAGGCAATGAGTACACCTGCAAGTCTGCAGAATGATAATTGAGTGACTTGTAGCATTTTCAGGAAAACAGTAATATTCGGGGTAAAAATTTGAAACAAAAAATATTGGATGTGAAAAGAGTCAGTGGCGGCTCGTCCATAGGAGCACACGGTGCACTGCACCGCCTGTATTTCTCCCCAAAAAACTTATTTTTGAACAAATAAAAATAGTTTTGATTTCTTCCTCTTATTCAATTTAATTTGTTTGAATTATTGTGTTTTCGCGCGCTTCGTTCGTAGACTCTCATTCTCCTCCGCCCGAGCCCCGCCTTACAGCGCGCTCAACGATGTCCTATCAAATAGCATTACATTGGGAGACCAGCTAGGTTTGGATTTCCCATTCAAAACTCTACTACCCGTCCTACGCTTTAGGCGCCTTCCCATAAGCTTGACTGAGTCCACTTTCTGACTTGAACCCAGGCATAGCATGCGCTTATCCTCGCTTGAACAAAACGGTCGATGTTTTCGGCAAACGACGGTCTGTACAACTTCACGCAGTCGCTGTAGCATTAGATTCGTCAGCAAGCAGCATGCTTACCAAGGTACTGTGATGTCAAGTGGATTGCGTGATATTGCGTGTTAGTGAATCGAGTGATTTTTGTACTAAAAGTAGGGATGGCACCCGGTAAGTGCCATCCCTAACTAAAAGTGTTGTGTTTGTGTTATTTTTGTAGTACATTTTATTTATAATAACTAAGTAGTAATCATGATCGATGATTCGTTAATTGTTTTGTCCAATAAAACAATTCAAGAACAAAATACCGTGTGACAATACTGCAGGCGTGTATGTCCACATCAACCAATACTTCAAACAGTGGTAAAAAATAACCGTACAGTTGTGAGAAAATTAAATTCGGAGTGGTGCAAGAAGAAAAATTGGTTGTGTGGAATTGAAAAACTTAATAAACTGTTTTTTGTTTTCTGTGTCTATTGTTTTCAACGAGTCAACGACGTGACAACTGGGTTAAAATTGGTGTTTTGGATTTTATCTCATAAAATTAAACTGCAGCATGAGGAATCGTCTGCACACATGAACTGCGACATGCAGGTAAATAAATGTGTAAATTCGGGATGAATAAAAAATAAAAATAGATGATAAAAATGCATCAAATACAATCCAAAATCATTTTTTCCCCCCAGGACTCTACGCCCCGGACCCGCATGCGCTTGGGGCCCCTCCCCCCAAATCTCCCATTGTACTCAGCGAAATTTGAAAATTGTGCACCTCCTCACTTTTGGGTCACGAGCCGCCACTGAAAAGAGTTGTAGAATCACTTTTATAATAAGGACAATAATACCTAATCACAGTTTTGCGAGCAGTAGTTTGGCCAATAATGTATTTTTATTGATAGTCACGTGGTATCACTGGAATAGCATTAGAAAGTTATGCTGTAAGTTAAATATGCGGAAAGAAGTTACTAAGTACACTTTCAGACTTCGGTTGTTTGCCGGAATTAACTTTAGCGGATTATTTAAACATTTGTTGAACTGTTCTCTAAAGACGGTCATCATTCACACAGAACACAATTGCACTATATGTATGATCGGTTGTAGGTTTTTTGAAAATCGATGTTGAATGAAGATGTAGGCCTTTGCTTTTTTGTGCAAAAGTTACACAATCACAATTCACTGTATTTGTATCTAATAATTATTCATGTTTCTCGTTACTCTTGCCCAATCATTGCTATACCGTCAAAGGATTTAATAACCATGACATGTGAGAGTTTTGTATTAGGGATATCCAGGGCCAGTTGTTTATGGTTTCCACGATAAACGCGAAATGTTTATAAACATGAATTTTCTGTCATATCTTTACGTTTCATACACTACTGATTCCAAATATATGTATCTTTTTCTCGCGAATTATCGCGAAATTTGTGTTTTGACGCGATATTGACGAATTCTCGCGATTTCTTGTGATTTTGTCACAAACCTACGTGTTTTGCAACATTTCTCGATTCCGAGTATGTATTTTACGAAAATTTCCTCGATCTGTGTCTAAAGTACCACGAAATAGAAAGAATCACTGTTTTCTTCATAAGCCAGCTGTCAATGCCAGCCAAAGAGTGTATGGGGTGCCAGCTGGTTGGCTGCTGAGCATGGAATGACGCATCTACATGACCTTGAACAGGGGTGCGCATGCGCACGCGCCGAATCTCGCTGGTGAGAGGGGGGTTGGTAGTATTGCGGCTCGCTCGCGGGTCATATTTCACACTTATTCTTACAAAAATCATTTTTTTCCATTTCACCACCAATCGCGAAAATTAACATAATTATCACCACCAATTCACCACTTTCAGAATGTTGAAAACGAATTTTGGATTTTTTTATCACCACAAACAACTGGCTCTGGGTATTTCAAACACAATTCTGTCAACTAGAAACCCTATCAATGTGCATGTGCTTAGCAACTTCATCTGTGTTGCAAGAATAGTGCCAACTTCTTGTGACATGCACTTCTCACTATTCTTTTAGTATCATGAGCTCTGACAGATAAGATATTGAGCATTGACTGTATGGGTTGTGCGGGGCAGGAACTAATTTTGAAATAAATTGAATCGAGTATCAATATACCATTAAGATTTTATATGAAATGACCATCTTACTTGTAAATGTGCACAGGTTTCAATTGTCCCACACGGTAAACTCGGTCGCATGCTTGTGCCTCGAGCTGCGGGTTCCAGTGCAGATCACAGAGGAAGAGATGAGAGCCGCCCACGAGATTCAATCCCACTCCGCCAGCGGTCAGAGACAGAAGCAACACCTGCAAGCAGAAATCACACCACATGTGTAACATAGCATTCATTCATGCAAACAATCATTGAGCATGGCAGTATTAAATATAACCAAAAGAGCTTTACTGTGGTCTATGGCGGAATGCAAATAAAACGGAATGTATGTTTAAAAAATATTAAACTGCTTTCTCTGGACCAAGATGGAGTACTACTCATCAGAGTTACCTTGTAATTGCTCATCTAAGTACATGCCGCAGACAATTACTAATGTACGTATTGTCTGCGGCAAAAAAGGGAAGAAAAAATGTCTCCATAAAACTATAATATCTGAGCTTTTTGATTAGTAACATTGAAGAAAGTTAGATTACCTTTATTATAACATAATAATAGTGTAGTAAGAAAAGATTTTCCAAAAATAGTATCACAAAATTGCAAGTAAATAGGTAACGATAAATTATATAATTTGCAAATTAATCAATTATATGTTGGTTGGTATGTAATCGTTTCCATTAGTCCAATTGAATTTGAAAGTAAATATGTTAGGTAGGTATGATGGTAGGTATCTAAAATGTATCTGTTTTTTTAAAAAAGAGTTATATCCATAAAGATGTTACGATGGGTTAAGGCAAGTCATGGTACAAGTCAAAGTTTCCCTTCCCTTCTCACAAAAGTAAGTGCTATTAAAGATCTCCCTTTGGATGAAGGGTTCATTCCCACCGACATGTGTAATGTGAGTTTCAGAAAGAAAGGGAAGAATTGACATGACATGAATTGTCTGTAGGTAGTGTACTCAGCATTAAGATTTCTGCTTACCTTTGGCCCACCATTCTTCTTATTAAAGGCATTTATTATTGGACCTCGCTTCATAACTGGAATGGCTCCAGTTAGAGAATCATACTTGACATTCTTGTTATCAAGATGTTTGGAAATGATAGACAACATTGATGCCCACTGCGAGACGATCACAGCCTTGTCGTTCGTTGGTAACACTTTCTCCTCGAGCACGTTGATCACAGCTTGAATCTGTGGGCATGTCAGTTCACATAATTGAATATTGTTATACTTGAATATCTATACCAACTTTCTTCAGCTGACGTGCCAAATGTACTCCAGCAGACACATTTTTCCATTTTGCAGCCAACAAATACACCATTTTGAGTAACCACCACGTTTCAATACTCGAAATATAGTTATATTTGGCCAATTTGTCAGAATAAATGGAAATATAGTAGATAGTAGTATTATAGTAGTTGGTACTCTACCAACAATAAAGCATCTAACCTAAACATAAAATTTTCGAGAGACTCATTGTTGATTATATCCACTCAATATGGAGTGCTAGCAATTGGCTCTACGACAATCAGCATGGGTTCCGAAGAGGATATTCATGCGAGTCTTCCCTGTCCGGCTTCACTCAGGAACTGGACAAATGTCCTAATGCCAACAAGCAAGTCGATGCAGTACTCATCGACTTTGCGAAAGCCTTTGATGTTGTGCCCCACAGTCGTCTGATGTACAAGTTTGCAGGAATGGGACTAGACCGAAGGGTTGTCAGCTGGATCAGTGCATTCCTCACCAACAGAACTCAAGTTGTGCGGATAGGCTCATCAGACTCTACCCCAGTGGCCATCACCTCGGGTGTAGCACAAGGGACGGTATTAGGCCCGATACTGTTCTTAGGCTTCATAAATGACGTGGCCAAGGTCATATTAGCCCCCATGAAATTGTTTGCTGACGACCTCATAATTTTCTCCACAATCCAAGTGCCAGAGGATCAAGAACGCATCCAAGAATGGGTCAACGAGAACGGAATGAGGTTAAACGCTGCCAAAACCATTATTGATAGCTTCACCAGGAGAAGATCCCAAATCCCAACCACTTACACAATGAACAACCAGCAACTCATTAAATCAGACAGTTGTAAATATCTAGGGGTAACGCTAACTAAGAACCTAAGCCGGTCCAAGCACATAGCGGGAGTAACAGCGAAAGCCCTAAGATCTTTACATTTCGTAATGGGTAACTTAAAGGGCAGTCACTCCAAGACTAAACAACATGCACATGTTTGCCTAATTCGACCATGTGGAATTTGTGTGGAATAGTGGAATTTGGGTTGTGGAATTTGGAAGTGGAATTTAAGACCCACACTCTGCAGGGCTCATCAATGCCATCGAGAGAGTCCAGAAGAAAGCGGCCAGACATGTCACCGGATGCCATCGAAGGTGGGATAAGAAGAAGAAGTGCCCTGCCGTAAGCATAACCAAGCTGGTCAAAGAACTGAAGTGGGATAGCCTCGAAGTGCGCCGCTCCAGTCAGTCTACGCTACATCTACAAGGCTGTATGTGGACTCGATGCCTGGCGGGACCTGGCTAAATTTGTGAAAACTCACCAAAGCAAGGCAGTGGTTCGCGGTGATAATGGACATAAACTATTTTTGAAGTTCTACCGTACAAACATAGGACACCACTCACTCCTTGGCAGAGGGACTAGGCTATGGAATAGCCTGCCATCCAACGAACTTGCCAAAAATATATTTCCAGATGTATAAAAATAATCTCCTGTATCAGATTCATGTATAATATGTATGCATCAGATTGTGAAACTGTATAGTAACCACCGGACAGTGCAATTACTTATTGTGTATAATCCTAAGTTGCTAATAAAAACCATTATTACATTATTACAAAACCTGTTTATAGAGTAAATGCCTCCATTACATCTCCATTACATCATAACAATTACATCTCTGCTTTGTCACTGGGTTAAATATACAGGTTCAACACATTTTTTAAAATGGGTACTTAGGGAATTCATAACGAGCACAATAGGTAGCAAATGATCTGTTTATTACCTACTAAGAAAACGCTCAGTGTAACGCGTTGATGAGCGAGCACAGAACATGCAACATCCCCATAGTCACAATACACGACATGATACACGACATGGCACACGATGATTTTCTCTGCAACTTTCCAATCTCCAAATCAATACTCTGGATCAATAACAGATCCAATGTGTCGTTAAGTCTTACCTACGTCCTACATACTTTCTCCAGAAATTTCTTGTGACAACCCACACTAAACTCGTAAAATTAAAATTAATACTTGACTGATTGGGCTTACAATACGTAAAATTTAAGATTAAGTTGGTCTTGATCACCATGCAAAATTTGAACTTAATGTGAACATTTTGATTGTCGACCAATCGGAAGATATTATTTAAACTTTAACCAATTGGAAGATTTGGCCTTCGTACTGCATCGCTAGCTCAAAAAATGCTTTCATTCAACAGTAATATGTGGACTGCTTTGCTGCTCTACAGGCCTTGGAGCAGATGCTTATAGAAGGCAGGGATGATATACATTTTTCAAATATTTCAAGATTATCGAATACAACGTCACTAAAATGACAAAAACTTTTGAAAATAACGATAGATAAGACTGAAAATTGGCAAAAATACCTAAAATGATTGCACCAATGACCATGCGAAGTTTTATGTTGATCGGCCAATCTGTTCTAGTTTAAATTTCAAAAATCACACGAAAAATGGTTTTAAATTTTAACCAATGGGAGGATTTGGATGAAACTTTGTATGATTGGGTACAATGTTGGTAGCAAGGTTTTTGCTAATTTCAAATTGATCGGAGCAAATAATCGAAAGATTTTTTTTTTTAAACTTGAACCAATCACAGGATCCTATTCAAAAACGATTCCAGGGACCGCATAGATTACGTTAGCATATGTGCAAAGTTTCAGATCGATTGAATGTGCGGTTTAACCTGGACTGTGCGGACAAAAAAAACACACAGAGAAAGTGTCATAAGAGTACCGTGGTGACGCTCGCTACGCTCGCTCAACTACAACCATAAAAAAATGTGATTTGAAAAAATTCAAAATGTGGTTGGTGTGCTTTATTGTTGGTACGCCAGTCCACAGAAAGGCAAAGTTTGATTATGTCATTTTACTCAAACGTTTTGGACACTTACAAGAACAATAAACAATTATTCTACTTAAATATGAATATTTCAGTACATAATGTAAAGTAGAGATGGGCCGATTCCAAAATTTCACGATTCCGATACCGATTCTTAGCTCCGATGCTTGCGATTCCGATTCTTCACAAATACCTACAAACCTCACTGTATTTATCACCCTTTGTATTTTGCCCTCAGGTAAGTAATTAAAAAATAAAAAAGTGGTAAGAAAACAACGTTTCATGTATTTTTTATTTGTTAGGTCTTTAATTTTGTTGGAAAGTAAGTAGTAATACTTGGAATTGTGCTTTGGCGATGTTTTTAACCTAAAATAAAAGCTAAAAGGGCGGGATTTTCAAAAAGAATCGGAATCGCTAAAATATGGACAGGAATCGGAGAATCGCAATTCTTCCGATTCCACTGGAATCGGTGGAATCGCGAGAATCGGAATCGGCCCATCTCTAATGTAAAGTCATCCGCAGTCGATCTGTGGATTGGAAAAGGGTCTTTTTACTTTCCCGTCCCCTACTTTACCTGAGTGCGCACCATGCCCCATTGTTCATGCCGAGCCTTCTCTTGGGTTGAGCTCGCTAAGGGGTTCGTAAAATACCTGTTTTTCAAGAAAATCCCAATCCACAGATCGACTGCGGGTCACTTTAGATATTTCAATGGTGAGTGAACCTACATACCTTCGAACTGATTTTGGAGAGATCAAACACGGGATTGCTTTTAACCAGAACATTCTCCTCGCATTCTTCCTTGGTCTCATTATCGCCCGAAATGTTCAATCCCTTGATTTGCTTGATGAGTGACATGTCATCCACATCACCCATGTCGGCTTCTTCTACCCCTCCTGCAGCTGCTTCCTCTTGATCCAACATCTAAAATCAAGCCAAATAGTGGTAGATATGAACATCATATTGCTGGTTGAGGGAAGAACAACTTATTGACCGGTATTTTGTTATTTCCGATCACGGCAGTATACAACCCACCTACATAACAATAAATACATGGAGGCAATTGTTTCCGGTTGTGCTTATATTTGCATGTGTGCAAACTACACTGCACATGGAAAAAACATGTGCAAACTACGTATCCATTTAACTTTAAAAAATAAGTATAGATGCTTAAAAGTTAACATGTAATAATTTTGTAGTACCTAGTATCTACAACTTGCTAGTACATAAGATGAAGAGAAGAGAAGAAGCAAAAGATATTTGCAAGCTTTGGTCTACAGAGGCTTATGAATACAAATAGTCAAAATGATCTGATCATGTTGATATTCTAAGGTCATCAAGACCACCACAATACCATCTCAAAATGGAATATAAATTAAACACAGTCAATATTTGCAAGTAATTGAGTAAACTTACACTTTCAATAAGACCTGGGTGGCAACAGATTTGACGAAGTCGGAGTAGAAGGACTAAAATCACATGTGACTTTATTTCTACGCCCATGTTTTGGTAACGGTTCACCATCTTGCCCATCTTAGAGTGCTGACTAAAGGGGTGTGCCCCAGCTGAAACAATTTTCAGACGAGTTTGCATTTGTCTATAGTTGATCTCGGCTCAAGAATAAGAACATTTATTACAATGCAATTATTATTAAATATTTTTCTTTCCCAAAAGACTAGCTTTTTGGCTCTAGAAGATAGTTTTAAGATATGTAATCTTGTATTTATGTATTAAAAAAAAAAAATCTTTGATAATTTACTTCATTCCTCAAATGGTTGTAAGTATGAAAAGATTCTTTTTCACAAATACAAAATCACACAAGATTAATGACTACCTTTAGGCCTTTAGAAAAATGTATGTTAGAGATTTAGGGCTTCATCTCAGGAAGAGACTTCACCCTGAAGAACTTTTTAAATAATGAACATATGATTAGTATTGTATTTTTGACCAAACAGTTTCATGCTAACCTGCACGAAAATCCAGTTTTTGGTACTCGCCACCGCCTGAAAGGTGAAGTTCCTTTTCTGCCCTCTGGTGAAGAAACTCTGCAAATAGCTTCCTAAACATTAAACAAGGACTCAATTAAAAATCATCAATTATCTTTGGACTTTAAAGTGGTGCAAGCGCGAGCGATTTTGCCGCGTGTTGCAGGCACTATTTTGGATACGATTGGAGACACAATGGGTTAAAGAAATTATTTGAATTTTTAATATTAAGGGTCACCAAACTTAGGTTTATCACTTGGTACATTTTTAATTTTTTGCTTTGTTAATTAGTAATAATGTGTTGATTTTTGGGGAAAAATTTTCTATTTTCTTGTCTCGCTGGGTGCCGTACACAATTTAATTTTAAAAATGTGCCAAGTGATAACCCGAGGTTTGTCTTTTATTTAATCATGATTTAAATTTGAGATCAATTGTTTCACGGGTATGGTCTGCAATCGTTTCAGAAATTTCCTAGTTTTTAGCAATTTTGTTGAATAACCGGCGCCTAATTAACACCAAGTACCAACCAAAGTGACATACTTAGGATGCAATCTGGTTACTACTTACTACCATACCCAATTACTAGAGCCACGTATATTTCGCGAGGCGTGATATCGCGATAATAATCAAAGTTGTTCAGATAACCCTCGTTTTAGTCAATGTGCACGAGTCATGTAATTTGAAGTTCAAATATGTAAGAATTTATTCGCGAAATAAAACGAAATGGAAGAAAAATCATCAATAAAAACGAAATAGGTCATTTTACCGCGAAATAGGCACGAAATCGCGCCATATTTTCCAAAATAACCTTATAAATCCAACAAGAAAAAATAGAAAAAGGGTTTCCTACTCCTAATTAATGCAATTAGTATCCCGAGTCCTGACCACTATCTTTTATTTACTTGAACCTATCCTTCCTTATAGACTGAAGTGACATAAATTTATAGACCCAATTCCTACACTATTTAAATTTTTCAGGGTTGTGGTAACAAAATAGAGGGTTATTTAAATAACACCGCCAAAACGCAAAATTTCTTATTTTTAAAACGAAATTTGTTAAAAAATAAAACCATTTTTACGGGGCTCTACCAATTTCCCTTTTAGCTGGACTCTTAAATGAATTCAAGTTACTTTTATTACCTACATTACCTATATTTATCTTGAGTTTTTGTCATGTAAATGCAGTTAAAAATACTAGGTGAGGTACCTAGATTGAATAGCAATAGCATTTCAATAACCTCAACTTGTTGAAGACTTGGATCATTGACAAAATGATTCTTTGTTTGGGGTTCGTAACTCTGGCGTTGATGTACTATAGACATAGGGCGCCGTCGTGTCTTAACGTAATAGATAGACCAATGTCAACATTTCCGCTGAGAGGGCTGAGGAGATTGTCTTACTTGCAGGACAACCTGATGCAGTACAACAGTATACTTGTTATGTTGTTGTATTTTAAACATGAAGACACACCGTGACGGTTAGTGAATTGAATTAATTAAATGATATGTCTTTATAAAGGCAGAATCTGGTAAAGAAGTGCAAGCCTTCAACATCGACAAAAGCATTTAATGCCACCGTTACCGCATTAACGAATCCCAACGTAGAGCGGACGTCAATTCCTAGATAGTACGTTTTTCAAGACAATCACAAAAAAAAAACAGTTAGAAGACATTAACTATCCAATACATACGAAACTCACTTAGAATGTTCCAGAACTTTGGCATAGACTTCCATCTCCGCATCAAACAGCTTCACTTCCACCTCGTGCAATTCCTTCGATGGAAGACATTGCAACTCGTCTTTCTCTTGAAGTTCAGCCTTGGTACGTCGAAGCATTAGGGATTGGATCAGCAGGGATAGACGCTTTTGGCATTGTTCCATGTCCTTGCCTTCTATCCAACGGGACCACACCTGTAAAAATTGTTTATTACACTATGAATAACTTGTAAAGGCATATTTTTTACTTAAATCTATAGTATTTTTATCTATTATTTTTAACTGCGTACACATAAAGAAAACTCAAATGTAAATGTAATGTAGTTAAAGCAACTTGAATTTATTGAAGGGTCCAACTAAAATCCTAACTTGAAGGTATTTTTCTCTCCCAATGTATTATTCCAAGCTATCGGTCAAAACCCCTCGTTTTTAGTATCCCTTCCATTGTATTCGCTAACAGCTACCTGGATTTCCAATTACCGACTTTCCCACTCCACCTTTCTGAGGGATGTACAAAATAGTGCAATAATACATTCGTAGTGAAAAATACCATAGTAAAGGTCCATTCACATGGTTGATTGCATGAAATTGATTGATATAATTTTATCATAAGTTTTATTGGATGAGCAAGATTTTCCAGTTCAGACGACAAAGTATTCAATCACACAACCTTGCCTGCTTCAGAAGGCGAAGGAACGAGATTTTGTCTTTCGTTTTTGTTGAAATGTTCGAGAACTAGAAGGAAGCTGTATATATTGTATCTAATTATTTGTTACAATAAATCAATAGTGATTCCCGTTCTAATGTCATTGTAAACTTTTGGAGCCATTTTGATTTCCTTGTAAGTACCACATGACTGAAATTCTCATATCTGATTAGTGATTGGTCAATGACGCCAATCAGAAATCTTGAATCATCAAGTTTAGAGCTAGTCTCTATAACCTCGATTTGATCGGTACCTAATTGGTAAGAATCGGATCACGCACGCACATCCGCTAAAACTTATGGTAAAATTATACCAATCAATTTCATGCAATCACCCCTGTGAATGGACCTTAAGTCACATACTATACGGATTGTGCACCTGGCTCTTCTCGAAGTGTTATGAATATGATGAGGTACTATGGTATTTTGACATGGAGACATGCATCAAATTAAAAAATAACATTTCCAGATTACAAACAAGAATTTTAAAGAAAGTATTACCAAAACATCTAAAAGATGAAATAATTAAAAACAATAGCATATAGGTAGGTAGGTACTAATTATGAGGAGTGTTCTCATTTCAGCAATTACATGATTAGTACTATGAATCTAATATTAAAACTTCATTTCGATTAAAGAAAATAAGGTTTCCAAAATTCACAACTACAATACAGTAAACCCTCATTATTTCGAACTTCAATAATTCGAATTTAGGGGTAAATTCGAACTAGGTGGATGGTCCCAGTGTTTAGTATAGGCTTTACAATGTTAAATAATTTTGATAAATCGAATTTTAGGTTATTTCGAAATTCGAACTGAATTTTGGTCCCAGCCCATGTTATGACTTGCATACAGTTGTTTTAATTCGAACTTTGCAAAAGGATTGACAAAATAATCGCGAACAAACTTCGAAAAAACAAACTCAAACTACACATTTCCAATGTTTCCAATGGCGTCACGTCACAAAGAGAGTAGTCAAACTGCTCTCTGTTGTGTTGGGGTGGGGGAAGTGTAGGTCTAGTCTCTTTAGTATACAGGTTAGCCTACCCTGGAACACTTTAGGCGGGAATATTCAAACTTCATTCAACATTTTGAAAGCATTTGGCCGCGTATATAGTGCGAGTTAGCTTTTGAAGGCAAAAAATAATGAATCAACATCGCGTTATATCAAATCAATAGGTATGTACTAAAAAAAAAAAAAAATTTTTTTTTTTTTTTATATTTCGAACTTTTTTAATTCGAACTGGGATTTTTTGGGTCCCCTTGAATTCGAATTAACGAGGGTTTACTGTACTACCTATTCGTAAGGTTGGACATTTCTTACATAAAAGATCATAACGGTAAACCAAACTTCATATTGGCACATCTGAAGTTATTATCTACTATTGTTTGTACACATTGTACAAACATTGTGGAAAAATATTGAAAATGGTACTTTGCATAAAGTTCATAATGCCTACCTTTTTTGTCCAATACACATTACATTAGTAATTAGTATTAGAAATTGGACACATTAGTCAATGATCACCATTTAAATAAATTTTGGTTGAATAATATTTTTTTGTCGTGAATTGTTGATTACAAATGAAGGGTACAGGGAAAGAATGCTATGAGTTCATTTTTAGAAAAAAAATTAGTTTAAGGTGAAATCTTGCAGTGATTTTTATGAGCTTTCAGAATATGCCCTCGGGTTTTAGAAAATATTGCAAAAAAGTCTCGACAAAACCAATTGAAATATCGATTTGTATGGAAGATAAATGCAAGTTTCAACATAAAACCTCATTTATCGCAGTTTCATCCGAATGTGACTCATACTGTTCTTTCCCTGTACACTGCAAATGACAAATAGTATATTGTAATAATCAAATATATTGCAAAACATTTAACAATCAAAGTCACAGCTATATTTCTATAATGCCTTCATTGATTTTATGCAAAGCAGAAAATTTCACTTTGGCAGCAAGAAAGCACCAGTGTCACACAATTGAAAATAAAAGCTAGCAAAGTGCTGAAATTTTCAAGACATGTAAGGACCATTGTAGTCAACATCCCAAATTATTTCAGATTATTTCAGCACCGTTTTCAAACTTAAAATGACCTTGTACAATGGTGCCCCCTCATCTTCTAATATAGTTCCTTGGTATAAAAAAATTACAGAAGAAACACAATAGTAGTAAAAGTACCGATGACTTTCAATAATTTACCAGAGAACTTGAGCACAATTTCACAAAAATCAGCCATAGTATAAATTAGGCCTAAAATAATTTTTCTTAATCTGAGAATCTCTTTTACATTTCTTTATATTTTGTATGTAGGTTTTATGTGTATTTCTTCTTTGAATTTCAGCATAATGTTATACGTTTTTGAGTAGGTATGTGTATAGAACATAGTGTTTCCAGTGTTGTGAAGGAATTTAATATAATGAATGAATTTAATACCAGGTGGCGCATAAAAAACGCACAATGGCCAAGACATCGCCATGACGACACTACTGCATACATCGGGCTGAAAATTTGACATAAACATCATACCAAGGTTTTATTTGTGAAAGTTTCAAAAACATTACTTCTGTGGGGAAAAAAGTTACAGCAGTTCGAATTTGGTTGTCGAAAAATCGATTATACGGAGCTCAAATTGGGCGTGTTCAGAAAACGTGCATTGGTTGGGACTCAGTTTATTCAAAACTACGCATGATAACAAGCTCAAAATATAAAATTTTATGCACAATATATTGCCATCAATGGTGTAAAAATTTCAATAAATTTGAATCTATTGAAGGTTATGGTACCTTGAAGGTGAGATTAAAAGCAGAATTGTGAGATAATTACACTTTTTGAAATTATCGTGCGTAATAAAACTTAGAAATGATATTCTGCTTTTAGGCTCAACATGAAGAACCCATAACTTTCGTTCCATTGATCCTAATGTATTGAAATTTTTACTGAATTTATAGTAATATATTTTGTTTGAAATTTAACATTTTCAGATTGATATCGTAAGCAGTTTTGAAGAAACAACGTCCGGGCCTATGGACGTTTTCTGTACGCGGGCTATGAGCTCCATATAATCGATTTTTCCGCAACCAAATTCGAGCAGCTGTAACGGTTTTTCAACAAAAGAAATGTTTTTGAAACTTTCACAGATTAAACGATTGTATGTTGTTTATATTTTGTGAAATTTTCAGCACGATGTAGGCAGTAGTTTCGTCACAGCGATGTCTCGCAAATTGTGCGTTTTTTATGCGCCACCCGGTATATAGAATTAGAAGTTTATGTGTACTCCTGCTCAAGGTGCGAATTGTTCAATTTTCAGAGGGGGGGGATAGGAAAAATTAAAATACCCAGTATGTTGGGAAATATAGCAAAGGCGAAAAATACGATTGCCCACGAACACAATGGGGGGTCTGGGGGGAGGGCCCCCAGCATCATGCGGGTCCGGGGCGCATAGCCCCGGGAAATTTTGAATTTCAAGATTAGATTTGGTGCATTTTTAAGCGATTTGTACACTATTTTTTGCCATTTGTCGTGATGTCATCACGACAAAATGGCATTATAAAAGAGGATTTGCTTTTAATTTAAAAGGGAAATCAGAAGTGGTGGGCAGGCAAAATAAATCTTGGAATTAATAAATCTTATCAAATACAGCTTATTGCTATTAAAGGCAATTTGACAGTTGTTTTGTGTGACAATTTATTTTTATAATTTTAGATTTATTTCAGAAAAAGTAGGTAGGTATCTATTGTTTTGTTGATTAAAAGTCAACCATTTTACAGAGGGGGGGAAACTCTATCCCCCCCTGGGATGCTTTATTCGGAAACAGAGCCGGGGATGAGAAAACCAGAGGGGGGAAAATCCCCCCCATCCCCCCCATCAATTCGCACCCTGCTCCTGCTGATAAGCTAAATCTTCTAGCTTAGCAGGGTGAAGTTAAAAGACAAGAACGTAGCGGGAGTTATCCGAGTCTCTTGTGCCAAAGATTTAGAGATACTGTAAATTAATTTGTATGTATTTAATCACAAAAAAGTCATCCACAAAAAGAATAACCACTGCAAATTTTGATTTGATCCTCTAGTAGGTAGGTATCTACTAGCAAAAACGTTACTTCTGATTACTTATTGCAAACAAAAACCATTGAAAATAACTTTTAGCATACAGTATGCTAACTAGTAAAGTAGTAGGGTCGTGGAAAAATGTGTCGATCATCCCTACGCTTATACCATCCCGCCATACAACGGAGCGCTGGTATACCACTGTACGATCTCCGTTGTATGGCGGGAGGGTATAAGCGTAGGGATGATCGAGATATTATTCCAAAGCTGTACAGTCCAGAAACAGATTACCAAGTACAATTTTAGTTCTGGGAAAAAATTGAATGACTTACGCCAAGTTCATCAAACGGTGAGCATTGCAGAAACTTGAATAATGCAAATAGATCCTTTTTCTTATTGTGGATGGGTGTTCCCGTGAGAATCCAGTGGTATTTAGCAGAGAGACTACAGACAGCCAATGACGTCTTGCTCTGGTTGTTGCGAATGATGTGAGCCTCATCCAACACAATTCGACGCCATTTCACTTGATGAATTGGCCCCTGAGGGAAGTAAAAAGTTAACATGTAAGTACGTGCATCTTTACATTTAACCTGAACCTAAAAACACACACACAATAAACCACATTGAAATTTGAAATTAGCAATATCTTATATTTCAGAAGGTGTTTCAATAGAAGCCAGCCAGTAGGGTAGAGCAAACTAGTTTGAAACCCGAACCGAACCGGCTTTAGATGTTCGCGAATGAAACCTTAAAATAAATATCCAAACCAAACTTTTCTCGCAGCGCTAATTTGAAAATTCCTGTAAACATTTCAGCCAGGGGTCCCCATGAGCTCGCATTGGAACTCATTCCTGCAATACACTCGCAGCAGTTGTTTTGACTACCTTTCTGCATTAGGTATCAACTGGAGGGTCAGTGAGCCAGATTACGTCAGGTTTGTAGGTATTGGATGTACGAGATAAACAAATAATAACATTAACAACTGATTGACCTCTTTGCTGGAGGGTAGAACAAAAGTCAAAACTCCCTCTATGCAATTTGGGTTGCTATGAGTCCGTCCAGAGTGCGAAGTAATGAACGTGGCTGTAAACCATGTAGCGAGTTAGTATCTCAATTGTAAAGGGAAAGGAAGATCAATGAAGCCTCTGCCCAGGAATCTCCTCTGCCCTGCTCAGGCTGGAGCTCATACGTACCGCTAAAAGTTTGAATATTTACCAATAGGTGTGAGAATGTGGGAAAATATGCGAATGGTAGTACCTACCGAAATGTTTAAACTCTGTCAAAAGTTACATTTTACAAGCGAGTGAGGACTATAAAAATGCTTACAGTGATATTAATTATTATTGTCTTTCCCCTATGAAGTAGGTATGCACCCACTTTCAAGAGAATTTGTGATTTAATTGAGAGCATTATCAGCATCAACTCTTAAAATTTTTCTGAAATTGTACACTCCCAGGACATCTTTTAGATTCTACATGCCAATCTTTTAGATTCACAATTTAAAAAAGGGTACTATTGTTATTTGTTATTATTTCTTAAAGAAAATAGTTCACAAATTATTATATTTTTGAAAAGTGGATTGGCAAGTTTTGTTTCTATAGGACACATATGAAGTGACAAAGTTATAGATAATTAAGTGTTCTTTCTGTATGTTGACAGCGTTTTTAAAGTTATAATTATAAATATAATAGCAGTATTTTGCATGAAAGTTGTCGTATTTCAAATTTTAAAAACTACAAAGTTTGAAAACCAGTAGATCAAAGTTTTAGGTCATAATGTTCAAAGGAGTGGTAAAAAATACACAAATACATTTCATTATCTACAACTTTAATGCTGCATAGTCTTTCTTTAATGAGACGACCTTACAATCTCAAAAATTGTTGTACAGAGGTTTATCCTTCATTTAACAGAAAAACATAATAACTACTTCATGGCAGAAGTTAGCAACAATTAAAGTAAAATTAATCCTGCAGCATCACTTTGTCCACCATTTTTTAAATAAATTTCATATTTCAATGCTTTCAGTAACAGATCTATTTACACTCAGGAACATGTTCTAATTTCCATTCAATAAGTGTGACACAGAAGTGTAGTACAGAAGTTGACTCACCCATTTGTCTAGCTCAGATTGGATGATGGAATATGTCGTTATCACCAAAAACTTCCTGGCAAGGCTGAAAACAAAATAATGTTCGATTTTGTCTAGATTTTTTTGGTTACATATGGTACAGATGTGTCATATGTCATGTGTATCGTCGTTGAAGTGGCAATACCGCATAAGTCGAAATTTCAGCAAAAATCGTTTTTGGTTAATTCGTATCCACGGATACTAATGGCACTTGTTTCTAGTGGTTCTAGTCTGTTGGTGATAATAAGCACGCTATAAAAGGCTATTTACACACCGCGTATCTGACTTGCGTCGGGTAATACCGCGTATCTCCCTATACTTGTAATGTTAGATCCAAGATGGCCGCTTGACAAGCTAAGCCATGCTAGCTCCCCATTTTTCTTGTATATTACGTGTTGTTGCAGTTAAGGTACTATTCATAAAACATTCTTATATATTTAAACTTCATCTTAACAATATTTTATTAAAGCAATAACCTATATTTCTGTCATTATCATTGCCGCAAAATTGAGGTTTCTATTCGCGGTATTATTTGCCTGACACTTGTTGAAACCTATCACTTACGCGGTATTCTGTGTAACTTTAGCATGCAATTTGCCGCTATAATAATTATTTTGTTAGACATGTTACAGATGAATGGATTAAATTATTATATTCATAATCATGTCACAGCTAAATTCGTCACAGCTATATCACGAAAACAAGTTCATTCTTTCAGACGAAATTAAAATTCTTTATAGAAATATCGTGCTTTTCTCCCAACAAAATCTGATGAAGTTAGCATCAAAATTGCACCGAAATGATTGGCCTTGATATAAAATTTTCTCGGGGGCTTTGCCCCCGAACCCCTTTATCCTCTTCGTGTTTTTACACAGCAACCTGCCTTGCCAGGTTGCTGCCGTTGGGTCAGAGAGACTGGGGTGTTTGGGGGTCAGTGTGACGACCTCCCTCCACCTGTTATCAGTCTCTCGACGGCGCGGGTTGTGGAGGCTCGTGCTGTGAATGTTACACCGTCCTTCGGAAGGGACGTTAAGCTGTTGGTCCCCTTGGTATCTTTCGTCAGGAGTAGGCTACATGCCGGTACCGGGTTTCCTCTCCTCTCTTCTCTATATTACATTCTCACTAGTGGAGCCTGGCTCTGTTGAGAATATAGACTTAATAATAATAATAAATAAGCTACAAGTTATTATTGTCTGTCGACTGAACGCCCATTCACCATACAAAATTAAGTTAAGCATTCCAGAATCATGTATAAATTGCGTAAATTTTAAAAAATCTCCTTGTGGAACAACAAGGGCAACAATTTGAGGGTCTTTTGCTTCGGTTCGTATATATTTTTAGCCCTAGAATCACTTTTAAATTTTAAATTCTAAAAAAACGCCCTGCGGGGCTTTCATTCATTCTGTTTTATTTGTACAAATTGCACCATTGGGCCATTATAGCCTTACAAACTAACAATGCCCCCGGACAAGTGTTCCCTAGTTCCCTTTGCAATCCGCCTGAATGATACAATTTTCCTGCGCACACATGTTTCTTTGATACCTCACCCATAAAATTTGCAATACTAATTTCCTCCTGTAAGAGTGCGGCAACTATGAAATCATGGTAAAAAATAGTATTTCATGACAGGCGTAAACCCGTGATTTCCGGTGCCCAACATGCACCAAAATGCACCAATTCCTGTTTTGAATTTCAAAATTTTCCCGGGGCTGTTCGCCCCGGACCCGAATGAGGTCGTGGGGGTGTTGAAAATGTTATATATTTAAAGGGGGGGGGGGGGGGGGGGGGGGGGGCGCATACATTTGTCTTGCCCGGGGCGCCATTTTCCCTTGCGCCGGCCCTGTTTGGGAGGGGATGACACGTACCTAACTAGTTTGGCACTTGTCAGCTCCACTCGGCCTGATGTACACTCGGCACTAGAGGTGAGCGCGTGAGTGATTTTTGACTCACGCGCGGTCACGTCACGCGGGCACGTATTCCACTCACGCACACGGGTTCAGTATTTCGCTCACGATCACGCACACTCACGCAGCAAATCTTATGGACTCATGCACGCTCACGCACACTCACGAATTACAACTCCCGCACAGTCAGTCACGTTGATAAGTGTACAACATGCTTTGTTTGGGTGAGGTCCCTCTCCCTCTAGGTCAGTCCTCATATTTTTTATAAACAACGCAGCTCTTTTTGAGCGAGCGTCACCACAGTACTCTTACGGCACTTTCTCTGTGTATTTTTTTGTTGTTTTTTTTTGTCCACACAGCCCAGGTTAAACCGCACATTCAATCGATCTGAACCTTTGCACATATGCTAACGTAATCTATGTGGTCCCTGGGATCGTTTTTGAACGGGCTCCTGTGATTGGTTCAAGTTTTTAAAACAATATCTTTCGATTGGTTGCTCCGATCAATTTGAAATTTAGCAAAGTCATTGCAACCAACATTGTACCCAATCATACAAAGTTTCAGCCAAATCCTCCCATTGGTTAAAATTTAAAAAAAATCTTTCATATGATTTTTGAAATTTAAACTAGAACCGATTGAGCGATCAACTTAAAACTTCGCGTGGTATTTGGTACCAACATTATCTGTATTTTTGACAATTTTCAGACTTATTTATGTTTAAATCCAAAAGTTATTGACATTTTACGGACGTTTTTGCGTGTTGGCTGTCAAATTACTCAAAAATGTTGATCACGGCTACTTCGACTCTTGATAGTTCCAATGTAGTTAGAGCAACTTTCATCTTTCAAACGTATGAAACTGATATGACCGTTCAACAGATCGTCTAATATTGTGTAAGTACACACACTTTTATCATATGAGTGGTCCCAGGTATATATTTTTTTAAATAGATCCTATGATTTTTGAATATTAACAAGGAACATTTTAATCATAAAGGTTCAATCGATCAACTTAAACCTTTGCATAGTTATTGGGACTAATAGGAATATTTGGAGATTTTTATACCTACAAGTCTGACGAATTTCAAGAATTATTGGCTTTTAATGATATTTTCGATAGACATAATTTCGGTTCGAGGTGTTGCGCGTGTCCGTGCTCGCTCATCAACGCGTTACACAGAGCGGTTTCCTAGTTTACAAATAACTGTTGAGTCAAATGTAGCATGAGCAATGTAACTTGGCCACGGACCACCTTTACTCTCTTTTCTTATAGGTATACCCAGTAATAACTGCTTAGGTAGTATGCATAAAATATTTAAATTTGCTTATCTAGGGTCCATAATTTGAAATAACAATCGCAACTTTCCTGAACACTAAGCTCTGGCCAAAATGCACAGAATTCTGTTGTTGACAATGTTTTTTTTTAATTAAAAATAATCATGCCCCGCAGGGCATTTTTTTGTTTTTCACGAAATAGAAACCAATTTGGGAAGCTGAAATGGCAAAGTTACTGGTCACGCGTGACACGCGTGTCACGATTCACGCGTGACCAATAACTTTGCACACTCACGCACGACTTTTAGCAGTGGTGTGCACACTCACGCACAGTCACGCTAAAAGTCGTCTCGGCACAACAAAAATTGATCGGTGAACAAGTTTGAATGACTGCTGGTCATGTTCCATACCAATGAATGCTTGTTATTTTCATTAAAATATGAGATCACCTACTAGAGTGAGACAAGGAGATAGCTTGGACTAATTTCTGATGGTGCGATCTAACATTTTTCAGTCAATCAGATTTATTGAACGATCAATTAGTTGTGCCAAGTGTACCTACTCTGCCTGATGTGTGAGTGTGACGTCAGCTACCTCCCTGAATATGAATAATTGACTTACAACATCACATTATATTCATCACTGGTGTGATCACTGGCAGTTATTATCCTTTGAAAGACCTTTAGGTATGCAACCCAGCAGAATCTAGGTAACATGCGATTCCTACAGGCTCATATAGAAGTCCTATTACTACGAAAATTTTGACAAATGTCATATCCCGAAAAAGATTCTTGGAACTTGGGACATAGTAGTAAGTGTACGAGGTTAGTTTGAGAATTTACCGGTAGGCCCGTTGTTCTCTCTTGGCTCCATGGTACAACTCGACAGTTAAAACTCCGCTTTTGATGTGACGCTCCACCTCGCTTTCCCACTGATTCAACAAACTTGCTGGACACACTACCAAGGTTCCACCCCTTACTGCAAACAAGAATCGTTAACTGTTAAGTAACTAAGCTGTTTTAAGTGGAGGGGTATGAACCATTCAAATGAGAATCATCTTTAAATTAGAAGAAAGTTTGAGAGGGAAATGAAACAAATGCATGAACCTGATTTGCTAGAATCATGATCTTCTCTTGGAATTTCAACTCTTGTAAGTTATGTTCATTGTTAACTTTTTTATCAAGCAATGTTTATGTATGTTGTGCCTACAACTTCTACTCACCACTCCTTTTCTTCTTTTTCTTGGAGAGCCAATTCTTCCGGCCATACTTATCCTCATCCTGATCCTCTTCGTCTTCACTCTCGGATAACTCTTCTCCTCCATTATCGATGTACTTCAGTATGAGTGAAAGGACTGTGAGTGTTTTTCCAAGACCCATGTCATCCGCTGTAACATTTCACAACAAGATTTATATACATTTGTTACTTAATACATACTACCTAAATACCAAATCACTTGGCAAAGCAAGTCATAAGAATGTCAATCATATTAGAAGGTACCTACCTACTTCAAAGTATTTTTCATTAAATCAGGTAAATGATATTCTATTCTACATTTTCCTAATAACCTCGCTGTTAAGTGGCACAAATGATAGTCTTCCACATTTCAGTGAAATCTCTTGCATAAAAAAATGTCCCTCAATTTGAATAAGTTTACGAATTGAGCTTCTAAATCGTCACCAAATTAATTAGGTACTTTTATTCTTAGACAAATATATATTGACAAGGACTATTGATTCGGGATTCCTATACAAAATCATTCCTATTCACATGGAATCTCACAAGATTTTATTTCACATCCTAGGTAATTTAAATCTTCACTCATATTTCGTTCAATATCAATATAAAATAGTCCAGGATTTTTTTGCGTGAAATTGTGAACAACTTTTATGCCTACACTAACATCATATCATACACCTACTAAATGAGACTGTCCGAAGAAAATATGCATTTAGGTACTACATGCTCTGATAATCCAGCAAAACGTTTTTGTTCGTTCAACATGTACTATTTAATTTACTCTTTGCTTTTATGTGCTAGCAAGGATAACACGCTGGCTACATTAGCTGCTGTAAATCTCACAGCAGGATACAATTGTAGGTATTTCCTTCAGCACCTACCTAAGATGCCACCAGGAGGTGACTGAGCTTCGCGCCATAACATCCAACTGAGTGCCTGACGCTGATGTGGCATAAGACTACAGTTTAAGTTAGACGGATCTTCTGCCACTGAATCTTCGCCAGGGACGAATTTCAGTGAATCGTGGACGGCTTTTAGACAATCGAGAACATTTGATTTTTCAGCCAGGTGATTCATCATTGCTGAAATGAGGGAAGAGTAAATCAATGATTCAGTTCAGAGTAAACGCCAATTAACTTTTATTTCAACGAGTTTTCTGGATGAGCAAAATTACTTGTCCAACAGCCTTTGGTCCAACAAATGATAAAACGGTATTTGAAAGAAATGGATTGGCTGAAAAAAATGTGATGGCATCATCCGAGGAAGTCTATGCTAACTCGTCATCTAGCTGTAGTAGTTGAGTTCTGATTTCATTGATAATAACTAGGATTGGTTGTCAAGGAACTTGACCAGCAGCCAATCTGTTTTGTTCAAATACCGTTTTGTGAATTTGTGTTTTGTATGACTAGTTCAAAAAAATCGAACATGTAGACAACCAAAATATTTGTGCTAGGTAATGTGCACGTCATTTTTTAAATTTTAATAAGACATGATTGTATTAATTATCTATTATAGTCAGACATTACTAGACCTGCTTATGTTGATCATTATAGTAATTTATACCTAGGTACCCCTAATACAATTTTGTACAAACTTAAGTCATGCCATAGAATAAGAAGTTATTAGGTACTAGGTATAATGTAGGGATGTCGGCGGGTCCAAAAATCAGGAATCTGGTACCCGTCATAAATAATCGGGTCGGAATCGGGTAATAAAAAAAAAATAAAAAAAAAAAAATTTTGGTTGAGGGTGGCTAGGGGTAGGAGTTTAGGTAAATAAACACGTGGCACTTAGCTGCGTGAGAGGAGAAAATGACCCTCTCTCAGGGCCATCTGTGTGCTTGTCCTTGAAAAGAATTTGAGAAAACAGGACAGGACATAATAACATTCTTTGATAACTTACAACTTCAATCATAAGAAAACACGAATTTGTGCACCTTTCTTCCCAGGACTCAACTTTTTCACTGTGCTACAGTGTGATTGAAAAAAAAAATACAGACGCATTTTTCCCATGCTTCCTACTCCCGACACATGATTTCACCCCTCCTTCCCCATTCCTCTCTCACCCCCCAGAGCAAGCAAGGTCGTTGAGCTTCCCCTTGAGACGCAGCTGATAACTGTGCGTAAACAAATGTCTTTCAGCTAAACTCTAAAAAAAAAAAAAAAAAAAAAAATTTTTTTTTTTTTTTTGGTACCTGCGATTATTATTTATTACCCGAGTAATTGATTACCCGGAACCGCCCGGGTACCCGCCGACATCCCTAGTATAATGTAGGTATTTAATTCAAAAATCATTGATCAGTTTAAAATATCTACCTACCTACCTAAATGTAAGTTTGCTCCAATGTTTGTCACAACAATGTACAACCTGTTTCTAAGAAGATCTTCGATAATGAATATGATTCATGAAAGCAACAGGTCTGTTGTTGAACTTTATTTTAATAAATCTTCGCTTTCTTTTATACCTACTATTAAATAGGTAGGTATTGACTGATATTTCTTAAAATGTGACATGATGTTTAACTTCTACCCACTACTGCCAGCAAACAGGTATGTTCTTGTATCATTCAATTGTAAAAAAATACAACATGTACACTCCCCCAAATAATAAACGGTACTCGAAAGAAAATGAATTGACTGATTAAGGTTTGATGGCATCATCCCATGAAGTCAGTGCTAACGCATTATCTAACTCTTTTAGGTGAGCTCTGATTTAATTGATAATAACAAGGATTGATTGTCAAGGAACCGGCCCAGGAGCCAATACGTTTTGTACCAAGTACCGTTTATTATTTGGGGGAGTGTACTTACCTAATAATAAAAAATTAACTGATTACTCTAGATTCCATAGGTTTATTCTCACCTTTGTCGCCCATGCCATGTTGTATATCAGCGGTGTTACGTATGTCACGCCATGCTGTTGGTTTTACCGATGGAAGAGGTTTCTTCAGGTGAGGATCAAGTCCATCGGACTGTAGTGTTTCAAGATGTTTCTTTATTTTATCTACCTCTTCTCTGAGATGTAAGGTACGCGTTTGAAGTCTTTTACCTCCATCAGGTAATGTTGGCAAATTGACACAAGCCATTGCATTCTGAAATCATTCAAATGAACAATAACCCGGAAGCTACATTTATAACTTTTAACTGCAAAATTGATACGGATCAAACATTATTATATTGACATAGCCTACTAGCTACTTCAAACAATATTCAAAATAAATATCAGTAGGTACAAAGAATGAATGGCAAAAGTATTATGTAATTTGTACTATAAACAAGACAGGCTAATTTGACTTTGCTCTAGAATGGGTAGGTCCATCTCTGGCCATACTTGAGCAGTGTCTCAACAAAGTTCTATTCTAAGAAAAACTTACTAAAGATTGAGCTAACTCTTGCTCTTTCACCGCAAGCTTTGCCAACTGGTCTTTGTAATTAGACATACGTTGCATAGCATGGAAGTCCGGCTGAGCTGAAGAATGCGACGCAGAGGCTGTGTTAGGAAGAGTTGCTTCTTTGGCATCATCCACCAAACAATTATCAACATTCGAGATGGTCACTTCGTCATCCGATATTACAAGCACATCGCTGTCATCAATTTGGATGGCATCGCTTAGAAGACTTGCGTGGCCATTGGACTCGGCTGTATTGTTAGGCACATCGATTGTGCTCGAGTCACTTGCTTTGCCATCAGAAATGCTACTGACTTCACTGTCATCAATTCGGAAGTTATCGTTTAGAAGACTTGCTTGGCCATTGGCCCCAGTTGTATTGTTCTGCACATCGATTGTGCTCGTGTGACTTGCTTTGCCATCAGAAATGCTACTGACTTCACTGTCATCAATATGGAAGAAATTGTTTTGAAGACTTCCTTGGCTAGTGGATATGGCTGTACTGTCATGCACAGTACCATCTTTAATCGAGAGATTTTCTTTGCCATCAGAAATGCTACTGACTTCACTGTCAATTATCTCAGAGCCATTTAAGGTTGAGGTAGCAGAATCATCGATTTCACAAATCTCTGAGGCACTCTGATCCGATTGGCTATGAGGAACTCCAGACCTTTTTCCATTATAGTTAGTTGCCACATCATCCGTTTCATCACTTTCATCAGAATAACTTATTTTACGGACAAAAGCTTTCTTGATTGCTATTGGGCTGTCAGACACAATGTCCGAGTCCCTGCTAGAGTCTTCTGTCTGTACATGTCCTTCTTCGTCACTGTCAGTCTCAGAACTGAGCGTGATCACAGTATTTGTTCGATTTAAATCCTGCTGGATGAAACTAGACTCAATTCTAGAAAACTCTTTCGTCAGATCTTCACCATCCCCATCCTCATCCTCATCGGACGATTCAGGAATTACAATATTTTTGGTGGGCTTGTTCAGAATTTCACTTTCATCAGATGACTCTGAAATTTGTTTAATAGAGCTATTGACGTTTCCTTTTTTCCATTCACTGTCGTCACATTCCGATGAATCACTGGACGAATCAGAATTATCCACTTTTTTACGCCAAGAGTGGGACATAGTTAATGCTAAACCATTAAATTCCAACTAGGTACTATACTAGTGATTTATCTGAAAGAAAAATGAGAAATGAATAAATAACTTAGTACTAGGTTACCTACTTTCAAGAAAAGATGGGAAGTTTTAGAGTGTAGTAGGATAGCCATAGTTAGGTATCAAGTAAAGCGGTTTCACTTAAACGCGGAAAAGCATTTTTTTTATTCAGGGTGACAATCACCCAATCATAGAGCAGTTTCTGGACTTGTGATGATGAAAGGGAAAGGTGTTCATTTACCCTGCCAAAACTGCCACAAACAAACGGCTGGGTCTATTCCCACGGAGTTACTGCTGTCACACGGACTTTTAGTGCCGTGCGAGGAGGCCCCAGTACTATTCACACGGAGTTTTGAAAAGCCGTGTGACGTCACTACAAGACGGTGATGTCATTACACGAATTTTTAATGCTGTGTTTGAAACACCATCTGAAGTCATTGCTCAAAATTTGTCAAACCAGAAATTTAATTAAAAAGAGCGGCAAGTGTAATTGAAGGCAATTAGGTACTCTTATTTCGCACAACTACTTTCAGATTGTAATTACTAATTTTATGAACAATGTTTTTTAAGCTATGTGTGACGTCATCAAAAATAGGGAAGGAAATATGGTTAACAGACAAATTCTAAAAGTAAAATTTGGAGATAGTGCAAGTAATAAAAATAATAATAGTATATTATTGATGTGCCGACAGACATTTATTTTCGGACACTTTTTAAATGTTTTATTACCTAAACAAGTTGGTCAGTTCACAAATTAAAAGTATAATTGCAAGGAATTGAATTTTCACACAATAAGGCAACCACATAATTAACTCCAGACTGGAGTTAATTCACTACGTATTTCCCTCTTTGTTTAAAACACTGTGCGAAACCTGTGTCAATGACGTCACAAGTTGGTCTAACTGGGTCCTCCTCACACGGCAGTAAAAGTCCGTGTGACGTCTCGATCTTCGTGCGTAGTATAGATACAGTCCAAACAAACTGCCAAAACCAGACACTTTCTAAACATCATCCCGATGAGGTGTGGCTTCTGGCAGGTTGTGGTAGGTTTTTCCAGGGTAAACAAACAGATATAAAATTTACTATTCCCTATGATAGTACCTACCTAGAATCCGAGTCAACTAATGATGATACCTGTTTAGCATGGGCCGGCCTACCCCTGGCCATGCTAAGCAGGTACGTACCAGCAGGTAAGCTGGCAGGCAGCTGGTGGGTTAAGCAGGTAAGTAGGCTAAGTTGAACCCTGTTTAGCATTACCAGGTATAGGCCTACCCATGCTAGCGCGGGTTCAACCAACTTAGCCTGCTGTCACCGACCATGGTAGGTAGGTAGGCCTAGGTAGGTAGGTAGGTAGGCCTACCTACCTAGGTAGGTACCTACCTACCCATCATAAGTTGACTCAGGTCTGTTTACCCTGAAAAAACCTGCCGCAAACTGCCACAAGCCACAAGGGATGATGTGTAGAAAGTGGTAGGTAGGTTTTGGCAGTTTGTGGTAGATTTGGCACTATTCTAACCTGAAATTATCCCAAGGATTATAAGGGAATGTTTGGGTACAAATACATATTTCCAACCTATTATTTGCATCTTCAAATTGTACAGAGAAGTATGTACTATTTAGCAGTTCTTATTAAATATACTTTACTACTAGGAGGTAGGTATATACACAAAATAATCAGAGACTGTTCAATCCTTACCATGTCCGTCCGCGCCTTCGGCCTTTGTTTCGTAGGTACGCACGTTTTGACTTGTTTGTCCTGATTTGTTTTGATTGCGCACGTTCTTAGCGGGAAAAAATGTTCCAACTTCCGCAATGGCGGCCGTGTAGATACTACTGTAGTCTAGCAAACAATTGTATAACTATATTTATCAATAAAAGAATAAAAAAATACGTATAATACGACTGTAGATAAAAATTAATTAATTTTATTGAACTTTTCTAATATTTCATACTATTAAAAATAGTGTATTTGACATAATTTATATAATTTCAATAGTACAAAGAAGAAAGTCTTGCTATTGTTGCACAGTGTTCACGGAACGACCACTAGGACCAATGAACGACGTGAACGGCGTAAACGTCAGAATTCGAAGTACGATCCAAACTCCAAAGCGCGAAAACTCATGGGGCTGGATTGGATTCACAAAACTTTTTGACGGTGTTACCGGGGGCGGCCAATGTTATCTTGTAGGTATCTCATTAATGATGTCACGAATCACGCTTCATTAAGGGGGTGGTGGGGAGGGGGAGAGCAGAAGCCATGTGGACATCACGTTTTAATATAAACATTTTCAAGCATTTTAATTTCAGTTGATATGTCTGGACCTGAAATGTCAATAATAACGATAGAATTCTGATACATTATGTGACGTCCATTTATGTGTAAGGGTTTCGAAAAGGGGTGACACAGTATGACAAGCGGGGGGGGGGGGGGGGGGTGTCATCAAAATATAATTTTTTTAGTGTGACGTCCTTTATGCACAGCCCCATAGGTACAAAACGATGAAACAAAGGTTTAATATTGCGTAGGCATCTCGTATAATAATGGCTCTAATAACCTAGAGGCAAATTGTCAATGCAGCAATCTAATTGGCATTCTATTGTAGACACTTTTCTCAAAGAGTTATCTATTACAAGTCATGCGTTACGCGATTCAATTCTACTTTTCAACAGACTATTTAATATTATTATTGAAATTACGTGCAAGGATGGAATATGATTATCATTGAAAGATTATTGTAATGTTACGATAAAATGAATACTTTTCTTTGAAATTCTTATTGTGTTCTGTGTCCCTAGCTTCCGTCAATAGCCCTGACATCATCAGAACGCTATAGGAGCACGGTGTATACTGTAATGTAACCTGGAAGAATTGATTACATTTGCCTGTATTAGCATTGACATTGCTTGGTTATCTTTTGCACGACCTGGCTCTTCCTTTTATCTCTATTCTTCACGTCCCATGCTCTTTGTGTGTTGTTGCCAAGCCAACAGATTGACACATCGTTTTGAAGATAATTGATAAGATCAAACCGCGAAATTGATGAAAAAGTACGTTTCATTTTTAGAACCTGTCCTATTTTTCCTTTGTGTTCAATGTTTCATTCAATTCATTGAAATAAATAAATAATTAATTGAATGAAAAAGAGGACGTTCTAATTCTAAATAAAACGTACTTTTGTTTTGTTCCAATTTATGTCGCGTCTTCGATGGACAAAATATCTACCACACAACAAGAGTCAAACTGAAAGTATGGAATGCAATGAATTAGTTTTCAGTGTAAATTGCGGACGTATAGTGAATTTTATATTCAGCAATTCGTATTATTTTCTCATCGAATGGTAATTGGTATTCTTGGAGCCGGATTTACAACCTGCAAATATAATTGAAAAACTTTGTCGAAAAGCTGCAATAATTATTACACTGATAACATTTATTGACGGTCATGAACTAATATCGTTTATGATAAATGATTAAAGCAGAAGAGATCATCAGTACTAAATGCACAGATATTTTTGTGATGAGATCGAGATGTTTCATTATTTTATCATTTTCCCACTCAATATTGTAATATCTTTACGATATTTAGAATTATTGACTGATACTTTCGGTCAATACTTTTCCAGGCGCGTAGGAATAGGGGGGAAAGGGGGGAACGGACCCCCCCCCCCCCCCCCCCCGTCTGGAGACTGACCCCTCCTGCCATAGATCCTGACCCCCCCCCCCCCCCCCCCTGCTTGAGGTACTGAACACCCCCCAGATATTCACAAATGTTGATTAAGAGATGCAAAAATGCACAGATTTGCTTCATTATGAGGATGAATTCTCAAAATGTTCTCAAGTTTTGAAAATAATTGAACAGAGGTATTATCCATTGAGACAACTCATTTACGCATTTGTCCAACATGATCATCCTCACGAATAAAATTAAATAATTATACACGTTAAACTATTTATACCAAAACACATACCTACAGATTTTTCTTATTGCTTATTGCTGTTTCTTGCAACCTTTTTCAAAGATAGGTATTCCAAAGTCGATTAATAATATTCTCTTTTACTACAATTCAAAAATTTCCCTACTGGGCCATTGCGGATTTTATCAAATAACAAAAAAAATATTTTGTCTTAAGTTTCCCCAAGAATATTGCATTTCACACATTTTAAATTTCTTTAAAAAGGATGCCAAAATATCGTCGAATTCGCTGTTTTTTTTTTATCAAGAACTAAAAAAATGCCCTGCGGGGCCATTGGGGAGTCTATAAAAACAATTCCACAGAATATTGCATATCACACATTTTAAATTTCTTTGAAAAGAATGATAAAATAGCTTCAAATTCGATTATTTTGTATCAATAAATTCAAAAAAGGCCCTGCGGGGCTAACTGGGGGGCGAGTCCCCCAGACCCCTCGTAGCGGCGAACTACCTTTTCCTGACATCCATCGATCCCCGATAGTTGTGACCCCCCACTCAAAATGACTCCAGCCGAGATCTTGTATTCGGACATTGTACTGTAGTGCCTCGTGTGCGAAACTAACAAATTACAACAATAGCACAAATCTGAGTGTAACACAAACATATTTCTCGCACAGAAACAAATCTGTTAATTTGTAAAATATACGTTGCTCAGTTGACAGAGTGTCTTATATAGTCAAAGATATTATGGAAGATTCTCCCGCCAGCCTTCAGATGAGTTGATGTTTCCTGTTGTACATTGCAATAGGTCGTTTGTCATCACGTTCAGGCCATTTGCAGGTGAAGGAAACGAAATGGGACATACCGTATCAAATATAATGTGATCTGTCATCAGTTGTGGTAATTAATGAATTTCAAGATTCGTAACGGTCATTCTACATTAAATACCTAAATAAAAAAGTGCAGAATCAAATAAACACTATTTCCTTATTGTTTTTACTTTTTGAGGTACTAGGTAGGTACCAAGTTCCAAAATGGTTTTAAAAACTCATTTTGACTAACTGGGCGTAACCGGCATAAACCCATATGTAGTATCAATTTGAGCGTAACACTTTGATAGGAATGTGCAATGATTGGTATACATTGCCGAATCTTGTTTATCAACGCATGTATATGTACCTAGTTACAGTACTCATAGAGATGTAGGTATACAACGTGTAATATTACAGTGATGGGTGCGGTAGTGATAAAATGTAGGTACTAGAAAAAAAACATCTGGTCAAATCACGATTAAATTCTCGGCAAACAATGAAGCATTGCAATGTAATGATATGACAGTGATTTAAATAGTGAGTGAGCATGCTCTGACTCTATACATATTAGCAAGCTATTATAACACATTAGATATTATGAAAAGACAATGATTGTTTAGCTAAATGTTATCTTCTTTAAATACATCGCCAATTCGTGAAAACTCGCGCGGTCGTGTTATATCCTTACCACCACTAATGATTCTCATGGGTACTGAACCGTACGGCGTACCTACCTACATGAGAGTAAATAGGGATGATAATTGAAAAAATGTATACTAAAATTGAATGTTCTTTGAATTAAACAATACATAAAGGTACGTCAAAGCACGTCAAAGAAAAGTTAAAAGTAACTATGCAAAGCAAACATTCTATAGAGCGGTTTCTTTGATCTTATAGATATAAAAAATACCATCTTCCAACTATGAATACACGAACTGATCATGTTTCAATATTTTATCTGGTAACTACCAATATTTACATACTAATAAATGTTCTAATGCGCCTGGCCTAAACGTTGTTTCCAGTGCTTTCCACTAACTCGCCTTTCCGGTTATTGTAGGGATAGTTACAATATCAGAGTAGAGAGCATTCTTTCCTATAGCGTATGGTTCGTGACGTATAGGATCAGATTGACACAAGTTTTATGTACAGCGATTACAGCTAGATGGGACACATAATATGTGGAAACAAGTTTTACAAATATGTATCAGAATACTTTCCTTTGTCATGTGCGATGTGAAAAATATGCTGTTGAGCCGAGCATGGAACCTGGGACATCTCACTTGCCGGGGGGCGAGAATTGAATTGCAGTTAAGTTCGTAAATGGAGTTATTTTTCAGCCAAGGAGTAAGGGTGGTAAAACGTCACTCACAATCATGACGTCGATCTTGCTGAGCTGATCAGCTATTATGAAATGTCATTGTCTTTGCTCAGCTGTTTAATTTGATTAATGAAATGTCATTGCCTTCTTTTTCAATTTTCTTTCAATTGATGTTACATGAAGATAATGTATATTTAAATAATTGAAATGGAGTTAAGCAAAAGCGAAATAAGTGACCTAGAGGTGTGGAAGCATTTTACATTCAATTAAGTATGATAGCGGTCGACTGCACTCGTTTCTCATTGGTTAATTTTTAACCCCATTTACGAACTTAACTGCAATTCAATTCTCGCTGCCGGGGGTAGAGCAAATTGAGAGTAAGTATGAGACAAAAGCAACGAAAAAATTATTAGCAACCAATAGGAATCCAGCAGGCTTAAGATTCTATTGGCTATAATCGCTGCTATAATACAGATTTACTCACTTTTTTTTCTCATACTAACTTTTTCACTTATTTCAGGACTATGAATCCTGTACTCAATCATACAAATAGGCAAATGATACAAATGATACAAATGATATCTCCGAGGATTTGACTCTCTGTCACCCAAAACTTTATTTTACTCTTCTTCCCACAAAATGTCCATACAATTTTCACAGATGGGGGGAGGGGGGGGGGGGGGTCACCAGCGCTTTGCGGGTCCTTAGGTCTACACATTTTCGATATAAAATCTATAGGTATACATTTGGGATGCCCGAACTCCGAAAATATTTTTTATATTTTTTAATCTTAGCAATATTTATTATTTTCTAATATTTCAAACCTATTTAAATGTGAAAGATTAATAAAATTTCTTGTAACTAGCAACTCTCGACCAAAGATAGAATGTAATAAGTCCATAACATTAAGTCCCAAACCACTTGAATGCGATCATGGCATTTCTGTCTGTTTGAGGTGATAAGAATTTCACACCTATTGAAGGTCTCAGATGAACATTTGTCACTATTGAAATATCAGTTTTCATACACGGTCCTGTTAGGCTGTTTATGCATTCAAAAAGATTTGTTTTAAAACTCAAACACTTAAATTATCTGCCAATAATTTGTGTACTTAATATTTTTTTTATTTTTTTGCGAGACCCTCAATATATTTTGACATTCAATTAGGTTGGGACTTGGAGAGTTACAAATTAAAGAATCGTCACATCTAGCCCGATAATTTAAGTACCGTAACCTAACCCTTCTATGGTATTATGACGATTATTTAATTTTAATTTCGGATATGTTGAGATTCTTCAATTTACGTATTGATTTGCATATTAACATATCGAAGTATCACAGAAAATAATAAAATAATAAAAGTTAAAACTTTTATATGGGCAGCTTAGTTTTAGTTTAAAAACTGTAATGTGGGTTTAAAAATCTAATTTTGTATGCTTTGAAAGACTAAGAAGAGATATAACCTCTATAAAATGCAATAATCTTCTACAACTTGGGCTAGGTTACAACTTGGTATGTTTTGAACACCTATTTTATTGACACAAATAATAATATGCAATGAACACTCTTCCACTAAGTCCCTAAAAGGGACTTATCTGTGGATTAAATACATAATGATAATATACAGTACAGTTGATATTCATACAAAAATAATACAGGAAAAGAAATCACAATCATACACAAACACAAATAAACATTATTCAACTTCAAATTTAAAAGGATCCTAAGGATGAAATTTTTATTGCAGCAAAAACAGAATTAATTCTGCAGGAGCCATTTTTTTTTTACGAAGCCCTTTTACTTGATTGTAATTTTCTAATTCTGGTAATGTGTTAAATATATATGCGCTAGCTATTAGATCATTCACCCAAATTGCCTGACCAAATGGCATGATGATGGTATTAAACACTATTCCATTCCATTTCCGTCAAGTTGCATTTAACACGTAAGCATATCGATACATCACTGTGACATATTGACGTTGTGTCAACTGCTGGTTAAATTTTCACCAGGCTGCAATTAACACTATGGTTCATATCAATTGTTCACCCTTACGACAATCGGGGTGACATACATGTATGTCCACTGCAAGCAACATGGGAAGATCATGGTAGCTTGCAATTGTCTCAGGTGTCGTATCAGGAGGTGCAGCATTTCTATTGCCTCAGCCATTTCTCTACATTATCCAGTTCAACCTGGGAACTTTAACTCGACACCGATCATGCGTCATTGTAAAGCATATTTGATCACAAATTCTCTCAGTTTACTTTTGTAAGCAGAAATGCGTGGCTCAAACACACCATGAACAAAAAAAAACAAAAAAAAACATAATTTGTATATTTCTCATTAAATTATTTCAATGATTATGCATTCTGTGTAAATCTGTGTCGTATGTACGTATGACTCCATCCAAGTAGTGGTTAAAACAAAGAACAACAATATATACAAATATACTAGTATACTATATACTATATAGGTATATAATATTATAGAGAAATTAGAATAGGAAAGCGCCCTTCAGTTCTTGCTCTTGTCGATTAGCCTCACAACACGTAAAAAACAAAGCCTCTTCGAATTCGAATTCGAAGGAAACGATTGCCATTATAGTTTCAATTTCAATTTCATAAAATAATTCTTAGTATGAGAATCAGCAACTGTGCCTTATTAAATGCCGGGCCTTATTTGTATCCCTGACCTTACTTGCGTAGTAAAAAACAATTAATTGTAATAAATTACTAATTAATAATTATCATTAAAATTTTCAAGATTATGAAATTGTAGAATACATTTGCCGTGTAAAAATTATCCTCACCTTTAACTTTGCTTTATTTTCAACCAATTTCCGAACTAACGGTTCAAGTTGTCTTATTGGTCATGATCGTAGTAATCTCATTTAGTAATGTTGACTTACCTGCACGAAATTTGTTGTTTAAAATACAAGGAAATGATAATAAGTATCTTCAAATATTTGGGAATATTTCTCAAATGTCGTGGTTATTCTTTCTTAAACTAAATATTACGTTCATTATAGTATTTAGTTTTAATAGTATCTGGTCATGTGTAGCAGGATCAAATTGGAAACCTTCGACATTAATGAAGATGTAAAATTACTAATGAGTCATTTACACTCCCTGTCAGTCAATATGCCACTTCTCTAGCGTTCTATCAGTAACAGCAACGTCGAAAATAATATCAGTGGCGGAAACTAAAACTATAGTTAGTTTATCTATAAATACTAATTACTTTAAACCAAAGAAAATATATGTAGTAATTTTTGGGATGACTGGGCTGATCAAAGGTCTAAAAATGGATGGATTTTTCGAATATACTATTTTTAACTTTTACCATAATTTTAACGATATCTACATATAAACAGTATTTAATATATAAACGTATAACGAAATTTATTTTAGTTTTCAGTTTATGTCTTTAGAGTATACAAACAGAAAATATAAGAAAATTAATGCATATTTTGTTTATAACATACATACACATTTGCACACACACATATACATACACTACCTACAGTTATCTATTTTTTCTTAAAATATTTTATGGGAAAACAGTATTTTATACATTAATCAATTTTTGCAGAAAATTGATATTCATTTTTCTTCTAAAAATTAAACGAGTTTTTTGGCTACCATAAGCAAGTATTTAACTTTGTGAGGGATTGTGTACTACATGATTATTAAAATGTATGCAACGATCATACCAGCTACATTAATTAAACTACGTGCGTGTAAATTAAATGTAATGATCAGTATCAAATCGTTAATTACTTCAAACATCAAATAAGTAATGTTTACATTAAATAAATTAAGAACAAATATTTCTTTATTATTCACATTTTACCCAATCTTTTCCCAGCACTAATAAAATACATTTACCAAACTTAATCATCATCTCCTCGAATGTGGCATAAAACCAATTTCATTTTCAATATTTCGTGTCAAGATTAATTTTCCTGAAGATTAAGTAAATAAGCAATAACTAGTAAAGTGCATTATAATAGATAGAATTATTATAAAGACATTCGTGTCTAATTGGCCAATCAGTATAGTTGGGAACACAGATTGCGTTTGCGCTGTATTCCACTCCTGCCACTGGAGCGTTTAGCGTGTGCGCCTTACGAACAGATGGGAGTTGACTTTGTAAATGCAAGGTAAAATGTTACGTCAGTAAGGGTCAGTATCGCTTGCATCGACCCTGGTGCAGGTTTTCTCAGTCGATAACTTGGATTCTGAGCGGAAAATACCCTTCAGGTTGTTCAGTGTGTGTTAAGTCACTCACTCGGTGACAACTTGTGGAAAGTAGATCGTCTCTTTTTATGAGTTCCATCGCTTTATTGTTTTTACATCGATGTGGTAATACTGCTTTTCCAATAAGTAAGAGTTGGTTCAGATTAAAGGGGATAACAGTTTTGATTTCACTTTCGGTTGTTTTCGCTTTTTCCAAGAACGTGCCGGTTTTGTACAAGCGTGTGCTTTGATTTGTGTAAAGTTGTGATTTATTTTAATCAACAGTGCTCCGAAAGGAAGCTAATTGCAGCCCACGTTATAATAAAATTAGTGCGCTGCCACCGGCAAAATGATAATCAAGAAAATGGCACAGTAGAAAAGGTGCGATATACATACAGGTTTTCATTTTTCTTTACAGTTCAACAGCTGATCAGCCGATTTTGTAATCAATTAAATCACATATCAGCCTTGTCTCAATTTCTTTGATGAAGAGAATGTAACAAAGACTATAATTGCAACGCCATAAATTATTTGCTTATTGTTAAATGTCGAGTAAAACCAGCTGATCTGTTGAATCCCATGACGCGGTTATTTCCGCTGTGAAGGTAATCATCTAGGTTTGTAAAACACAATGCATGTTAAATCAATGTCAGCTTGACACCTTGCATTATCGCCATTAAGAGAATTTAAATATTTTCTAAATTAACTTATCCCCCTATTATTTATAATTATTATTTACCCTATTTTTTACTTATTTTATTTATAATACATTATTAAATGAGTCAGTGCATAATTGTATCTCATCAAACAAAATGATGTAACAATGAAACTTACTTCTTATTTACTATTTTTTCTACTCTATAAGTTTTTTTTATAAGTATTACAAATACATGGTTTTCATTAACATGTTCATGCCCAGTTGAAATAATCGGCTTTGTCGATCGCAATTGTTCTGCTTTCATTATAATTTAGAATAAAACTTGACAATGTTTCGCACTCTATACAGATACGAAGGGAAATCGAACTTGTGCCAAGAACTAAACTATTAATGTGTAAACCTGTAATTGTGACATAATAACGTAACACTTGTAATATCAATGCATTTCCCGGTAGTTACTCACCCATCTTCTAACTATTCAATAAACTTTTACAAACAGTCAGTCAATGCAACTACGGAATGTCGCAGGATGTTAGATTTGCAAAAGCAAATATCAGCCCATTCTTTGTATCTCAATGAAAATATAATACTTGGAACCCCTGTATAACTCGTGTTAAATATTTACTGATTGCCGTGTACAAAACGAAGTTTTAGTTGTACAGAGCTGTTTTTTTCGGACCATTACTTTAGTTCATTTATACTGGCTTGAAGAGACATGTATAAAGCCATTATGTGAATGAATAGCGTTGAATATCCTATTCTCAAGATATGGCATATCTATATACCATACCACCGAACTCGTGGACACATCGATCACCAGATTCGCCGAAATCGATCAGTAGCCTACACCTGATTTTGCACCAGGAATGCTTTGGATTTGATTTGAAAAAAGTAGAATTCCTAACTGACAAAATATTTGAATGAGTGTTAACACAATAAAAAAATATTATTGGCTAGGAAAATAATATGCAAACTGAGATTTATTTCAATCATTGTTACGAATAAGATAGATTGATATACACTCATTATGTTATGGTTTACATCGTTTTGATTGATTAAACAAATTTATTTTTAAATACAAAAACTATTACTCTTCCACTAGAATCTCCTAAAGAGAGAATATAACAAAAAAACATAAACACATTCTTGGCCACTTTCGATCATCATGATACGGCGGCTGCAGAATTATTGTTTGTCTTGGAGATATCAAAAATAAGGAATTATACCACATGCGAAATCACTATCAGTATGAAGTTTTAATCTCCATAATCCTCGATCTCCATAATTGAGATTACTAATTAGGTACTTTCTGGAGAGAAGAAATGTGGTGACTCCCTCCTGAATGCATCTATTTGTACCTCCATTATTCTATTTGTTGGAAATAATATTTTTGTAAATCTTTTGGTTCCGAACTAAATGGTCCAGTTGACTGGGAGCCCGGAAGCTGTTGCAGGATATGGTCCAGTTGACTGGAAGCCTGGAAGCTGTTGCAGGATATGGTCCAGTTGACTGGGAGCCTGGAAGCTGTTGCAGGATATGGTCCAGTTGACTGGGAGCCTGGAAGCTGTTGCAGGATATGGTCCAGTTGACTGGGAGCCTGGAAGCTGTTGCAGGATATGGTCCAGTTGACTGGGAGCCTAGAAGCTGTTGCAGGATATGGTCCAGTTGACTGGAAGCCTGGAAGCTGTTGCAGGATATGGTCCAGTTGACTGGGTGCCTGGAAGCTGTTGCAGGACATGGTCCAGTTGACTGTAAGCCTGGAAGCTGTTGCAGGACATGGTCCAGTTAACTGGGAGCCTGGAAGCTGTTGCAGGATATGGTCCAGTTGACTGGGAGCCTGGAAGCTGTTGCAGGATATGGTCCAGTTGACTGGAAGCCTGGAAGCTGTTGCAGGATATGGTCCAGTTGACTGGGAGCCTGGAAGCTGTTGCAGGACATGGTCCAGTTGACTGGAAGCCTAGAAGCTGTTGCAGGATATGGTCTTCTCAGAAGCCAGAAGTAGTTTGATTAATCAAGAGTGGTCATAGATTTGGAATATTCCTGGATTTATTTGCCAAAAAATAACACTAACTAAAAATATATATATATATTTTTTTACATTTACAATAAGTAATAAGTCAAGAAAACAAATCCCAAAAGATAAATTATCCAGGAATTAAAAATTCCAAATCTAATAAGACCCTTAACTCAAGTTACAGCTCTTCTGACACACCCATGGATGTCCGTCCTCGATAGCTGCTCCATGGCTGTTTTGTGGTATTGGCCCTGAAAAGGGTTCTTTTCTCATGGATCTTGAACCTTGAAGCACCAACTAAAGAACTGCCATCACGTGCTTCACAATCATGGTGATCGCACAACTATGCCGTGTATTAATGCAGCGTTTTCTACGCCAGGGACACCAAACGCTGTGCACCATGCTGCCTAGCTACGCTCTGGGTATCGCGCTTGGGGTTATAGTCACGGTCTATGTATTCCTGGAGATACATTACTTTCTACGGATGCTGTTAGCCGTCATCAACGCAAGATTCTTCAAAACCAGGGTCGGCATATTGGACGACACTACTGTACATGGTGAGACATTTTACATATTATCGATATCTTAATTGCAAAACAACAGTCTTATGCTGGCTTTCCATGCTCCGTTATCTTCCGTCAACGTCCGACACCGTCCGACGAAAACGGCCACGTGACCCGTCTCGACCAATCAGAGCCATCCCCAAAAATCTCGGACTACGAGGGATTGGTCGAGACGGGTCACGTGGTCGTTTTCGTCGGACGGTGTCGGACGTTGACGGAAGATGACGGATCATGGAAAGCCAGCTTTACGTGCACTTTTCTACATTGTTCATGGAGGCATGAAAAACAGTTTTCGATCAAATTCCCTTGAACTATTTCTAAAGGAACAATTATGGTTATCATACTGACCATTACAAATACCATATCAATTATGGTCAATATGGTTATACCTCAAAATTTAAAAAAAAAAAATGAGTTCTTCGATTACTGAAGTTCATTTGTTCGTATACGTGCATCAATCTGGTTACGTACTTATACGCATATACGAACCGTGATTTAGAGGAATGTCTTCGGTATGTGCAACACAAGTTTTTGCTAAAACATAAAATTATACCACATGGGGGATATAGGAGGAAATATGAACCCCTTGGATACCGGGGTCTGGATTCATAGTTAAGTAGGTACCATATTATTTTTATTTTATGTTTAACGTCGCACTGTTCTGCACTAGGCTAATGGCAACGGATGAATGCTTATAATTATGCATTGGAGGAGGAGGAAAGGAGGAGGAGGAGGAGGAGGATGAGGATGAGGATGATGATGAAGATTAGATAATAAAGGATTCACGGTAGGAATGAGGCGGCCTTGGCATATTAGTAGAGAACCTACCAGCCTCAGATTCGCTTCTCGACTGAGGGAAACCAAGAAAACTCTCAGTCAGGAAGGACAGCCACGGGAATCGAACCCAGACCCTCTGCAGTGTAAGTCCTAAGTGACACTATCTGATCGAACTTGCTCTGCAAATTATATTGGTATAACATTACAATTATTCCAATTCACAAATTGAGAAACCCTGAAGCACAACTATAGGTTTTATCATAGAAAATATAACATAATAGATTGCCGGTATAATGCCATACTGTGACGGTATAGGCTTAAAACCTTCTGTTGGCCCCAGGATTTTCTAGAGCATAGGTAGAATGTCAATAGAATGCAACGTTGTGATATTATTCATCAAAATCACAGACGTAGGACCATGTGCCCATTATTTCCGAACTATAGTCTAAAATATAATTTTACTGTTTGAAAAATATATTCCAATGACCATACACAACAAAACTCAAGCTAGAAATTACATTTTCAAAGTAGGTACTGCTAATTTTCAGAAAAAAACATATACGTATAGTGCGTGCCCAAGGTCTTTAGACTAACGCTTCTCTTCTTCTCTCCTTGATGCGTGCAAATTGATGTCAGTTCTCATGTGGGAATAAAATTAATGTAAGTCTCATTAGACAACCGCAAGAAAATATGTATACGCTTCTAATGATCTTACTTTTCATTTTAAATAGTCCTACGTTATAGTTAAAAAGGTCAACATCGCACAAATTCTTTGAAAATTGAGTTTTAATTGTTTCTATTTTTTGTGTTATTACTATTATTCCGTTAGTCTCAAAATGATTTTACACATTATAAATACATTTTGGACTAATATAAGACACCGCCAATTAACCAAATTACTGGGATGCCAACATTTAAAAATTACGTGCTAAACATGACATAAATTTAAATGTTGGGATCCATCAATCTCTACATAAATCTTCTAATAAGTGTTCTGTCCCTAATATTGCAGTTTTCTTCAACTATAACGTAGAATTGGACCCTGAAACTGCCTTCAAACATTAATTGATAATCTTGCTTAGTACCTACTCCAATTACAACCTCGAACATCATCGCAATTCAACCTCCTTCGATATGATGTAATCTGAAGGGATGACTACATCCCTGACATCTATATTTTCTAAAACTTAAGTGACAGCTTTATTGCTATTATTTCTTAGCATAATCGCCATTAGATAACGCACTGTGTTCTTTCATTTCTTCTGAATTTTTATGATTGACGTCAGACGCACTTCACACTTGATACATACTTTTTATTGATGATCGTAAAAGAACTTTCGCACCATAATTATCTTTTCCGCATACCTAGAACTGCATCCAGTCGTGTTCTTAAATGCACTTTCCCCACTCCTAGGTCAGTGCAAACTATAGGTAGGTACACATATGAGTAGGGCATGATCAGATTGACAATCGAAACTTGATTCACTCTCGGTCTCTTCGTAACAAGAACGTATATACTAAATTATGAAATAGAACATTTTATTCAAATATCTGTGTCAGCTTCATTATCATATTTAATCATAGTAATTTGAAGACGTGTATGGTACTTGATTTTGTCAAGTATTCGTATTTGCAAACAAGTAATTAGCAAGGTATATGTGCGAAGTTTTATGAATTTACGGCATCAATTAACAAATTCACTAATTAAGCAACCATTTTAACATTCTAAAGTCGTTTTAAATAATTTTATTATTATTTAATAAGTTATACTTATCGAGTAATGTAATAATACTTACACATAAAATCATGATGAATATAATTTCACTCTTGAAGGTGTCCCCTGCCTTGCCATGAATCGTCAGCGGACATTTTATTTTCTGTTCTCCCAAGTTCACAAGTAAAATAAATATAAATGGTACTTGAACTTGACTTGCTTGATATTATCGTGTAATAATTACAGAGGCATGAACACGCATAACGTGTGAAATTATTAAAATATTACGTTTCATACATTTCTAACGTATGCACGATCATGGTCTTCACAGAATTCACAGAAATTAATATCGTCGCATTCGTTCGTTTCTTGACTGAGACGAGCTCAAAGGCTTTGATTAAATCAGCTGGCACTTTGGCTCGTAGTTATGCACATAAGGTTACCAGTTCTATCCAAAGACTTTATTTTCCACTTTCACTTAAGTATCTAGGTAAATGTTTGAATAGTTTCAATTAAATGCATTGCGGACTTCATCTTACAGCATCTCAATCTCAATTGAAAAGTGCTTAAATTAATTTTAAATTACGAAGACTCAAGACAGAAGTTAAAACTGGGGTTGGAATCCCTGGATACTCTGATTCCACGATCTCCCAGTAAAATGCAATGGTAGTTCAAATATAGGTTAAGGTTGTGACCTTCGTAACCTTGAACTTTCACTTCCCAATAATAACAATGGGCTAGCCATCATAATTGACGACACATAATGTCAATTTAAATCTTAAAAAGAAGAAGTAAGAATAATTACAACTTTTAGTTTCACGTTGAGATTTGAATCTGACGTCGGCGTCCGGCGCCGGGGAAACGGCCTAGTTTCAGCGTCACGACGCGCGACGGCCGTCTCGTTAGGTATTGATCGACGCCATTTACAAGGGCAGAGCTTGGAACACGTGCTCAGCACCCGGCGTTTTGCTCAATGCGACAAACTAGAGGTCAAAAGAATTCCGCTCCGTTACCATCTCGGTGGAACTAAATTCTTCTTTTTGTTTCTCGTTTATTCATTTTCGTCACACATATCACAAAGTAATATAAAACACGACAATTTAGCACATTTGGCAATTATCATCAGTATAAATAGGAACTAAAAATTATGGCTAATTGGCTTTGTTCTTCATAGCTTTATTAAACTTTTTTTTAATACTATTTATTCAATTTTTCTACAAAGCCAATCGGCTTTTCTGTGGATTAATAAACTAAAACTTAGTGGATACAAAGAAATACGTTTTTACGCAATTTACAAGTTAGCTGCAGGTAATACAACATTATGTACTATTCCTTACTAACGAAGCGTCCAGTTATGAGTATCAAGCCAGATGATTGAAGCGTACGATGAATCCTTGGATGAATGTAGCTCGTCAAGTGGAATGGGTATTTTGTTAATGATATTCTTGCATTTCCAAAAATAGCTTATTGTTGCGATAAGGATAACGTTACAATTAAACGCTAGAGGAGGAAGAATCGTTACAGAATAAGACCCCAACACGATGGCAACCCCAACTATTTGTGTATTAAATTATTTAATTCGAAAATCTCAAGAATTTTTAAAATACAAAGAACATGGAAATATAGATTACCAATATTCCATTTTCCCCGTATTCGTCCAAAACAAAGCTTTTGATTCTCCGTGAATATACTGTTATGCAGTTTTACAAACACACACAATGCAGTGGTATGTATAATATTATGTATTTTCCAAAACCAAATATGTATAAGGAAAGAGCATACATTTATAGTAGACTTTTGCGTGAAATCGATAATGTTTCCTTAACATGTGATACGCCATGTTTATATTAGTTATTTATTGCGATACTGACGCAGTAAAGAGAGGGTGTTTAATGACAAGAAATCTTAAAACAGAATCTCTTGAAATTTAGCTGCGTCATTGCCAATGAAATAAATATAAATAATATATAGATAATGAACAAAATACATAGGTAATACCTGGTAAAAGGTAAAACATTCAAAATCAATTTCACATGTTTCATATTGACTATACTGACGTGATTCATATTGATCAAATGACGTGTAAAATAAAGTGATGTAATATTACCAGGTAAATATATTAGTGGATAGCGGGAAAGGTCAAGGAAGTTTTCGTCAAATCTCTGAATATCACTCCTCCCATATAAAGTTTCCATGCATCCCTGGAAGACCTCATCGAAACTCTTCTTCGTAAGTGATGCTTCTTTCGTCTCCTCAATAATGTAAAAACCGTGAGAAATTCATCTTCGGCAGCAGGACAAAGACGCAGGGGATGATGTCATGCGAATAGGGTTATTGGAAGCCAGGAACACTTTAAACAACGATGAAATTTCGCCTGTCAGGGTGATAGTGCGAGCTATTCCGATAGCTCCGTGGTAGTCCGTGATATATTGAGATAGTCCGTGGCTTCAAATCGATGTGTAAGACCGAACGAAGTAGCAAGAAACTGGAAAAGAGTAGATTATTCGTACGGTCTGACGTCACATCGACTCGAATCCGTATGGGATATGATCCGAACGATCTCGATACTAAATCCCAGGACGTTTGCGCCGAATCCTCTCACTACAATTTACCGTTGTCAGTTTGACCCAGAGGTTTTATTCTAGAACTTATAAATTCCCAATTCTGATGAAATTCGATTCCATGCAATGTTACTCCTTATGGACGTGCCCGGATTCCATCAGAATGGAATTGGGAAAACGTTCCAGAATAGGCTCCAGGTGGTCGTATTCTTTATGGACGAAGCCTTGATATCAAAAAGCGATCAATATTGGCTTGTTGTGATTTTCACTCAATTATTATTTATTATTATTATTATTATTATTTTCTTGTACCTCATTACAGAATATAGCTACGTTATTGTTGACACTAGAAAATAATGCCGTCTTGGTTTACTCCCCGTTGAAGCGTTGCTTGGTATCTGTCTACTTCCAGGTGTGTGCTTGACTACCGACATCGATGCCCTACTCTTCCACATGAACAATGTACGATATCTGAGAGAAGTGGATTTCGCGCGGGTGGACTTCTATGAGAGAACGAAGTTATACAGTAAAATACGATCGAAGGGCGGATCAGTGTACCAAGGAGCAACCACGATCCGTTATCGCCGGTTTGTCCGCCCGTTTTCATGCTTCAAAATCACGTCGAGGGTAAGTTTATATTCACTGAAATAAGCTTGATTCAAATATAAACTATGTCATTACTACGATAATCAAAACCACATCGCTTTATCAGTATTATTAATATTTTATTTCATTATTATTGTTCTATTAAGAACTTCCACAGATAGGTAATCCTAGCATATCGTAAATAGTTAGTCTCCTAGGCGTTGTGTTTTTCTTTCTAAGTTATTTTATTTAAATCTGTATTGTTTGTGTACAAACAGAAAAAAACAGAAAAAATATCTCTACACAAATATAAATAAAAAAAAATATGTAGTGGAGAGGCAGCTCCACGCCCGCCAAGTCGGACGATGATCACACATATATTACGGAAAAAATAATGTATATGTAGGCCTTTACCACGAACATGTATAGTCTAACCGTATTTCATTTGCTTTATGTATAGCTATTTATATTATTGAATTATTTATATTCATTATAACTTGTAGAACAAAACAACACATGGGAACAATTAAACTTGTCAGATGTGGCTTTGACAATTTTGCTTTTCCTTATGGTGTAACTTTTCAACTTATTTTTAAATCGTTATAAAACGAAGTACCTACTTCTGATGAAAATCACGCGAACATGCAACGTTGAGAGCCACACCGTTTGGTACTCCCCTCGAATAAAGAAAAGTCCTGGAGAATTTTCAGATTCATTCGAAACCCAAACCCCGTGCTTTGTCGAGATACTGATAGTGAAATCAAATAATTGTGCTCATTCGCAACTCATGTATCTATAGACCCTAAAATGATGATTGACTGTAATAAATTAAAATTAATTTAATTTGTGCAAAAAATTACACTACGAAAATTGAAAGTTATGACTTATGAGTAAACCTGAAGTACACATCAAATACATAATTTTCCTCACTGTAGAATAAATCAAATCATACATTTATACAATTATTACATTATTAATGATTAGGTATATTGAATGTCGCTATATTTAAAAAAATCTCAATTCAGTAGATTTTACTACAACAATTACCCGACAATTACCTATGCTAGAAGTTTCTGTTAACATTTTTTCTTCAGATTGGATAGAATATCAGACGTTGACGGTTCGACGTTCGACGTTGAAGTTATAGAGCGCATGGCGTTAAGTTAGCTACAACAATAAAAATATGCATAATCTTTGAATGTCAACGCCACAATGTCGAACTGTAAACGAAGCTTCAACGTAGAACTAAGCAGCACTCTTGCTTGGCCATACATCAATAACTCCTTTTTATCTTCCTTTTAGATCATTTACTGGGACAAAACGTCCATCTTCATGGAACATCGGTTCGTATCCCTGAAGGACGCTTTCATCCATGCGATCGCGATTTGTCAACAACGTGTTGTGAAGTGTGATGCAGACGTGATCGTTCAAGAGTTGCTCGGCATTGAGGGAGCTACCGAGCAACCTGTAGCACCTCTCGAAGTCGCCAAATGGATCGAAAGCAACCACATCTCGAGCGTCAATCTAAGAGAGACGTCCTTGTGACAACGAGCCCCGGATTGTAAAATTACAGTCCAATCGGAGTGTAAAATTACAGTCCAGTCGGAATTTTCTGATATAAGTGCGAATGGCTGCAAAAGTAGCCAGTAATGATAATAAGAAATAGACAAATAATTAATATGCGTTTAAGCCGTAGAAAGTGCCATCTGGTTGAAGTTTTTACATCTAAAGACTGTTCCTACTTGTAAGAATTATAAAGTATTATTTAATTTTTCTAAAGCCTCTACGATAGTTTTGATATTGTATAAACTTTACCATGAATATGAATAAGGAAAGTGATGAAAAGGAGAATCGTTGTCAACCTGCACGGATAATGAGATGGGGTTATCAAAACATATCGAATGCAGCGTCGAATGTTTGCTTTTGAGTGATTGCGACAAGTATATAAAAACTAATAATACGTATAATATTAGGATCAATAGGAAAGTCTGATAGACTGCACTTATGCGCTTATTCAAAATATCTTAAATAATTTATTCCAAATATTTTATGCAAAACCAGTAGTTTTGAATCAATAATGTTTCTGCATTTAGACAAAAGAGCGACACGAATAAATTTACATTTATTAACATCTTTAAATAATGTAGACTAATTGATGTAGTTCCTAATTTAGGCCTACTCTGAAATTTCTAACTCGTACTTTTAAATCAGCAAAATAATACCAAAGAAGGCGGTTTAAAATCGACGAGAGTGACAATGTGAACTTCTTTGCAACGAGAGAGTAAAAATATTCTCAGATCAATAATTGAACTTATTCATGTGAATTTTTTTTAAATAATAATTATAACAGTAATAACAATCGAAACTCGTGTGTAAAAGAAGTGCTATATTTTGTAATGAACAGTGGGAAAGAACACATGCCTTATTGATCTAAGAGTTTACTATAATGTGATAGACAAAATGTGACCCATCGCTGGTGCCTCAAGAGATAAGTATTAATGATATTGAATGGAAATTTAGAAAAATGTTAACGGTGAAAAAATATATTGGCAATTCGCAAGTACCTGTTGAAAATGTATTAATGCTAGAATTGAATGAGTTGGTACTAAGGATCTCTCTAATAATATAATCAAACAGTAATAATCTATTCTGCCATTATGATTGTACAGAACAATGAGATTGAAATCTATCTAAGAAAATTTAAACAAACATTTTGTAGCACTGTCTATAGGTAAAGAAAATGTCTCAATACTATCTAGGATACCACCACACAACAACTTAACAATACGACTTATAACAATAATAATTTTCTTGCGTTCCTATATGATAAGTACATTATTCGTTTTCTTCTTAGACGTGTATATTTTTGAATGGGACCAATGGTCAGAATGTTACGATTTACGCAGCCATCATGACAATTGGACGAATTGATTACATTCGAGTCAACTGATTTTGTGCCAAATCTTGAAGGTACTCATGATAGCTTTTTAATTCTTATTTTCAAAGACATAGGTACTACGTCTTAGTCAAAAATGTAATTATGACGATTTATAATTGAAGATTTTGGCGTGTACAGTATTGAAATACTACCTTATTTGCCGAAGTAGTTAAACATTACCATTTTAACCCGTCCTTTGATCTGGCACTAAGGGCCAGTCTTTCAATGCTCTGCTTACTTTTAAACAGTTGATTAAGACTGTATTGTCATGGCAACAACCTATGACATTCCTTACATTACCGTTTAAACTTAACTACTGGATTAGCAGAGTATTGAAAAACTGTACCTAAAATATAGTATTCTAATTAAATGTTATCTATTTGATGTACAATTTTCATTTGGTTGTAATCTGATGAAATGAAATTAAATAAAGAGATTTGTTGATAAATACAACTTTTATAATTTCCTTGAATTAAAATAGTGTTGTTACAATGGAAGTATTACATAAAAAAAACAAATTTTAATTATGACGATTTATAATTGAAGATTTTGGCATTTGTGTTCAACAAATTGATTGTTACATTTACCTTGATTTGCATGTTAATTTAAATTAAACACGAAATTAGTAACTGACATCCGTATTGATTCTATTGTTAACTGAATAACTTCGAGATTCAACTAGGAAGTTCGTACGATGATGCGGGGAGGGAGGAGAGGATGCTATTGATCGGGATGTCGGTGATGAAGCAAGGATGCGCCGTGGGATGACCTTGGGATGTCATTCATTGTTTACCATCCCGGCAATTCAGTCAGGATCATGTCAGGATGCACATCTTGACTGAATCAATTATGACATTCTAAGAGCTCTTTCAGTACCTACTGATTAGTGATTGCTGATAAATTGCCGAGTGTTTTTTTTTCAAATAATTCCGCTTGATTTCAGTGTGTTTTAGTTCTGTTGGCTCACCTGGTTCTATGACTTGCCTGTTTCCGCTGGCTGACGTGGTCACGTGTCTTTGCCTGTTCCCGATCTTCTTCGTGAACTTGAAGAACTCCATGCACAAGAAGTGACTGTTGGGAGCTAGTTCACTGCCAAGGCTACTGCTGAGAGGTCCTAGACACTTTGCGCAATGGCATGTTGGTGTATTGCTCCGATCATTGCGTTCTTTTATGTACTGTTTGATGTGAATTATTTCATTCGTATATTTTGGACAATTGGTGTAGGTCGTATTTTCCAAAAGAAAATTAAAGTTACAGATGCGAGCACAATTTATGGTAAGATCCATTTTTGTTTTTTTACTATTGCCTACTGTTTTGAATTATTTTGTGTTTACTACTAATTACTATAAAGTGTATAGTAAAATGTGTAAAATGTTTAAAATGGCATCACACTATATGCATTCGTGTAGTTTTTCACATAATAATGACCTTATATATACTATTCACTATAAACAGAAATATAGACAATAAAACCGAAGTGGCTGAAGAGTAAATTACAAAATATTATTGAATAGGTAATTATTATCTTCATTCAGATGTACTTTTCACATTATGACATTGCACTTTTATAATTACAGTTAATTGATGTTTTTCAATACTATTGTATATATTCTTGTTATGTACTGTTCTTATAGTAGGTAATTTGAAATATTATTTATTATTTCCTATCTGCCTAATAATACGTAGATATCACAATAATTATATTTTAAGTAGGTATAATATTTATATACTAGATACAAAATTAGACATTTAAATGTGATTTCTAAATTGAAACTCGCCGTTACCGGTATGTGAATGCCGTTTTGACAGTCAAGGCCAGGGTCAAGGCTGTCTTCTTATTTAAATTTTCATTTGGACCACGTGGTTTCCCAGACAATCGACCTCTCAGCATAAATAAACATTGTTTTAATTGAGCATTGTAGATGTCATTAGAGAAACTCTAAAATGCATTGTCATTTACAAGTTGGTTAGATCTAAATGGTATGAACAGCCTTTATGTTACTGCAATAATAACTACTACTTTTGCATCTATTGTGCGCATACCTATTCCGTTTTTAAAGTGCAGTTTCTTTACCAGTAATAATGTTATATCAGGAATAAATCAGCTTTTATCGTAACAATGCCACAAACCGCAGAATGCCGTGTGGTTGGACTTGATTGGAAATAAAATGATTAGGTACTACACGTTTTCTATTTTATCACAGATTTATCGCTGAAAGTAATTATGGACTGTAGAGGGTGATGTGATACTAAGTACAACATTGTTCAATTTTTAAAGAGATCCCTGTTGTGAAAAAATATGTATTTCATTTGAGATCAAAAGCTTCATGAATGTTTTCTTTTCTTTTCTTTACATGGTATATTTTTATATTAGACATAGCCAACAACAGAAGCAAAAAGACTAAACAATCTACTGGACTCACAATAAAATTTATCTAATTATTGCCACAAGATACTATTATTAAAATATCCTGACCGTTCCAACGATGGTTTCAGGCTCGCATTTATAATAGGTACTGTTGACCCCATTTCTTGTAACAGGTATTCAAGAATGATATTATGTTTGTTCCGGTTTTCAGGCCTCTGTACCACAAACGATGTTGATATCTTCTTACGTCATATGAACAATGCAAGATACATTCGCGAATTAGATTTTGCCAGATTTGATTTTTACGATCGATGTGGTATTTATGATGAAGTCAAGAAACGAAAAGGGAATGCGCTTCAAGGCGCATCGAATATACGTTACAGAAGAACGATTCCAATATTCACGCCGTACAAAGTTACCACCAAGGTAAGTGTTGGAAGAAATCGTAGGTTTTGCTATAAAATGCTGATGATGCCAAGGCAAGTGTGTATTATGATCATTAAATGCTATCTTGAAGCTGGTAACAGAGCGGTGATTCATACCATTAGCATTTATACAAGAAATATATGTGATAATGTTTTAATTGTTTTAATTAAAGTATTGGTACAATGTATCGATACCAAACAGAATAACAAAGTAAATGAAACTCATCATAAAACGTAATAATTCATGCGATTGAAGCAAATATCTCTTTTCAAGTGAATAATTTAAAATAACCTACAGAAGTCTAGTTAATTTCCTGTTAATGTAGTAGTAAATGCAATGTGTTAAATTTAAGTAGAACACGACACGTGTATGCTGTAGTTTTAATACAATTTTATTCAAATTTAAATAATTTTTATTTAAAGTATTGACCTGGGATAAAGTACCGAATCCAAAGAGAATAACGAAGTCGTTTTATTACGACATTTCATAAAATCGATGCCATTTTTAGGATTTCTTAAATTGACAAAGAAAATAACTCACACATGAATTGTAGAACAAATTAATTGTTTCGTTATGTTCCTTAAACACGTCAATTAAATAATTTTTCTGCAACAGCGAAAGACGTCTTATACAGAACAGAAGTAAGTAGAACACAAAACGAATGCCATTTTCACTAAGCACAGAAACAGGCAACACTTCTTACGTCCTCGTTAGGAAATTGCATATCATTCAGGCGCTGCAACAAGACGACATACGGAATTCGTCATTTGTCTGTACTTTTCTGCACGTGGGGGGGGGGGGGGGGGGGGGGAGGAGACGACTTAATTAAATGGACTGTCTGGGGCTTCCACAATGTATTGATGTATCTAGTGGAGACATTTTCTTTATGTAAATAAATAGCTATTAATATAATACATATTTCTTATATTTATCAACTAAGATTGTAAATGTGTAACTAAGTTTGTAACTAAGATACGAATTATGTAAATTGAAATATGATTGGAATTGGAATAAAATTAATTAAAATTTTAATGTATTGAGTAGTTGATCGTTGATTAATTCATTCAACGACATAATTATTTCCATTCATAAGGAAATCTAATCAAGAAATTGTATTCGATAAATTATTTCAATCTCTGAGCATAACATATATTGCACTGGAAAGTTGCAATGTCAGATTTAATTGGAATGAAAAATTCGGAAAAATTGTCAGAATAAGTCAGAATATGAAGATTATTTCTAAACTTGTATTACACAGTTATAAAAGTGATTATTTTCCCATTATTCTGTTTTCAAGCTCAACTTCAAGATCCTATAATTTTCGTTCCATTCATTCAAATTGATTGAAAGTTTTACACAATCGATCTTAATATATTTTCAATATAATTTGAAATTTTCAGCTTGATATCGTACGTAGTTTTGAAGAAACAGCGTCCCGGCCATTGGAAGTTTTCTCGACGCGCGCTATTTGAGATCTGTATAATCATTTTTTTGACAACCAAATTTGAACAGCTGCAATTTTTTTACCACAATAGTAATGTTTTTGAAACTTGCACATATTAAATTTTGGTATGTTTTCTAATATGTGTACAAATTTCAGAATCCTACCTATAATAGTTTCGATATAGTGACCTCTCAAACAGGGTGATTTTTTTTGCGCCACCCGGTATCATACCCATTGACATGCATTCAATTTAAAAAATTAAGGCACGTACATTTTTTTACAATTGTTATTATTTTGGACCAATTCCTTCCATAAACACTAAAATTATGCTACTTTGAAAAGGTTTGAAGTCAGTTGTTTATTACATTTTTAATAATACCGGGTGTGTTAATATTTCTTCTTCACAAAATGTTAAAAGCATGTCAATTTCATACCTACTTCATTTTAGCCACAAGAATATAACTGTTTTTTAAGTAATTCTTTACTTTACTTTTGATTACCGCGACCGACTTAGATTTTCGTGGTTTCCCTTATCGACCTGTTTCATTTTCTTCTCCATTTTCCTAAGTCTAGTTAAATACGAGTTTATTTGGTGCACATATCGTATATATCGTGCATTTGAGTATGATATTATATTCACTTTACTCAAACCATCTAATGAATTATTAAAGGGAATGACAATCAGTGAATTGATACCCTCTACATTTTCTGAGATTTGTTTACGTCGTGTTGAAGCGACAATGTTAGTAAATACGAGTTCACGTAAAAATATGAATTACTCTTTGTGTATTATTATTGGCTACTTTGTTATACAAATTTGAAAACTAGATATCCAAAATGTCATGAGCAGTTGTATTTTGCATAAAACCTGTTAAATGTAATTTCAGAAAATTTCGAAAAATGTAAAACAACACATTGTTCACTGACTGAAAGATCCCTAATAACTTTTAGAATATACGAGTATATATAGGTATATTATTTTCAAAAGTAGTTAACGATACCCAGGGATCAATAAATTCATTCCCCTCAACTTTGTCGTTTCAACATAGTCTTCGCCGAGTAAGGAGTGGTCACAATCTTGAATGTGGTGGTACAGAGGCTCGTCAAAGCAATGCTTACCCTGAATTCGTTTATGCTCAAATCCGATAAAAGAGGACACAAACTTGAAAAAATTAATCCTTCTACCCAAAAGTCAAATTTAGTACAGTAGTTATGTGTATACTAATTGTTGACTCTTCTTCCAGCTTGTGTTCTGGGATGACAAATCAATCTACTTGGAACAGCAATTCATCACCTTGAGTGATGGTTTTGTACGAGCCATCGCAATGAGCAAACAGAACATCGTCGGCACAGATGTTGAAGATGTACTCAAATCTCTTGGAGGCAAAGAGTTGAAGAAACCAGCAGCTCCTGAGGAAATCAGCCATTGGTTACAATCCATTGAAATCTCAAGTGCAAAGCTCAGGAAGAAAGAATAACGGGATAGGATGTTATTCATTGAATCATTGCACGCGATTTTAAACAATAGATCTTTTTATAATTCTTTGAATTGTCTTCAGTGTCTTTCAATATTTTATATGGCTGTTTTTAACCTAATTTCTATGATTGTTTTGACTTGAAAAGAAAACTGAAAATTAGTTTTGAGCTCGCAGGAATAAAATGTAACTGCCTGGTCAACAAGTGTTAGTGTTGTCATTACCCTGTGAAACCCCCTTGTTGTCTATAGAATGAGATTAAAATAAGAGTTTAGAATAATATAATTCCTATTTCATGTTTTAAATATTTCATTGTAAATTAAGTTAATTAAATATTAAATTTTTTGTATTATTTTTTTTTCATTATGAAAATACGACTATAAATTGTCAGTTTCAATTCTTAATAATGTTCTGATATCGATACGTTGATATCGATCGATTACAATACTCAAAACACATTCGTAAAAAAGTAAAAATGGTAAAATTCGTTTTTTGTGTTTTTTGTGTAGTCACAAATTACGAAAATATTGACATAATTGTGTCTTTCGTGCAATGTTTTCTAGACTACCAAAGTTAGCATTTCTGAACGAAATTTGACAGATACCTACCTACGCTTCTTTATTTTTAGATCTACAAAAGCAATCAAAGTAAGGATCGTGAAGGATGAACCAGTGACAACAAATTTAGAAATAAATACGGCAGTTGACAACTTTTGTGTAATGTTGTAATATATATGGAGTTGCACAAGATTCTGACCAGATTGGTCACCGATCACGATGCATTTCGGATAATAATATCTAGAAGTAAAAGGGTTTAGTTTTTATAGTGCTTATCTACAATAGTCACAACACAACTAATACTGGACCACTTGGATTCTGTCTAAATAAATAACTAATTAGATTTTAACTGCTATAGTTTCCATAATTTACGAACTCTTATTGATAATCATTGTTCTAGATTAATATCTTTAATCGTTTTACTATCGCTGTTTTGATGACGCTTTAGACCTCCAGTCTACTTTTGTGTGCCTGATATCCGATGCTGTCAACATGAAAGGAAAGAGTTAAATGTCGGGAAACGAGTGTGACAGCAAACATGATGAAGAGAGTAGGATACAAAAGTTCTTGTGGTTATAAATTGCTATTATTATCGTAGTATGCAAGTGATTATTTCGACATCTAGCTGTCTGTCCACAAATTATGGAGTCTTTCATAAAAAAAAAGAAATAGCACCTGACTTCTGAATGGAATCTACTACGAAGAATCTTTATCTATAGATTATCTTTTGGAAGCAATTATGTATTGGTTTCTATTGTTATAGAAATCAGCCACACCCACCATCTGAGTCCAACTCAGGGAAAAAGAGCATCACAACATCTTGATCAATATTGTCTTCAAACATGCAATTCCTGTTGTCTCAAATTCCAAGTAGCTGACAGTCACAGGTGAGGTAGATGACTTTGCTCGCAAGAAATCTAGAAGAAATCGTGCTAGAATTCTTAGATTGTTTAGGTATATGCGAAATCTTGGAGCGATTACATAGCATTTGAAATCATTCAAAATGAGAGGACAGTTTATTTATTATACAAGAATATGAAGTACAAAATGTCAACAGTTTAAATCCGAGGTTCGGTATTTTGATATTTCTTATTTATCTGTGTACTCATAGTTTTAGTAGTCGTTCAGGTATTGTTTGCAGCAGTTCAGCTAATACCATACATTACAATACATACAGTTCGTTAATACACCATACAAGTAAATATAAACTATAAAATAATAAATGTTATGTAGGTATACGTATTGCTGAATTTAGTTACGGATACCCTATGGCAATCTTTAATGAAAAAGAAAAAAATTGAAAAAAAATTAATATTCATTTATTATCACCATTCATGCAAATCTGACAGAATCTAGTTTGACAAATGTACGCCAGACTGCAGCAGTGGTATCAACAACCGCAACTCAGAGTGATGAAGAAAGCACGTTTTCGTCTGCATGGTGGGGGTAACCTAGTGCCTGTTCTTCAGCCAATGCTGTGGAAGTATTTCTCTTACTCACTCAACTCGTGGTGGGACTCAAATACAGTGCAGTGAAAGAGTTCACGAAAGATTGCCTTTATTTCATTCGAATATGAAACAAACGAATTCACACTGATTTATTTGAAAATTCAAGTCTGAAATATCTCTAGAATCAAGTTTAGAAACAAATCGACTAGTGACGAGGTGTTTGTATTGTCGCGGAATGGACCACTAGATCTTGAGAGAGAAGTGCATCGAGGAAGTGCGCCAGTCTACTGCATCACTAGTCCAGTTTGCAGAGGTCAAAATACAGGTAGGACGGTCCGACGGTGCACCTGTGATCAATTCAATCAATTCAAGCGATCACCTTCTTTATCATAACACGAAGATTGTTCATTTGGCATCAATGAAAGAAAACGAGAAAACGAGTTTTTTACAATATGTTTGGATTTTAGTAAAAAAAAACACTAAATTTTAGTTTAAAAGTATTTAATTTGCTTACCTGATATATAAAGAAAATCACTGAAGCCTTGACGAAGATCTTTTTGGGTCGGGTGTGGTTAAAGAATGTTTTACCTGTTCGGTATTAGAAGTGTATTTTCTTCCACTTAACGCAAGGGTTTCCTTTGTGAGTCGGTGATAGTTTCTGGAAATATTTGTCGTCATTGTCCAGAGATTGGTTAGTTTCAACCGCAACCACCCCACATACCACACATTACAGGTGAAACAATCCAACTCAAGATCGTCATCACACGAATATTTTAAGAGAGTCGTCGCCCCTTTCAAATATTTGATCGTGACTGTTATACCAACGACAGGCATTGCATCTGCAATTCAATCAACACATCATTTACAAGTCAACTTATTCTAAATTCTTTTTCATTTCATGGCCGTATTTCCTTGATAAAAAATTTGCACATCAATTGCTTTCTAATCCACATTTATTGACAAGCTTATTTTAATCATTATATTAAAAAATATTCTCCATCCAGCTAAGTTGAACAATTGGTTCAAATAAGATAGTCGGAATTGTAATGAATCCGAATCCGTGATTGCCTTCTCCTGAAGGTTCGGAAAGCTGAATATTTAAACGTTTTGTAACATACCTTGATTTTCTTTAACTGTCCATAACGAATGAGTAATTTAACTATCAGATTAATGAGATTATATTCGTCTATACAAATATACATTGTAACACATTCAAGCGATATAAATAACCACATTATCTCAAACATGTATTACTTTTACATTATAATTTTAATTATTCTTTATCTATAAAATCTTGTAGTTTCAAAGTATGTTTTTATTTTTCAAAAACTACAGTAAATTAATACATAGGTGTAAGTTTATTGTACCCCCTCTAACGATGGATATAATTTTACCTTTATTGCCAAATTGAACAAAAATAGCAAAGACATCTTCGTATGATTATTAAAGTCGAATGGCGCAAGCTGGTACCATCTCAACAAACTTGCATCAAAATTTGATAGAAAGGAAAAAGGAATGATGGTTGTATCAAAATTAGCATTATAAAAGCATACATCCTGCTTAGGTAACTTGTGTTACAAGATTAAAGAGGGGAGAACGGGAGTTTAAAAGGACTTCTCTTTGGAAGTAAATAACACTTTGATTGCATTGGACTGAATGACGTGATGATTCGGGAGTCGAGACCATGACCTTCTAGCTCGAGTGAGTTCAGGTTCAGTTGGTCAGCAAGGTCGGTCATTAATCGAAGTGTAGTAGAAGCTACGTCATTAATGCACTATAAGGGCGAGCCGTTTCCCTGTTGGTGTCCTCTTTTCCTAGGGAATGGTTAAATCGATGGTTCGAGTATTATGAATTTTCCCAGCATTTGTGCTGGAATGTAATATACATTTTAAATTGGATGGTCGGCCACTGGGCTTGATCCCGCAAGTATAATAGGAGATAATTGCTCAAATGACGTTTCACACATGAGCTCGGAACATTTCACACCAATTAAAATTAGATTTCAAAATATATGTCTTGAACTTTAGAATAGTGATTGCCCTAATGAGCAATTGTAACTTTACTGGGAAAACTGCAAATAATATAATGTGAAAACAAGAGAACCAAGTACCGATACGAGTATTAGCAAATGTGATTGGACTGATTCGATGTGATGGACTTGGATCGACTTGTAACATGAATTAAAGTGCACGGAAGTCACACTCGCATTTTGTTCCGGTCTCATCAAATCCACTGTCAAAATCTACACTCTCGAATATTTGTCGACTTCGGATAATTGAGTAACTTCAGGAGTCATGGAAGATGAAGATGACGATGACGGTGATCGAAACCGGGTCTTTTTACAATCCATGTGATTTACAGATTAAAATTAATATGAGTGACAAACCTTCGTTAAGATTATAAGATTAATTTGATATATTTCGAATTTATTGCATCATCATACATTATTATTTAAACGCGAATTTAAATTTTTGACGAAAATATTGGCAACCAGACAAATTAGGTTAGATAGAGAGGGGCATGTATATCTTTTTGATGGGATGCAGAATGATTATATAAATCTACATATTTGGTCGGTGTTTTTTTAAAACTCTTTGTTACCTAAGTTTCCGGGAAGGAAATGGGCAATACAACTAATTGACATTTCGCATGAAATACGGGTCATCGAAGAGACTTTCAGTGTTGAGCATTTGAAAGACATTGTGTGGTTATTTAATGATCTTCCTCACTGATTTTCATTATCACCAACAGAGTTTTTCGTCTAACGGTCCTGTAAGGTCTAGTCATGTGTGCTATGCAGTAGGCTTCGACTTGGGCTACCTGTGTAACGGCAGATACTTGCCAGACGATCTAACTAGTCTCTCGAGTGACCTACTGAAGTATCTTATCCTCAAATGACAGAAGTTTTATCTTATTGTTGCGATCTTGGTTTATTGTGGGTGTTGCCTGCCTTGATCATGTCATGTTCTAGATGGTGGGAGGGCTATATCGTCTAAATGATTGATAATTTAACAGATGACGATTGTCTTGTGTAGGTACCACTCATTGTCGGCGAAATGTTAACTGAACACAGAGTTCATTCATCAATAACTAAATTAGTATGGTCATTGGCTTAGTTTCTCTTCGTTTTAATATTAGCAAGAAATAGTTAAAAATTGACTGCAGTGTTAGGAATTTAGAAAATTTTAAATAAAATAAAATCAGTGCTAGGTATATTAAAAATTATTAAAAGCTAAAAAGCAAATTGCCTTTAGAATCTAATACAAATATTTAGTATGAATGCTTAAAGAATCTGTAGGTATGTGTGTTTTGTTTTTTTCGTTGGAAACTGCGTCTGAAGTTGTAATATGTTGACTCAGTTGATGGCATTTGTGCTCATCCAACGTCGCTTTATGAATTTGTAAACTAATTAGCGAACTGAGATGAAATATAACAAATATTTAGAATTATCACTCCTGCCAAAGAATACGACGTGTATATTGAGTGCAAACATCTCGAAGTTATAGTTTCAAGCACGAAAGTTTGCGAAATAATGTCATACATTATCATGCTTTAACTCATGTTCTTATCAAAAGGAAAACACAACTGCTGTAAATATATAGCATTATAGTTATACTTTACTATTGTCGTATGACAGTTAAGTTGTAGTAGGTTTAGGTGTAGAGAAATCGAATTGATGATATGACACAATTTATCCATTGGCCCAGTTCTTTCACCACTTCATTATTATTTTATATACGTTGTTTGAGATCTATAATTTTCATTTGCCTATAAAAGTGTTCCGGAGCATAAGAATAAAAGCACCAAGAGCATGCATAATATAAATAAAGAAGTGTCTCATGAATCTAGCAACTCTTTCCATGACTGCATCAATAATAACTATAATTTATTCTTGGCACAAATTAGTAACATGAGGTGATGGCAGAGATAAACACAGCACGCTACAACCTTTTCAAAACGACAATTGTGCAAGAACATGGCTCATCTTGCTGATGATAATTTGCAGCACCTATGTCATTGAGGAATGAGGAGCAATGAATGTGTTAATTGTTGTTTGGAAAGGTCTGGAGGTAGTGTTGGTTTGGATGTTCACCGTTACCAGTTTCCTCCAGTAGGTATGCATTTAATGTTAAAACAAGGACCCAACTTGAAATAAATAAATAAATAAATAAATAAATAAATAAATACATAAAACTTGAAGGAAATTTGAAGGTATGGAATGTTTTTTTGCTTTTTCGTATAAGAACTTTATGGAGGATAAAGGATATAATTACTTCCTTATTTTTTGCATTCTGATGACCATTATATAGTGTATGAGTTTGAGGTGTATGCTTTTCGTTCTCTTACATTGGGAATCTTTCTTTAAAGATATAACTCATTTTGGATATAAAAATATCGATTGAGTTTAGAATGTAGAATTATGAAAATTCCTGGATTGCTGGGCATCTGAGGTGATGGTGTCAGCAAAACAGCTGCACAGTTCGATTGCAATAAAATGTTATAAGTTGGAAGCAGAGTTGAAATCAAAATTTATTCTGGTAAATTATTGTATTTTATTTGCACACAGTTGTTACTTCGTAAAATATAAATTCACATTCGTCAGAGCTCATCAGTCTCAGCTGATTTAACTTCAAGCAATAAAGGCTAATTCCTTGGCTTCAATGGTCTCATTTTGTCGAGGGCATTGCCACTAGTTATACGACAATTATTCTTACTTTTTAATTGCTTTGCTTTTTGCCATATTAAACGAAGCAGTTGCAGGCTGCAAAATTTCTCAAAAGAGGATGTAGGAATATGGCGTTAATGTCTATTTTTTGTATACCTATCTCAAAGAAATGCATAACAAAATGAAGACTGTATCATTACAATTTCACGTATATTAAGTGGTTTATAAATTGTACTTAAAACGCCCAAAGTATTGGCAGTTTATAGTCACAATTGGGCGAGGTACTTTGCAAATTGTAAGTCCCAGCTGAGAGTGGGTTTGGTTCTGGCAATAAATTTTAATGAGTTTGCATCTAAAACCATCTGCTCAAAATTATTCTATGGATAAAGATGGCTGAAAACAAAAGTTTCTTCAACTGCAATTTCTACGTGATCAGTTCCATCCTGATTCCTCACGAATGATGTGGTCTTGAACTTTACAATTCCCTTGAACATGACTTTTGTAATAACTATTTATTGATGCAAAAGCTAACTATTACAAAACGATACTCTCTTTCATGCACCTGAATGCATTATAATAATTAATTATTTGCAAGAGCACACACACTGAGAACAGCAAGGTATTTATATAACATCTGCTTGGCTCATTTCAACACTTACACAATAAAATGCGAGTTTTCGACTGGTCACACTGGACCGCACCAGGTTTGCACTCTCTTTGAAATTTGCATTGACGTTTGTATGGTGACGTCATTTCAGTGCAAACCTAGTGCAGCCCAGTGCGGCCAGTCGAAAACGCAACAAGTAAACAATTAATATTGTAGTTCGGTTCGGGTTCATTGATGGCCCACACCAAATCACCTAATAAGTGTTACCTCCCACGGATTTCCTGCAACTCTCTGTGATCCCATTAGAAATATTAAAAAATAGTGTCGCCCTTTCTATTTTAAAAACAGTTGGTGCCAAAACAGAAAAAATTCACACTACGACACTACAAAATTCACTACTTCCTAAAAATGCTGTAATATGTCATCAAATTTACATAAACTTAATGTACATACGGAAACACCAGTAAAATGCAACTTTCGCTATCACTGCCGAAACGGATATGTTCAACAAGCATACATAGACTACTCCCCTTATTACATGGGTGTGAAAATCGTACCAGCACATACAGCTCAAAGTACCCAAATGATAAGGCATCGTATATGTTTGAGTCCATAGTCGAGCGTAGGGAACAAATAATCACCGTATCCTTATCATCAAGCCAGTTTCACCCTCCCTTAATGTTTGACTAGTATATTGAGGATGCCCCGACGAGGAATAGCAGACTGCATGGGCAAATTGTTATTTATCTCTTCAACACTCTCTTGTCAACTTCAATTGATACCAATTGTTACTCGCACACATTTCAATTGGGTATGAACAAATTAGCCGTGCTCGTCTGTTGTGTTTTCCCACGGTGAATTTGAATGATGAGAACTTGCTATTGTACCTCTAATTAACACCACAAAACCAACGCAATCTTATTTTGATCTTGAAGGAATCTTCGTTACGAGCCATTTGATTCTCACAACAAAAAAACAACTTTTAAGTAGACGTGAATATCTATATTATATAAAAAATACATTTTTATGTTCGTTTGTAACAATTTTATACGGTGTTTGACAAGATGAGGAAAAGAACGTTTTCAGGAAGGAAATCACCGTGAGATTTATTTCTCTTTGTATTTATATGATTTTACAATAGACTGCTATGTGATTCAGGGCACTCAATTCTTCCATTGGAGTCATTGAACATCTCAACTTTCGACTTTTTATACTAAGAAACTCTGAATCGTTGCAGATCCATTAAATCTTGAATGCACGATACTTATTATCTTAGTGTAGTTGATAACATTCCATTACTGCATACTGTTTAACTGTATTCTTTTAACATTAATTTTTATTTCTTTTCAGATTGGCAAAATTAGACCTTCTACAAAGATATTTTGAAATCTCACCATGGGGCGAAGCGGGTATACATGTGTGCGTCACATTTTCTGTTCATTGAACGTTCTAATGTGGGTGAGTTTCTGTACTTCTTACTCTTACGTTCCCATGGCAAGTATCTTATTACATAAGTATGTTTTTGTACCATTAATGACGCGTACATGTAATGGGTAAGCGTTCTTGTAAATGCTTGGTGGATATTGCATTCTAAGAACGCGTTGAGGTTTTATCATGCTGTTTCAAGAGCAAAAACAAAGTTTAACTTAACGTAAATAAACCAGGATATGAAACAGATATTTTGTAATAAGTAGGATACGATAATATGAGTTTGCTTTTTCATAAGTGTCAAGAAAAATCAAATTACTAAAAAAAGTTTTTTTTGTAAATATTTTCTCTTCACAATTAAAAATGCTGGAGAGTAAATTGCATATTGCATCATTCGATCCCAGCATAGAACAAATTAGTACACACTATTTAGATGATAGTGCATTTAAATGTATAGATTGCATTTAGATTCAATTCGATTACGGTGCAAAAAGATCCCGGAATATGACGGCATACATTAAATCTGCTAGGTTGTCGCCTCTAAATTAATTGGATTATGAACAAACATCAATAAAACTCGTACTCCAACTAAGAATCGAATCCAGCTTCTGGCATGGTTCCAACTAATCGCCTCGACCTCCTCCCCCGCCCTTCTGTCATTCACATCTCCCAATGATCGTCATCACGCATCACCATGCGATCTTGTATGGGTACATGTATAGCCAACGGAGCGAAAGTCTCCATTCGAAACTTTTAGCACTCACGTATTTTCTTACGGTTGAGATCAGTATGAGTGACGGGCCAGATTGTTCCTCTGTGCAAGCTGAAAATTATGCACACTGACAAAATTGCCTTGCCTGGCTAAGTTTTGCATACAATTTTCTTTGGTAATTGAAATGAACCTATACTTCGCATCGTTGAACCGATATTATTTTTTTTCGAGAATGATGAAAAATATATAATATTAGTTGTACCTACGCTTAAAATGTTGAGCCAAATCTGCGAGAAAAATATCTAATTATGAAATATTATTTCAATCGTCTCTAAAGAATGTAAACAATACAACAGGACCTGGAACCGAAATTAATTTTTCTGTTTCCAATTTTTTTTTAAATATCGGTTCCGATTCCTGTTCAGGTTTTTGAAAAATTACAATAATTGTTCCGATCCCGGTTCTATTTGGGTTCCAATCGCTTCCTTCAAAATTATTCAGACAATAATTCATTTTTTTTAAATCAACATTTGGCAACTTACATGCACAGCAGATTGCATCTGAGGCAGTAAATGGTTAACATGAATTGTTTCAGTGATTATTTATTTGCAAAAATGTAAAATGTAATACATCATTTCAGATTTGTAAAGACAACGAAGTAAAAATGCTATGAAATTCATTATTTCATGAACCCTTAAGGAATCCAAATAATATTAAATATTACTTATTCAGGGTTCCGGTTCCAGCTAAAAAAAAAATCCGTTCCGATTCCTGTTCCGGTTCCTCGGTTCCGGTTCAATTCCCTGCAATACAATCCCTTTTCCAACCCTTGGACTTTCTCTTCCTTCATTCTGTTACGTGTTCCAGCTGTCTGGCTGCGGGATGCTTGGCGTTGGCTTGTGGCTGCGCTTCTCCTATGCTGGCTACACGTCGCTACTGCCCCAGTACAGCATGGTCAGCGCTGACAGCATCTGCATCGCCATCGGCGTCATCGTCTTTGTGGTGGCCTTCTTCGGATGCTGCGGATCCTGGTTCCAGAGCAGATGTATGCTCATTACAGTGAGTGCAGAAATATCAATGCGGAAATAATTAATTCAATGGCATAATACCAGTGGCTTAGGTACACTCGGCACAACAAAAATTGATCGGTGATTGTGAACAAATTTGAATGACTGCTGGTCATGTTCCATACCAATCAATGCTTGTTACAATCATTGAAATGAGATGTCACCTATACTAGAGTGAGACAAGGAGATCGCTTGGACTGACTTCTGATGGTGCGATCTAACAGTTTTCAGTCAATCAGATTTATTGAACGATCAATATTAGTTGTGCCAATAATGTACTACATTAGATGTTTAGGAGATCAACGTAATTTCAAACATTACATTCATTTATGTATAGTATACATTCTCTACAACAAAAGTGCAATTTTTGTTTTCGAGTAAATTACCTCATTCAAGATATTTTGTAGTTGAAAAGTTGATTTTAGGCGAGTGGGCGACGGAATCTCTCTCTTCCTTCAGAGTTACTATCTTTCGTCGTCACCCAGGGCCCTTATTTCAAATTTAATTGGCAAAGGATAAGCAGTTAACGCCCTAGACTCAGGGTCTCCAGGCACACACACTGCAGAGGTGTTCACGGGGCTGAGGCAAAAGCAAAATGCTGGAATGATTCCAACTGTTTGGCCACAACGCCTATTTTTCCACCATGCAGCGCTGAGCGCACCCCTTCACCTTAACTCTCAGCTCATAGTCGTACTCGTATCACTCTTCGTTGGTATGTTGAGAACTAGGTGAGTCCAAAGGTGAGACATTCTTATCTTGTAATGTATTATCTTGTAAACTACTGGTTTACAAATGTCTTGTGGATGTTATGTTCTGTGTTTTATTGTATTCGTGTTGGAAGAACACACATTGGGTTGAAGGACGCACAAATTAGCGTAAACACATCGCCTTGTATTTAAATATCAAGTTTAAAGCTAATTTGGAATTAGGCTGCCAAATTATTTATTACCTACTATTACATTACTGTCGTCAATAAAATATATTGCTACGTTTTGAGGGCTCAGGGACGTTAGGGCTCATAAAATGTCTGCCGCATAGGTATCTAAATATCTCGTGGGCGGGAGAGGGGGAGGAGAGAGCAATTTTTTTTATAAATTGCATGGTAATATTCGATTTTGAATATTCGAATATTCGATCTTCGATTTTGCACAGGGACCCCAAGCTTGTCTGCAGGAGCTCAAGGCCCCCAGACTTGCTTGAATTCCCTAGAAGTATTTATTTTTACCACCATTAAAAGTTTTTCTGTGATTAGGTAATAATACATTATTTATTCAATTCTAGTGAACTGAATAAGTAATCAGACTGAATGGCTGTGTTTTCCAGTACTTCAGTTTGGTGATCTTCATGTTCCTGGTGGAGTTCCTGTTCGCCACTCTCGCCTTCATCTTCCGCGAGAATCTCGGCTTCACGCTGCGGGATGAACTGAAGACTGGCATCGAGGACCATTACAACGCCACCGCAGGGAACAATCTGGAGAGGATCTGGACGCACATTCATAACGAGGTTGTTACACAATACACGCTGATACGGTTACCTTCCAGCTAGGCAGTTTTCGGTTCACAGTTATGAGGATGAGAATTTACAGTGTAAATTAGTTAACTAAATATTATTTTAATCATAGGTAGTGTTTTCTACTAGGGATAGTAAAAACTTTGCACGGTCGTATAGCTTCCGGTCAACTTTAGTTGAACAGCTCTCATTCGGGTTTGAAGGTGTTCTCTGCTTCGAAGCGATAGTAATTATTGATACATTGATAGACTATTTTATACATCTCGTTACAAGCTGTAACGAGAGTCGTACAGAAATTAGTCATTATAATTTATTACGTTTACATCACATAATGCCTACCGACCATTTATGTGTCAATTTCATAGAATCTTCAAAGTTCGAAGTACACAATGTTAGTAAACATGTCGTTATTGAAAAGATACGGTAATATTGCCCATTCACATATCCAATAATTAGATTAATAGTAATTGATAATAAATTGAATATCATCTGGATAAAAGAAATATAATGGTATAACAAAATAAAAATAGGTGTAATTACACTGAATATAAAATAAAAGAGGCAGGTATAATATGAATGCATTTGTGTTCAGGACAATTACAACATGGACTGTTTCTGTTTCTTTTCAGTTCCACTGCTGTGGAGTGACCAACTATGAGGACTGGTACGCTATCAGTGCTTGGCCAAACAACAAATACGTCCCTGATTCCTGTTGTGTCCCTAAATACAGCAACATCACAGGTACCCACACGATCTCAGTTCATTACTTTAGATTACATATTGAGAGTCCGCTGCACTCGAAGTCAACATTGAGATATACTTCCTAATTATCGTTATAAACTTTTGTAGATACCATTTTGTACCATTTAATTTAAGAAAAATGTGAAAAATAATTAGCGTAGCTAATTTGTGAGTTGATTTGTGAGTTGATTTGTGAGTTGGACATTATAAACAACATCTTATAAATATTTAGGCCCAAAATCGCGGAAAATCTGAAATGTCTCAATATTTTCAGATTTTCCAGGAATTCGGGCACAAACATTGACTTTATAATTTGGTGTTTATGTTGCTCAAATCGACTAAAAAATTAGCTATCATAATTATTTTTCACATATTTCACAATTTAAATGGTTCAAAAGTTATAGCGACATTTAGGAAATAAAATCTCCAATGTTTACCTTTTCGTACAGCCGACTCCTCTGATCACAGCTATATTTATTTTAGGAAAATCGTTGAATTCTCTTCATCTTCTCTAATTATTTTTGAGCTAAATCTAAATTATCGTATGTTGCAGCAGCGTATTACTTCATTACTATTTGGATTGAACCCTACAATTTTAGATTGCGTCCGCAATCATATACTAGAGGCATAGAAAAAAAACGCCGAGGATTTAAACAATAACTTGAACTATCCCTTTAGTAGGTATATGATCACTGATTGCATTCAGTAATGGTCAATAATTTATTTTAAAAGTTGTTCTGATTCGACTTTGCAGCTAACTTAATCTTGTAGTCATGTCATTATCACTAAAACTTGAATCGTAATTTATTGAGATGTAGAAAATCATCGATATATTGTCATTTGTCTTAGGCTGTGGTAGAAGTGGTGAGCCAGATATGTGGTATGGAAATGGATGTGCAGAACAAGTGCAGATGTGGTTTGTCGAACGACTTCACATTGTCGGCATTGTTGGGCTCGTGGTGGCATTCATTCAAGTAAGTAGACTATATTCACATTTCACATAGTTCTTTACGCTGACTATATAGTTTTAAATTTATTCATCAAATTTGAGTGGCCCAAATATTTTCTAAATACATAGATTCAAAACTAAAATCCGTAGAGAAAACTTACGAAAAAATTTGGTACAATATCAACTGAATATATCAGGGAAAAATTGTTTGAATATGATTCAGTATGAAAAGTCAGTGATCCATCACCAAACAGTAAATAATATCCTTACTACCAGGCAATTCTTTAAATAAGTCATATTGGTGATCGTAAATTACAAGTAGGTATCTATTGTTGCAGGATTTTAAGTGTAATTCCAATACCAAACCAACAGTTTGATACACATTTTTTAAATCGTCCTCATGATTAATAGACATACGATGTGAAGAGTAGCCGGCTGAATATTTTTTATAAAGTATTATATTAAGATTGTCTCTCTTTGTATTAATAGCTAGTAGGTTATATATTACAAATCTTTACCAATAGTATGTGCTGGATATGTGAAACATTCATAATTTTGAAATTTTGGATAGATTAAAAACAGCTTTTATTTGTAACGGATTTGTCTCCACAAGAACAAATAATAATTGAACTATAATTTACACACAAAGATAGCAATAGCAAATTATACACCCATGAAACAAAAATATCACAGTTCTGAAGACAAAATGTTAAAGTATCACAGATCTGAGATGAAATTTGAACGAAGTCAATTAATCGAGCAGACGGATAAAACAGGATGCGCAATCTCCACATAGACCAGTGGTACTCAACCTTTTTGACTTGCGGGCCAATAATACAAATTTGCTTTTGTTGGCGGACCGCACTTTTTTAAAAAGTACATTAAAGCTCACGTTATCTGGTTGGTTCATTCCTGGCGCGTAGGAACTCCATTTACCAGGAGGGGGAGGGGGGGAAGGGGGCGAAGCCCCTCAGCCTTAGCCCCGCAGGGCGTTTTTTTAGAATGTAACAATTGAAAAGTGATTCTGGGGCTCTAAAATACACGAACTGAAGCAAACATCACCCTAATGTTGCCCCGCAGGGCGTTTTTTAGAATTTGAAGCAATTTAAGTGATTCTGGGACGCTAAACTTAATTTTGTATGGAGAGTGGGGGTCAGTCAGCTAGCACCCTACTAGCACCCTGCAGTCTGCTTCATCAGTGTCTTGTTTATTAGGAAGCGAATTGAACAATGTTTCACACGCCAAAACAATACACTCTTTTACAATTTTCGAAATTGGTAAAATGCTTCATTTTCGTTGCAACAAGTATGAAGTTACATGGAGCTTTTCGTCGCATTTTCAGCCCGATGCGTGGATCATGACGACTCTCAAATTTCTCTCAAATGAAACGAGAAATCAATATTTTTTTAAATATTATTTTCAGAGTGTACACATTTTGTGAATATAAGTAGGTATTTGAGACATCAACTGGGAGGCCACTAAAATTAGTCCCGCGGGCCGCAGGTTGAGTACCACTGACATGACCGTTTCTGCGTTTTACGTTTTTTCTACAGCCAATCACAAGTCCAGAAACCGCTCATTGCAGACTTGTGATTGGTTTATAGAAAAAAACGGAAAACGCAAAATGCAAAAACGGTCTATGTGGACCCAGTTTTGACAATAAATACTCATGCAATTAAAATGATTGATTAATTTAATTTGAAGTCATTCGAATTTATCCGAAAATCGATTTTTGGATAAATAATTTGCTGCCCATGAAAATAACTTGGTATTTTAGTGTTAATTTGCTGATGATTTGACCACAAGGTAATTGATACTCTTTCTTTCCAGTTGTTTGGTCTGATTTCTTCAATGCTTCTCTTCTGCACGGTGAGACACAAACGCACGTCTCATACTTACAAGTCTTACGATCCACATTCATGACTGGCTCGAGGGGAGAGTGAAAACTTGGTGAAATGATTCGATTAACAAACACACACATTCCGTAACAGATTTCCAGAAATGCATTTTATCGTAAAGCTAAGTTGTCCATGATATTGAATCATATTGGATAGAAGAACATTGCATATTTTCTCTGTATCATCTTATCTCGGTTGAATTTGGAAGTTCAAAACTTATTGAGATAATTATAATGATGTGAGTTTTCGTGGCTGTACGGTAGAACACTACTTTTTCGATTATTTCTTTCTATTATTAAAAAGAAACATCAACGTTTTGACAATTCTTATAAGGATGCTAAAAATAATCAAAGCAAAAAGCTCACAGAAGAAAAAGTGGTAAAGCAAAACAAATTATCCAGTTCGTATAAATGATATTTTCTGGCGAATTATTCGTGCCAATTTGTTTCACTAAAGAAGCAACATATGATGTTTTGCTGATAATAGCTTATTTTAAAGGCCAATAATAGTTTTACTAACTCAATGGGACCATAAAATAGTTGCAGCAATACAGTATAATAGGTTGCTCAAATAGTGTATTAATACATACGATTCATTAGACCTAGTCTTTTGCAAAACATCTTATTAAATGAAATGTTTACAAGTTTAAGCATTCCTACTAGAATTAGCATTTATTGTATCTAGATAAATAAGTAATAGTTGCATTTATTTATGAACACGTGATGTTTAAAAGTTATGTATATTCTACAATTTAATATGGAAACAAATTTTGAATGATTTTACATTGAGAGATATAATCTGATCGAGCTCCCGATAAGTGAAGATAAACATTATTTGTTGATCATCGACATTAACTATTTTATTGAAGTTGATTGTGTGACATTCCTTGAACAATGTTCTATTGACCTGAGCACAAAAGTGTACGAAATAGATTATTTAAAACTGTAATTCCGTAAAAAATGCGAATTTCCTTGATAGGTATATTTTGCGATGACGAATGCGTGCTGCTTACAAATTATTGCGAATATAGGAACTGAAACTAATGCATAATTTTTGCCATAATATTCGGCCAATAAAAAAGCAATTGCTATATTAAGTTAATGTGGAGAAGTAAAATTTATTTCATTGTACAGAGTTCAGTGCCTTTCTTTGTAGCGAGGATTTGAGTGGATCAAGATCTGGTATAAGAGGGAATTGATCAATTAAGTTTAACACTTGTTATATTCCAAAGTGATATAGTAATGTAACATGTAAACTTATGAAGTTCAGTTGTATAAAAATAAAAATTTGAACTGTTCTGTCTGTTTGTAAAGTATGTGACAACTAAATTGGAGTTGAAGGTGTATTTGTAAATTTATAACATTCTAATTTATGTATCGTTATTATCCTATCAATTAAAATTATTGATCAGAATAAAATGACCTGTAAATTGTTTATAAAACTTGACCTTAGAACCTGTTCACCAACTGTTTCACAACCCTACTAATTTATTGCCAAGATTGTTGAGCGACGCCGTCGCTTTTCGGGTAACAGTCTTTAAAGCTTCGAATGGGATCTGAAACAAAAATAGTCGTTCATTCTTTGTGTCATTTACATACTTTAAAATATCATATGTTACTGAGAACCTTTTTTATAATATATGATTGATAAACAATTATTCCTGATTTGAACTTACATCCACTGCTACACTTAGCAAGTTAGTCAATGACATTACACCTCCCACTACACCACGACCGAGCTTGCTGAAACCTTCTCCATCGTTGCCATATTTATCCTGTTCACGTAACGTGTCAACAATCGGTTTCGGCTGCAAATAATAATTTCTCATACATTTTTATAATCATAAGAATTGTTACTATTCAAGTAGCTTCACATTTAATTAAGTTAGTATACTTGTACAAATCTGTAAGGGTGAAACGTGCTTCAAATCATGCACCCTTACAAATATTACATTTATTGCCTTGAATACCGAATTTGCGAGAGCATGGCCAAGTATTCAATTATATAAAATATCAATGCATTTTTAAAATGAATCACAATGTAAATATTTGTTTTAAATTATTTATATATTTATAAATTACCTGTAGTAGATTAACAAGAGCTTTTTGAATAAAACTGTATTGCGTTTTCTTGTCTGCGTTGAGATCCTTGTCAAATCTTGCACGGTCGACATCTATCGTCGGCGGTGAAGGATTCACAATGCTTGCCTAAACAATTCACACAACAAACTGTGAGTGTGACAAATCAATGTAATGTTTATAATACCACAACTATTACAAAATGCTTTCATTCTTAATATAACATAATTCATCTCTATCTCTTACGAATGTATTAATTACTTTTAGTTTAAATTTTGCTTGGTGATTTAAATGCAAGGTAAGACAAGCAAATTAGTGGTTCATTCATTCATACTTGAAACAGCATAGCTCAATAGTATTAGTCTATTGAAAGCAAATAATTTAAAAACGTGTAATTGAGTAATAATTAAAGAATTCACTCACTTTAGCTGCATTTAATGCATCGACGGTCTCTTGATTACCCAGAGGAAATGCCACCACAATGATACCAGTTAGAAACTGGCTGATCAAAACAGCTCTTACCACTACTGTCATCGTTATTATTCTTCAATTCAAATCGCCAGCTAAAAACAACACAAGATAACGCAATAACACCCAGGTCATTTGGCTTAATTATTGCAATTTGGACTGACTTTAATACTATTAATACCTATTTAATGTTCCATGATCATGAAGAAAATTCAATGCATCTGGTAATATCTAGTTGATTTTACAGAGATTTTAACTCCGTGTTAATTAGATATGTCGATTCAGATAATTTTGAAGAATGCAGTGACGTTCAGTCTATCAATAATTATATTAGTTCATACCTAAAGTAGGTTAGTTCTTAGATTTAATAAACAACATACCAAGGACACAATTAAAGATATGATCTATGAAAATAAATTTGTCTATAAAATGTATAAGAATGCAGTTAACATACCTGGGCTATTTTGGACGTATTGATGAACTAAGAATGCAATCTTCACTTCTAATTTGTATGGAGAGATTGGCAGATAAAATGGATCCCCTCCTCTACTCACAGGCACTCTGACAACGAACCACCAAGAATACGTGAACGCGATGAGAAAGTTACGTTTCAAAATTGGAATCTTTAATGAATAAGTAGTCCGAGCTTTTTTTAAAAATAATAATAGATAAATATTTACAGTAAATATAGAATTGAAATGTGTAATGTAAATGGATTTTAAATACGCAACAGGTCTGAAGAGAGCATCGGAAATTCTGTGTGATTTGATGTTTTTGCTGCGCTGCTTTCTAAATCATCCTCGATTTCTTTACATGACATACGTCGTACTAGTGAAAGTGTTTTGGAGAAAAGTGAGACTCACTTGTTGAATTATATTGTATAATACTACTACGTCAATAACCAATTTTAGATTGATGAAGACCCACCCATGCCATAATTAAAGCTATATAATCAGATATTTTAGTTTATAAGCCCAATTAATTAATGATTTGTAACATTAACCACCGAAAGTCCATGGTTCCTGAACACTTGAATGCCTCTGTTGTTGTTTTGCGTTCAGCACTGTCCATTTATACAAATAATACCCGGCCAATTTGAGTCACGCTCACCTTCATCACAAATTAGTAATTACTGTATTATTTTACATTTTATAATGAATGGCATTCACCAATCAAATCAAAATATTTGCAATTTAAAATGTTGACGGTGAATTGAAACAATTGTGTGCTGGTTCTACTTTTCTTCAAATTCTTTAAAAAAGACTAGTTACCTATTTCACTTCCAACTTCTCTAAATATTAAAATTACCAATAAATCACATTTAAGCTGACAAAATTACAAAATTCTAGATTAAATCAAATCCCATATGGTTTATAAAATTGAGATCATAAAAATGATAGCCGACAGTATAGGCAGTAAGTCAACATTTAGTTTAACACCATTGGCTTGACCAATCAAACATTTAGATCCAATGTTTACATTTGTAATTTTACGCGTTCAGAGCGTTGAAGGGGAAACGGTGTGCCTCTAATTAGTTTTATTTTATTTTTGGCACTAAACCACGAATGAAGAAATATTCTCGAGATTATTTGTTGGCTGGCGCCTACAGTCATCTAAATTTCTACAACGGAGACCAACACAAAAATAACTCGTATAGCGACGTTAATACCAAACACGCGATTGTGTGAATGTGTACGAATGTAAAAGAGAACCAATGAAACTACAAATTGAAATATAGTACATTTTGAGGTGCAACGCGCGAAGTGATTGTTACAAATTATATTTAAATAAGTGATATTATATTATTCTGAATTGTTTCAGTACATTACGTAGAAATGGCGGTTGCTTTCATATCAAAGAGAGGTAAATCATTGGTGAAAATTGTTCCAACATCAGCGTGCAGTGTTGTAAGTCGTCTGAAAAGTGATCAGCCAGGACTGGACTTTGATGATCATCGAGCTGCGTTCAGGCACAAGACGTCCTGGGAGTTAATCCGAGCTCTGACTGTATTAAGAGCTTGTAGTTCCAACTATCTGGTTGAGAACAGTTTGAAGGTGAATACGTAGGTATTTCTTTTAAAAATTGTAACTTTATTCATTATCTATTGATTATTGACGTATCAAAATGAAAATTCATCATCGTTACGATGAGTTACAGAAAAATCAATCTATTTCAATATGCTTTTTTTAAGGATGAGATGCAACTGCAAAGAAAAATTAAAGTTAGTTCAATTTTGGCACAAATCTGTAAATTGATTGACGACCACATTCTTATAAATTGTATATTGTACAATTGTATATTGACTTAAATTGTAGACTTCACTTCTTTCTTTTACATAGCTTTATTGCACTAGGTACACTCCCCCAAATAATAAACGGTACTTGGTACAAAACGTATTGGCTGCTGGGCCGGTTCCTTGACAATCAATCCTTGTTATTATCAATGAAATCAGAGCTCACCTAAAAGACTTAGATAATGCGTTAGCACTGACTTCATGGGATGATGCCATCAAGTCTTAATCAGTCAATTCATTTTCTTTCGAGTACCGTTTATTATTTGGGGGAGTGTACATGTTGATTTACCATAGAAAAATCTTTTCCAATGATATTTGAGATGTTTTTCCTTGTTTTTAAGAAATTTGATACCGGCGCGATAATCAATTATCCATTGAATTTTTCTTAGAGGTTGACTAGCTTATTCGGCGATAGGGAAAAAAATGATGCAATTTTTGAAGTCACAATCAAACTTTGAGCACCCCACCCCATTCCGGAAACTTTTTTTACTAAGAAAAAGAAAACTTCATAGCGAGTAAAGATGAGAGAAACTTATTTTTGAAACAAAAAAGAGTTAAAATTTTGTTTAGAAAATAAATAATTAAATTTCTATTCAGTTGATGCGAATTGGTAACAAGATCCTTGGCGAGCGACTCCTGAACTTGCTGCTGTTCCCCACTGTGTATTCCCAATTCGTGGCAGGAAGTGATGAGGCATCTTTAGCTCGAGCAGTGAAACAATTACATCTTCAGGGACTGCGACTGATGGTAGCTCCTTCTCTGGAAGAAGATATCAACGAATCTTCGACAAGGTACCTACTCTCCTCCCTAGAAATCATTCTCTGACGGGTCGAAAAACTTTGACCAGGAGTCAATTTTCAATCAATGTCTCCTTGGAATTGGGCTGCCACCTTGTGATGAGAAAATTAAGGGCATAAACAAGCAATGGGCACTCACATGGCCCAAAAGGGGCAGGGGAGGAACCCAGTTTGCCCCACAAAGATGAAAAAAATCATATTTCATTTTTTTTCATTTTTCGGAGTAAATAACGAAAATCCATTAAAAAATCACTATGGAACCGTAGAAATCAAAAGAAATCGCTAGAAATATTTGTTTTGAGTTCACCTTATATTAGATTACAATTCAAAACATCAATTGATTTTATAGACGAGAGAAGATATTGAATTGATATTGTATGCTTAGATATTTATGTTTTTGTTGTTGTTTATATATAGCAGTCCTGCAGACAAGCCACATGTTTGGTTTTTTGGGACTGAGTAATTTCATTGTACCTTTTGAAACAAATAAAAAATTAAAAAATTAAGATATAGTCGTTTTTTAACTTTGGAAAAAGCTGATTCAGTGATGTATCATGTCCCGGAAAAGATTCCAGGACGAAGATAGAGAATTCCAAATCCAAGCAATCCCAATAATCCGGAACTGGTAAAAATCGTAGAGTGGAAGTAAACTGTCAGCAACACATTATTGAAAATAATAGTTGTGTAGCTAAATCTGACTCTACATACCTACATGTAGAATCGTATCACTAGGTATCACCATCCCTTCGTCGTCTGTCCCATGTGTAGTTTAGTTTTTCCAAGCGCGTAAAATGAGGTTATTTTAGAATCGGAATCTAGTTTGAATTCGTTTAACTTTCATAAAATAAGTTTTTAAATGTATTTTGAATGATACACATAAATGGACTAAACTAGGAAAACGCTCAGTGTAACGCGTTGATTAGCGAGCACAAAACATCAAAATCTACATCCCCAATCACGATACACGACACGGCACAAGACGATTTTCTCTGCAACTTTCCAATCTCCATATAAATACTCTGGATGAATAACAGATCCATTGTGTCGTGACATACCTAATACTTTTTCCAGAAACCTCTTTTGACAACCCATACTAAACCCGTAAAATTACAATAAATACTTGATTGATTGGGCTTACAATGTGTAAAATTTTAGATTATGTTGGTTTTCATCACTATGCAAAATTTGAACTTAATCGGAACATTTTGATGGTCGACCAATCAGAAGATATTACTTAAACCAATTGGAGGATATGGCCTTCGTACTGCATCCGATTTGATATGCGCTAGCTCAAAAATGCTTTCATTTTACTGTAAATTGTGGACTGCTTGGCTGCTCTGCAATTGCCTTGGAGCAGAACCTTAAAGAAGGCAGGGATGAAAATTTAGTATACATTTTTCAAATATTTCAAGATTATGGAATAAAATGTCCTTAAAATGACAAAAACTTTTAAAAATAACGACAGCTTAGACTGAAAATTGGCAAAAATACCTAAAATGTTGGTACCAATGAAAAGGCAAAGTTTTTAGTTCAGTTTCAGTTTATTTCCATACTGGTATAGTATAGTAGTACTTGTTCAGTTTATTTCTCTACATACATGTAATACACAAAGTAGCGACCCTTAAGCAATTACACTTTATTAGGGCATGGAATTCTAATTAATAATAATTATAATGAAAAATATTAAAATTAAAATAAGTTGATCGGTCAATCGGTTCTAGTTTAAATATAAAAAATCACAGTAAAAATGGGTTTAAATTTTAACCAATAGGATTTGGCTGAAATTTTGTAAGACTGGGGACAATGTTGGTTGCAATGACTTTGCACAATTTCAAATTGTTCGGACAAACCAATCAAAAGATATTTTTTTTAAATTTGAACCAATCACAGGATCTCGTTCAAAAACGATCCCAGAGACCGCATAGATTACGTTAGTTAGTATGTGTGAAAAATTTCAGATCAATTGGTTGTGCGGTTTAACCTGGGCAGTGCATGCAAAAAACAAAAAACAAACAAAAAAAACACACAGAGAAAGTGCCATAAGAGTACCGTGGTGACGCTCGCTCAATAACAAAACCTATTTTAAATTTAAAAATGTCCTATATCCTCTATTAGTCATAAAATGTAAAAAATACATTAAATAAACGGAAAAAGTGAGGGACTTCAAAATTAATCTGGAATAGAAAATTCGACTTGGAAGAAAGCCCAACACTCGCTATGTATGTTTTGTCTAATTACTTACCGTAAACAAGAACTGTAATAATCAATAATCATAGTACTCACCACGAATGTTTGATTATTTTTTAGCCAAGATAAATATGACAAAAATCTTTGTGAAATGTTACGGCTAGTTGAGGTCACTTCGAAACATGGCGGTACTCAGCCTTGCCTGCAATGTAAGGTGACTGCAATGCTGTCGGCACAAGTTCTGGTAAAGTAAATCCAACAAAACGAACATAACATTTTTACTTTTTTCACTGACTGAAATATGACTTGCTTGAAAATACACATCATGTTGATTGCAGTATATTAAATTTGATCAACACTTGAGTGTGGATTGTTAAACGATTGGAGAATCGTGTTTTCTTTTAGAGAAATTTGTCAGAAGTGTTTCCTGAACCTGATATATCAGTTGTGGAAGAACTTGCAAAAGCGATGACTAAATACAGCAGTAGCCAAGAAGGAGAATATGTCCACATAGACCTTCCAAAAATCAGCAATGAAGACAACAAACAGATATCTCTAGCAATCAGTCGTTTTGCTGCACTTGGTAAGACTCATCATTGCTCGTAGTTTCAAATCACTCTTGTGATTGTGATGCATCGCAAATAAACTGATTCCCATCATTCAGATTCGAGGAACATTTTGGAGGAGCGTTCCCTATACACACAGTATACAAGTCAAACCTTCACAATCTTTCAAATCTTGTTCATGTAAATTCTTGTAGTCGCCGGTATAAGAATACATACTTAGGTAGTTATTTATCAGTTGTACATATGTCACCGACTTCCATTGAAATCAAAATTATGTATATGTGAACATATTTTGTGTAAGCGTAACATCTCATTAAACCATGCCCATAATCTATATTTCATATGGTTCAATGAGACTAAACCTGAGTGATGTAAAGATATATAAAATATCATCACTTAGTCTATAGAATGCCGCAATCAGAATGACTTCAGGCATCTTGTAGAGGAGAAAGAAAGAACATAAATAAGAAACGATACTAAAAACACTCGTATTTGTAAGCAGCATCCATACCTATTCTATCAGAGATAAATTTAACATTTCAATGTTGATTTCAAGTCTAAGTAATTTGCCAACTCCTCGTAAGATTTCTTGCTTTTGAACGAATAAGATCAGCTTTTGATATGCTTCAATCATATCACAGTAAATACACTGCTTGTCACATTTAGCTGTCCGGTACAATTGTTTGAATACCCCTTGTCCGAGAGAGAGGGATGGTCTCGGAAGACCGCGCTCGACCTGCAGCACACAGCGACTGAGGGATCGACAAAAAACCTGTTATTTGCAAAATTAGGGCCCATGTCTGGTGGACAGCAAATGTGAAACGCAGTGTAGCAGAATTATTTATTATGTGATTTTTCTTTAACGTGTTTGTCAGTTTGGGAAAATTGATCGATTTTCTTTTCACCAGGAGAGGCTGCTCGGTGTGAATCCGTTAAACTTCTGGTCGATGCAGAATGGAGTTACGTGAATCCTGGATGTAGTCTCATAGCATTAGCAATGATGACAGCGTTCAACCAGTCTGCACCTCACATTGCAAACACATTTCAGTGCTACTTCACAGTAAGTTTTATACCAGGAAGCCTCTATTGTGACCACTCAGAGATCCAAGTCAACGAAATATAATCATAAATCAGATGTAATTTTATGGTCAAGTAATCTGAACCCATATGAGCATTTAAAATATAACAGATCTTGTAAGAAATTGTTATATCATTATCCCAATGTATGTAACGTATGCAATGTATGTAACAATAAAAGTTTACCATGCCAGTCGATATACACAGAAAAACAAGAACTTATGAAAATAATATTTAATAATATCTGCTTTAGTCTATATATTTCTATGTTCTTGAGGCATTAGAAAAACAAAAATTGTCAATTATTTAAACAGGAAGCAAGAGAGAATTTGAAACGAGAGATAGAAACATGCAAGAAAGTTGGAGCCTGTTTTGCAGCCAAGATTGTAAGAGGTGCTTACTTGGAGAAAGAGAGGGATGTGAAATATGCAAGCACCTGTATGACACATGCCCTCACAGGTGAAAACTATAATAGGTAGGTAAAATTATAATTAGGTTTAATATGTTTGAAGGGAAACTTGTGATACCCAACATTGATCAATGTAAAAGAAGATACATCATGAATTGAGAAAAATCCTTATTCCTTAACTGCTAATTTCTATAGAAACAGAGTGAGTTTTACCGTAGATACACTCTACCTGTAACACTGTACTCAAATGAACGTCAATAGTGTAAACAAGTTTATATTTATCCAGAGTCCTGGACCAAGCGTTGCAACACGTCGCAGCAAGCAATATCGATCGATGTTTCCTTATTGTGGCAACACACAATGAGAGTGCTATACACTATGCAACGGAACGATTAAGAGAGATTGGAAGCACTCCCAGAGCTGGAAACATTGCATTTGCTCAAATTTATGGCATGGCAGAGCAGATCTCAATGCCACTTGGTAAATAAACCTAATTAATAATTGCATTGCTCCATCCAGTACATTATTTCTGCATGATTTACCTCATTTCAACAAGTAATTAAACTGTCAAATTTTGTTTACATTACTAGTATTGACAGTTTACTATGGTTCAAAGCCTTAGCCAAAAGTTGCTTATCTAGTAATGAATCTACTGTTACTATTAGCTAATCTAGCAATTAGTTCTTGGAGGGAGTAAAAAGTCGACAGAAATTATCCTCTTAATGTGTTTTATAATTTTGTTTTGCTCTAATACAAGATATAATTAGAATGCTCCTTATGTGTCCAGCACGCAGTGGCTATATAGTATACAAGTCCGTACCAATAGGAGAGTTGGTTCAAGTTTTGCCATACTTATCCCGTCGAGTGGCAGAAAACCGAAGTGTTTTGCAAGGCGCGAGGAAAGAACGTCAACTGTTGGAGAAGGAGATAATCTACAGGATTCGTGGCCAAGCACGAGAATGATGATACAAAAAGTGAGGAGAATATATTCTAAATGTATAAGGTTTTAAATACCTTTATAAATGCAGTAAATATATTTGTAAGTTCTGCACATTATAAAAGCATGTTAATAGCATATGAGGGTAAGCCAGTTACCCTCTTTAACAGAAAACAATAAAACATTTAAATTAAACTCCCATCTTATATATTTTTAATAAATAATACTAACCGGTGTGATAACAAGTAGCAAGCACTACAGTATAATAGTTATAAGTAATACCTACATTGCAATTTTTGACTTTATAAATCACTCTGTGATGAGTGATAATTTCATGGAAATCACTCACCTAAATGAATCTTCATCCAAATATAGCTTTCTTTATTTTGCTAAAAATGCCAGGTTCTTCATCTTCTTGATTTCTTGCTCTCTGAGTCTTCGCTTCTGGCTCTGCATTTGAGTTAGGTGCTAAAACAAGAGTTTCTTCTTTTACTTAGAATGTACATAAATTATTCACAAGTGGTACGAAAAAGATTTGAGGTTGGTCAGTGGCAAGCTCTCCCATTTTGTACTGCATTAATTTTCATATTTTTAATCGTAGTAAGCATTGCTCAAATTATGTTTGTACAAGCCATGGACGTTGCCACCAATCAGAGAAGAAAGTATACCAACATCACACAATTGCTTTTTTTATCATATCATATGAAAGAATAATTTGAAGCATAATACAATTAGAATTGTTTTACAAGTTTTATAGCTGTTACTCAAACTCATGAATCACATGACACATTATTTTCAGGATTCACCTATCAATTTACTGATATGCAGCCACATTCTTATAAAATTAAAACTGATTTTCATTTTTCTTTAACTATGTTGCAAAAGAGCAAAGTTAGTGGCCAACTATTAATCTCCTTAATCAATTAACAGAAACAACATTAACATTAACAGATTGAATCATATTCAATTCATAATAAAAAATATGACTTGTGAAGTGGGCAATGAACCAAAAAAAAGAATACTAATTTTTAAATTTTGTAACATTGACTTCGTCTTACCATTCTTCTGATATTCAACTCCTCTTATGAAGCCTGGTGTATCCGTTTCAAGTTGAGCATACGATTGAATTAACTCCAGTTGTTTTGCGGTCAGGTTTGTTGGCACATTCAGTCTGATGTAGACATAATGGTCTCCCGAGCCAAAAGAGTTCACTCTCTTCATACCTTTACCACGCAAACAAATTTTTGTGTGCGATGACGTGCCTGGTGCTATCTGTGGGACAATTAAACAGTAAGAAGACTGAGAAGTGTAAATAGGTAATTAACACAGAATTAAATACGTACGTATACATTGATAGAAAGAACCAGTATTGTTCTCCTTTTATTTAACTATAATATGGAGCCAACTGTAAAGAACTTCAGAACATACTAATTGCAAAATCCACGTACCAAAACAATTTATGGTTCTTCAATGTAATTTCAAAAAAGCAACATGATTTAATTGCTAAAAAGTTTGCACAGAAAGTACAGAAAGTAGTTTCTGATGTAGATGTTAGTTTTCTTTGGCATATTCAAATCTATGTTTCATTTTTCTCTTGTTAAAACATTTGCATAGGTAACAATAGTCTCAAAACAAACTACGTCTTTATATAAGTTTCAAACAAAGACGGTGTCACCTAAGTTATGATGGCTGCATACAATGATAGCTGCATACCTTGAAACTTAAGAATTTGTAATGAGTTTAGTACTTATTACTACAATGATTGTGCTTGCCTTTCATGCCTTATTCTGTCAATCTCACATACTTTTTTTATTCAAATCTTTCTGCTTTTCTATACCTCTAGGTACCTTGTGTGCATATGAGAGAAGATTTTCAGACATTATAAAATAAAATATACTATTAAGCACTATTTATAATTTATGGACACATCTATAATCTAGACAAAAAAGCAACAAAACTATAGGGGAAGAAAATGTCAACATTGATACATATTTTTAGAGACAATGTAATTCCAACATAGCTTCCAGACCAATCATTGAAATTTGAAATACAATAATAATTATCTAAACCAAATACTCAGCCGCACTTCACTGCTACACACGAGTCTACATACCCCTCCCACGAGCCCTTAGGTGACTAGTAGCGCTGAGGGGTAGACTTCTAGGAAAACACACGGTTCTCGGTAAAGTGTGCGAGAGTTAAAATTTTTTCCCTCATGAATTGCAATTTAATTTTAAGATGTTCTAGAAGCAAAACAATACTATTCCTTTAAACTTAGTACTTTAACTATAAAAGAACTTCGATGGAGGTCAATGGTACAATCGTCAATCCAATGCCAGTATTTAACATAATATCTCAGCCCCCGCAAACCACACTCACATAAAAAAACCAAAACCTCATGAAATTAGGGGTAGGTAGTACATACTTGAATTGTTTGGTCTTCATAAATCCCCTGCACACGAACAGTTCCGCCAAGTACAGCTTGTGATAAGGAAATATCTGCGTCGGTATGAACGTCAGCTCCATCGCGAGTGAAATAATCTGACTTGGCAACTTTCAAAGTGATGAAAATTTCTTTTTGGCCAACAGGCATGCGGACAGTTTGTCCATTTTCCACTCCTGAAAATGTTAATTGGAATTCAATCAGTTGAACAGATTACAAATGCATAGCCTGTAGTTGTAAATTCACTATTTATTGTAAGGTGCATGAAAGGTCATGATTGCCATCATCATTGCATACAATAGCTTTATTTTGACAATTTTCTCAGTGTACCTAATAATTGTCTGATCTATCAACATATCTGAACCATGAAATCCAAGAATGAGAATGACCCAAGTCATGTTTTTTGATAAATTGAATTTGTAGCAAGAAATTACTTAGACGCTCTGTGTAGCCACTATCTGAATAAGAACCTAAAATAATCCATCATAACTAAGTTGTTGTTGATTCTAATCCCATGAGTCACTCATGACTCATGAGATATGGCTGTTCAATGAAGGCATTATAGACCTGCTCCTTTTATATTACAAAATAATATTCTTCATTATCTCATAGGTACTTTAGATATTAATATTAATAACTAACTAAAAAAAAATCATTAATTCATTAAATACACTATCAACTGATATAGTCTACCTGCAGGAATTGGAACCGTGATTTTCTTTCTTTGCACTGTTGAACCTTTACCGTGACATTCATTACACGGAAACTTAATAAACATTCTTGTTCCATTGCAGTATCGGCATGTAGACCTCATAACGAATGGTCCAGTGGATAGTGTCTCCATGCCAGTACCATTGCAGTAAGTACATCGTATCGCCTTGGTGCCCAGTTCACAGCAGCTGCCAGAACACTTTGGACAAATATCTACAACATTCACGTTGACATCTTTGTTCACACCGCGAGCAGCCTCGGAAAAAGTCAGTTGCACTGCCACCTAGCAAAATCCCAAACAATATGGGTTAATTTACCAACGAAATAAAATTGATAGCAAGTAGAAACATTTTATCTTTATTGATCTCATAAAGTAAAATTTACCTCCTGGGCAGCTCCAAAGCCAAAACTAGATTCAGCGAAGTCATCAAAACTATTTCCAAAATGACCAGACTTAAAACCAGCTTCCCCAAAAATCTTTCGGAAGAGTTCTTCAGGATCGATTGAAGATCGAAATTGCCAGCCCTGCTCAAAGCTTTGGCCTTGGGCTCCACCCCTTGGCTGTCCTCCACCCATCGACATTTCCTCGGAAGTTGTTCCCCATGCATCATACTGTTTGCGCTTGGTATCATCACTTAAAACCTATCAGAGATATCACAGTACACATTAAATTATAGCATCATACATCAGTTTATACTGTTGAAGAAATGTAGGTACATATCATACCTCATATGCCTCCGAAACCTCCTGAAACTTTTTCCCTGTATCAGTATCGTTTTTGTTAGTATCTGGATGATATTTCTTAGCAAGTCCATAGTATGCCTTCTTTATATCTTTAGCAGAAGCATTCCGAGATATTCCAAGAATTTCATAATAGTTAAGCTTCTTTTGGTAATGAGAATGTGTCAAGTGAAAATTTCTACGTGGGGTCCAAAACAGAGGTCGTGCTGTAAAATGTAAACATGGTCACATAAAACACTAGATTGTACAAAAAGTATGAAGTAACCTGTAAAAATGTTAATGAAGACATCCTGAAGACAATGTTGGTTTGTTAAGTACATTTTAGTTTCCTGGCATTTGACAGAAATTTCAATGCATCCCCGGTCCCCGAAAGAATATTGCATTTTTCGAAAATTAGATTATAGTAGGTAGATGAATGTTCTGTTTTGTTGTTTGTAAAATCAGTCTTTTGTCAAACTATGACACAATGTACAGAACCAACTATCTTTCTTAATGATAAAAGAATTTTACTTTCTCATGTGAGATAAGGTAGATCTAGGATAATAGCCTTAGCCTAGCAATACTTGGTTGCAAGTACAACATTCTTTCAAGAAGATATCATTTTATTCAAAATGGAATTAATTTTTGTTTCTGAAATTCTTGCAAAGCATACTATAATAAAGATTAGGAGTGAAAAAATTAGAACAGACTTGAAAGTGGAGAGCTTGACATGGGAAGAGCGCGGCTACGGTGGTTTGGCCACATGAAGAGAAAGCAGAGGAGTCGAATTCCGCATCAGGAGTTTGAAGTTGCAAGTAGTGATAGAAGAAGAATGGGAAGGCCGCGGGATAAGTGGAGAGAGTTGGTAGCAGAGGATGTACAAGAGCAACTGGAGAAGTGGGAAGACGTGGAGGAAGAAAGGTTGTGGGAAAACGGAGAAGTAGAAGAAGAGGGTGGAGAAGAAAGAAGAAGAGGAAGAGCCAAGCTTAGCTCAGGAGTCCGAGGCCGTAGCAAATAGTGGCACTCGCCCCCCCCCCCCCCCTCCCCCCCCCCTGACTCAAATGAATGCACTCTGTAGATCTACGAAGGTACACTTGAACAAATAACGGTAGGTATTCGAAAGAAAATGATTGTCTGATAAAGGTTTGATGGCATCATCCTATGAAGTCTTTATCTAACTCTAGTATGTGAGCTCCGATTTCATTGATAATAACAGCGATTGATTGTCAAGGAAACGGACCAGCAGCCAAATATTTTGGTATACCTATTTTTGGTATTTTTGTTTTTATGCACTTGAGTATTTACCTACTGGGTATAATCTGACATTTTCCGCATTATAAGTTAGATTGTAAGATAAGGTATACTACAATGATTCCCAGCAGATAATTTACAATTGATAAATTGTATCACCTTCTATCACCTTACCTACAAAGAAAGATACTGTTAAGGCTTAAGGTATGACGTAACGTACGTAAGAAGTTACATCACAATTCAAATTTAACACTGTCCATCCAATACATTGCCGTCCCACCTATATTACATGTCAATTAGATACTGGCACATTGAACTTCGCATGCTTTTACATTCAAACGAATTACCATTATGCCAATTAAGGCCTTAATATTTAACTTACGGACTTGGAAGACAATTATATCCTTGACAAGTAGGTACACTCGGCCAAACAAAAATTGAACATTGACCAAATTTGAATCTGCTGGTCATGTCCCATAACCAATCAAAGCTTGTTATTATCATTGAAATGTGAGGTCACCTACTACCTAGAGTGAGACAATGAGATCGCTTAGACTGACTTCTGATGGTGCGATCTTACATTTATCAGCCTATCAGATTTATTGAACGTTCAAGTTTTGTTTGGCCAAGTGTACACTCGACAATTTATAAAACGGTATTTGAACGAAACGGATTGGCTGCTGGTCAGGTTCATTGACAATCAATCCTTGCTATTATCAATGAAATCAGAGCTCACCTACTAGAGGTAGATGAACATTAATGAACATTCAGTCATTATCATGAACAACATGATCATTTAACGGCTTTAACTACGTTTAACAGTCAGCAACTTTTCAGATGTGAAAGAGACATGTAGGTAGCCGTAGGTAAGGCTAGTGTAAGAGGTTCGATGGGTAAGACAGTAACCTAACTTACGTTTCGTTGTGGTTAATTTCCTAACATGAGCATCCGGAGTTAAAAATATAGTAGACCCGTAGATCCTTCCACAATCAGTGCACTTATAAAAAGAACGTCTTGATAACTGTAAAATTGTAATAAAATCATTTTTAATTGGTAATAACCTATATAAGCACATCACACTCGCCATGACAGATGGACTTCTAGAGAAAAAGAATGTTTAGAAGGCAATGGCATGCAAGGAAAATATATTTGATGTGTTATAGAAGGCGTAAGACTGTATTTGGCAACACTGTATAATTCTGACAGCTTTGTGACACGTGACAACCTGCAGGAGGAAGAGAAGCGAGTGAATGAAGGAAGCAGACAGCTGTTTCGAGCAGTTCATGTTACTTAAAACTTGTTTTCACGATTATTTTATTAATCAACTTTAAACATGACGTGAGTATCATTGTGGTTATAGTTTAGAGCATCTAAGGTTCTACTATACTGCACTTAACGCAGGTTAGCAGTTTCCTTTGATTCATAATTAGCTACCTACCTACCTAGGTACCTACCTACCTACCTACCTACCTACCTACCTACCTACCTAGTCTAGTCTAGACCTTGCATGGTGTAATACCGTAATATATCTCTCATTTTGATAACATTACTGGTGTTAGGGTATTACCTAGGTATTACTGCTTACTCCGACGATTTGCCTGTGAATTTCTTCTAGGTGTCGTAGTGCCATGAGGAATAACATAGCACAGAGCCTTCTAGATAACACTGCGAACACCCTAAAAAAGTTTCATGAATTACCAGGACAACCCCCAGTGGTCTAACCTTATATATTTAATTCGGTGCAGAACAGTAGAGCCTCTAAGTAGAGCTAGTTGGTAGGTAGTAATAGGGCACAAGCCAAACTCTCTCCCGCTTGGATGGCGAAAAAACGCTTGGAAAACTAAAACGTGCAAAACATTATTTTGACAGGCATAAACAGCCTACTAGATACATCTATTTTTTACACTAGTATTATACAAATTTTGAAATTAAAAGATCTAAATCAAAATACAGACTGTGTCGCAAGAAATACTTTGTTTTGTAAAAACCACCCTCGACGGCAGCGCCAAGTAGTGACCAACCTGTCGTCCTATTTTGGTATTGTCCTATATAGGGAACTGACACCTTAATCTTGAGTAGGTAGGTAGGCAATTTAACATGTAGCTACAGACATTATAATTCCAACATTGCAATGCTTCACTATGGAATGTGTGGAACCGTTTTCACCCATTTCTTGCGACAAGCTTCGTGTTTTTACATTTTACGATAATATTGTTGTCGATGATTCATTCAAAATAAAATTAGTTCAATAATAAGTAGGTATGTACACTCGACAATTCATAAAACGGTATTTGAAAAAAATGGATTGTCTGAAAAAAATGTGATGGCATCATCTCATGAAGTCTATACTTACTCGTCATCTACCTCTAGTAGGTGAGCTCTGATTTCATTGATAATAACAAGGATTGATTGACAATGAACCAGACCAGCAGCCAATCTGTTTCGTTCAAATACCGTTTTATGAATTGTCGAGTGTACCTTATAGGTAGGTACAGTGGGCTGTAGGTAAAATGTTATCCCTCCGTTCACCCCCCACCACATTCAAACAACTTTTGCTGTGTTACCGGTCGAGGGGGAGGAGCCTACACTAACGTAAATGATGGGAAGAGAGGACGGAGGGTAGAAGCTAGTCTTAGAGCAGGGTGTACATAAACTATGAATATAGGCAACTCTCATAATAGGGACTGTTTATGAAAATTTCTTTCATGTAGGTAATTTAAAAATTAGAGCAAAAACTCAAATGGTGTTTTTGTTTTTAAAAATAAACAATTTTCAAAAATACATCTCACAGACTCACATTGATATCATAGTAGAAGTATACCTACCTACTCCATGTTGAAATAGTGGCTTTCAGTAAGGCAGGAAAGAGGTTGTGCGACACGATATCGGATTTGACAGACAGTAATAATATCAACATTGGTTCCTTTCCTGATGATAGCATACTCTCCGTATCTGATGGCGTTTTCCACTGGCCACACTGTGCTGCACTAGGTTTGTACTGACGTGACGCCACCATACAAAACTCAATGCAAATTTCAAACGGAGTGTAAACCTAGTGTGTCAAGTAGAAAATGCCATGAGATAGGTAAATTTATCAATTTGCGAAACTGGTTGATGATTACAGAATCTGTTTTTGTTTGAGACCATTGTAATTTGTAAGTTTTATTTCTCCTTTTTTCAGGACTACTAAAGTTACATTCAAAATCACTCTGACATCAGATCCAAAACTACCGTTCAAAGTGTAAGTACCTACATTGTTTGATTAGAACCTAATTATTTAAATCAATTGATTTTTTCAAAATAAATTACTGAATTACCTAAAACAATTTGTTTACTTGAGACTATTTAAAAGCATGTAATGTGAATTTCACACTACCAATTTAGTGCCAAAGTTGAATAATTACCCTCCTCTTTGAAGAGGACAATATTAACTTTTATACTTTTACTGTTTTCAGTCTTAGCGTTCCTGACAACACACCATTTACAGCTGTGCTGAAGTTTGCAGCAGAGGAATTCAAAGTTACGCCAGCTACATCAGCAATCATTACAGATGATGGCATTGGAATAAATCCTCAACAAACTGCTGGTATGAACATATAATGCCAGGAATATGGAATATTAATGAATTCTAGGAAATCGACTATAACGTAATTAAATAATGAATGAACAATTTTTTGCAGGCAACGTCTTCTTGAAACATGGCTCCGAACTACGATTAATCCCTCGAGATCGAGTGGGCCGATCACATTTACAATGACCGATTATATTGATAAAATTTGAAAAATGATTTTTTTAATATTAAGTACCTATGTGCATTCCAGATGATAACTGGATTTTTGTACCTTATTTTTCAAGTAGGTACACTAATGTCACACAAACTAAGGGTTGTAAGTCAAGTGCAAACCTGTTTAAGCGAAGGGTATGAATGTTTAATGTTGTGACAGAAATGATTATTATAAAAATTGTCTGTACCTAATAGTTAATGAAGTGTGAAAATTAAAATTTGCTTCTATTTGAAATAACTTTTTCAAATTCAACATCTCATTTCACAATTGTGATTGTCGTCATCTTGTAGTTTTCTTAAATAATATAAAGTATCATTTCACTCATACTGCAGTAATTATGTCGTTTGTGTTTGTCTATCAACAGTTGACCTGACCTAACTTTCACCTCAACCTAATGACCAAAGTATGTTTGTAATGTACGAATTTCATTCTGTGAAAATAAAATTGCATTCATTTCAGACGAAGCAAGAAGGTGTTTTTCAAATAAAGAAAATATTCTTTGCGGAATTTGACATTTGATGAATCAATTTGGTGACAATTTTGTTTTGCCTCTAAAATGTAAATTTTAAAATTTGTGAAACTACAATAGGATTCTGGAGTGGACTTAAATCACATGCTCATATTTTCTTGAAGATTGTTCTATTTTGGTTGATATTTAATGGAAATATCAAATCATTCAGCTTTGAAAAGTAATTGGTAAAAAGTACGTAACATACTTCGGTCAAGTTAAAAAAAATCAAAATTATACTAATTTAATTTATTTTTTAACCATCAGAAACTGCCCGTTTCCAACAAACACAATGTCGGTGGTTAAAACGGAGGAAAATATCTCTAATCTTAGGCCTTTACTTCCATGGTTTCGGATGGTCAGTCCCGATACATCACTCTCTTCAACATCCTCTTTTATCTCTTCTGGCTGATTATTATAAATTGTTAAATAATTATGAAGACAAATAATAATGATGAAGACTGCGCCAATTGTTTCAAAACTGCGGGAAAATCGACTACGCTGGTGGCGACATGTGCCGTAGAGTTTTGAGGCAAAAGGTGCAAGGCAAGAGAAGGAGGCGAAGACCATCGAAGACTTGCGAGAGGAAAGTGGAGGAAGATATGCGGGAACTCAACCTGACAAATGGAGACCGTCAGGATCGTAACCGATGGAGGAAACTGTGCCTACTCGCCGACCCCACCTAAGTAGGAAAAGGTTGAAGATAAAGAAGACGTTAAATAATTATAGATATTCACAGAGTAGAAATTTATTGTTCACAAGTACACGACACATTTACAGAAAAAGCTAAGAGTAATATTCTGGAGTTCATTGTGATATTACCAGAATAATAAGCATTTGGCCCTCCCTGCATTGCTAAATAAATTTAATTCTCATATATTCATGGCATTTTCTAAAAACATAACCAATTATGTGGGTACTATGATAGTAAATTATGTAATTAAAAATGGTGTTTCTACAATATTAGTTTATAAATACCTATGTAAGTCTCCTTTCCCTTTCATCATTAAATCACTTTGCATACTTGTCATGTCACTTGCCTTCAAATACATCCCATAATTAGTAATCAATCATCACCAATCAGGCTTAGGATGATTCTTTCTCACTTCAAATTACAAATTGAATTAACATTGCTTAATCATCAGTGCACCTAAGGAATACATTGAATATCCAGTTAGAGAGCACCAATGCCAAGCACTTTTCTAACATACAGTAGGCAGTAAGTACCCTTTAACTTCATTACATAATTGTACCATATGGAATTGCAGTATTAAAATGCTTCGGAATGTAAATTATTTTTACAAGATCAAGCAATTGCATGAAAATTACTGTTAATCCATATGTCTTGCAATTAAATGTGAGAAAAGATAAATGGGGCAGTGCTGTATGAGGCCATACAATTACTAACACAGTGCATTTGAAGCAATGAACAATAATTGCAAGTACTAGAGAAACATGGAGATTAAATTGGTCAGAAAAGCTAATAATAATACTGGAATAAGTGCTGTTTGGACGTTACAAGTAAGGAATGTTTTTTTCCAAATGAAATACCTATAGTGGCAGATTTCATAAAATGCAAAATTGTATGTCAATGGTACTCTCTTTCTATGTGGCTAGAGGGGTACCTATTATGATTTGTAAGTGTACAAAATGGCACGTACACTAGCTACATATTAAGTTAAATAGCAAGACAAGACTGGTCTATGAAACTTGTACTTTCATGTCAATCAGGAAATACTTTGTTTCTATGAGAACCTTTTCTCATATCACCGAGACATTTACAATTCATCCTACTTGAGCCATATAATAATACATCAGTGGAGTTAAAAGCACTTGGAAGTTAAATTAAAACATGCCGAAGAGAGATGAAATCAGATCTCAAATCAATCAAAATATTCGAAAACAATTATCATATTCCACTTCAAACACCAGTATTCTTAATGACTCTCCCATTCACGTAAGAGTAAAATGTAAATTTGTGCTCTACAGTTTTATATCACGTTTACTGGTAGAAAATGTAGTTTGTTGGCACTTCATTGTGTCAGCTTTCAGCACTCATCAATTTAGATGTACAATTTCTGAACTCAACAAGCGTTTATAATCCAGTGAACATTTACTTTACAATGTGCGAGTGCATTTCACAAGTTTTAAAAACAAGTTCAGAATATTGTTGGTCAGATAGGATCAATTCCTACCCCAACAAATGGAAGAGAATAAAATAAGCAACAATGATTATTATTGTAAATAGGAAGTATGTAGTCGGCGCAGACTAAGAATTACTTTAAAAAGTTTGTCGAAATTGTTGGATTGATTTGCGCTATTCAACTGAAATAAGAGCAGCAGTGAACTTGTTTTTCATTAAAAGAGATGAGTGAGAAGAACCACACCAGAAACATTTAGCAAAAATTGGCATCCAGATATGAACACAATAGAGGAAGTGATCATTAAAAAAATCAGTCGTTCCTGTGGAAGTTATCTACAATGAAATAAAAACTGGAAGAAATCGACATTGTCTTTATAAAGTACACAATTGTGTATACTTGATTCTACATTGATTTCTTTTTGTAAATGTAAACAAGTATTCTTATTAACAATACACAGATCTGCATATGCCTCGCCTCACCCCAAAATTAACAAAGAAATAAATAAGTACACTATTTGTTATCGTATCACAAATACTGCGAAAAATAGAGAACAGAGAAAATTACCTACAATTAGTATACCACCTCCTTCAGTTCTGTATTTTTTACACTTTAAAATGCCACTTTCTGACAACAAAATACCTCCCTTCCTTTATCATTCCACATTATTCATATTTAAGCATTGCAAGCATCGACTAGAATACAGAGTATTATTTAGTTTAGCCAATTAAGCAACTTACATACCTATCTTAATGTTACGATATAATATCGTCCACATGATTGCAACAATTCAGAGTTATCTTCACAAATGATTCAGTTATTTTCAATTAATTGTCCATCCTAGCTTTCTATCAATAACTACTATAGAAGGAGTACAAACACACATCAGTATTCCTTCTTTTACTTCTCTACGCCAGTTCCTAAAACACATGAAAACTGGAAAAATGCAAGATTCAATTATTAATACAGGCATTGTGATTATTGTATGAGTACAAGCCACAATGCCTTGAAATAAGAAAACAATTATGAAAGATTCCTAATAAGCATAATCTATTACTGTAGGTATGTTAATTACGGAATAACATAACATCGGGAATTTTGATATAAGTCTTGCTAATCTTACCTACTAAAAATCTGTTATAATATGCATGACAAATACATGAAAAAGTCTAATTAATACTGTTGATTGTTCATGAAAAATTCCAAAAAAAGTTACATTAGAGATAGGTACAAATTACAATAGAAGGATATTTGTCATGTTATGATTTCACTTCGACTCACATATGTAGTCCAAGGGTTAATGGTCCCCATCACTTCTATACCCGCAATATTACACAGTGAGCCAAGTCAGTCATCCTAAAAACAGAAGGAAATAAAATTATTTCATCCACTTTGTTAAGAGGTAAGGTAACGGGAAGCATGCTGTTCTTCAAAGTGTTTTTTGAGTTTTGGCTCTACTCTTAAGTCACAATTTAAAAAATCTAAGATCAGCAACATATCAAGCTTACTAGACTTAATAATGCCCCACGGCCACATTGGAGTACATTATGACCTCCGGTATGACCTCAAAGTGTTAAATACTAAATGTAGAACACTTGAGGTTGTACCAGAGGTCGTACTGTTCTCCAGGGGCTGAATTTAAAAAAGGTGTTATCTTTTGATTAACCAAAAGCCAGATGGACTAACAGCATGGGGAAGAATGCAAAGGAACTGTTGGGAGAAAGGAACTGGAGAAGACTTGCCTAGGAGAGGGACGCCTGGAGGCAGAAGACTGAGGAGGCCAAGGCTCGATTTGGACTGTTGCTCCATCGAAGAAGATTTCATTTAATACGAAAACACTATGTTAAATGAGAGATACATAATACAAAAGTTCATATTAGTTATATATATATTTATTTGTGGTACCTACCTACCTGAGGACAAACAAACAAGTGTACCTAAAAAATTGGTCTAATTGATAAGCCTTAATTTGTATGTCTTGCTTCAATAATAAAAAAATTATATCAGCCTGAAACAAATTTTCTGTATCACATTGCCTGTTTTTACCCTATTCACTTAAAAATTCAAAAAACTCCATTTGTAAAACAGGAAAGTTTATTAACTAATAATTTTTTTACATTTCTGGTCTGTTGTGATATGAACTTACCCACTCAATTTCATCAACTCCTTCCATGTCATCTTGTTCAAGACGCAAGTTTACCTCCATCCGGTTGCTGACCGAGCGTTGGATCTAGCGGACCACAGACAATAGCATCAGATAATGGGATGAAATGTCAATTGTCACAACGTCTACTCTCCCACTAACCTAAAGGGAACTTCGAATTGACCATCTAAAATTTAGTGTTTTTTACCATGATCAAGATTTTCCATCTTTCTTCAAAGAAAATTCACACTTTTCACAAGAGAATAAGTTTAGATTCCTTTTGGGGATTGATCGTGGTAAATTGTCCTTTTTACAAAAATGTAAAGCTGAACTCATTCTATAAATAATAAATATGTAACAATGATCACTGCCGTTTCTCATGAAGTCATAACACCAATTGCTTTTCCGAATTTGGAAAATTAGAATACATATACCGATCTGTACCCTAGAATTAGAAGTAGGTACACTCTGCCAAACAAAACTTGAACGTTGACCAAATTTGAATGACTGCTGGTCATGTCCCAAAACCAATGAAAGCTTGTTATTATCATTGAAATGTGAGGTCACCTACTAGAGTGAGACAATGAGATCGCTTAGACTGACTTCTGATGGTGCGATCTTACATTTATCAGCCTATCAGATTTATTGAACGTTCAAGTTTTGTTTGGCCAAGTGTACATTAGAAATGATGTAGGTAGGTATAATGTACAGTAGGCTACCTGTTCCTGCTTTTCCTTCGAGGCTCCAGACATGTCCGAATTCCAGCCGAGACGATTGAAAGGCTGCTGAGCCCCTGCGAAGCTACCAGCTGCGCCAGGCTTGGGAGGAGAAGGCTTTTCTGCAGAACTGCCCTGGGTTGACGACACTGGATTCAGAAAAAGTATACATTACATGTATGTATCAAATTATCAATATGTTGATCCCTCTTACTGCCAACATTATTAATTGAAGTACATATCTAGGTGAAGAATGCCCAGCCATATTTAATCTTGAGAGTTTGAGTAAAAAAATAATATCTATGCATGTAGGGTGCGACGGGATAAAGGGGTGTGGGGGTAAAAGGTACAGCTTTGATTTTTTGGAAGTTACAATAAAAGTGGCATATAAAATACCTGAAGTTTCATTTGTAAATTCAATGTATGGTTTTCTTTTGTACGTCTCGGTTAGGATACCATTTGATTCTTATACATAAACATTTTTTTTCAAAAAACCTATGCTAAAAATAAAGTAATTACAAAACAAACTGAGCTTTCACTTTGGTAACCGTGCCAAATACCTCAATTGTGTGTAGATATGGGATTTATTTTCAGTGCAAATGCTATGAAAATAGTTGCCAAATCTATGAATGATGCCAAAAATTATGTTTAAGACACAATTGATTTAGAGATATATTTTAACTATGTTTTAAGAATATACCACCCAATTACCCAACTAAAAAACTAACATTAAGTATACACCCAAGCCACAAAGAGACTTACAGCTTTCCATGCCTTCCGGTTGAAGGCTTATAAAGCGTGGCTGTTTGTTTTCGCCGGAAAGCCACTGTACGCTGTTCATGGTGGGTTCCCATGTCACCTGAGTCGGTGGAAAAATGTCATCCTGAAATAGACCCGTCTGAAAGAGAACAACATTGATTACACAAAATGGAAGCTTTTAAACATGAATAGTCAGTAGTCATAAAAAGTTGTTCTGTGCTAATAATCAATATTATAAGAGTCATTAACACAAACTATAGCCTGCATCCCCTCCATCTATCCATCCCTCAACTCACCAGCATTCTGTTGCAATTACTAACAATGAATTTACAAACCAATTAATTATTGGTTGGGATTGTTGAGATTTGGGAAATATGAATAAATATTAAAATCAGTTAACATAGCAATACAAGTGTATGCGCCACAGACAGGACGGCCAGCAGCGGAGAAGGAGATCTTCATCCAGGAGCTGGAGAGCAACATCACATCAGATTTATTGAACGATCAATTTTTGTTTGGCCAAGTGTACATCGTGGTTTAAGTAAACTTGTAGAAAAAATTCATCAAGACAAATTATTTCGAACTTATTTATCAAAGCATTGGTTAGGTAAGAGTTCCGAGTAAAAAAATGTATATTGAAAAGCAAAGCAACAAACCTCTGGAATATACCTAATTTATTTAAATGTATTATTTTCTAATCCGACAAATTACATTAATAAATACTTCTAGACATGGTAACATTTTTATGTCATGAATTGATAGAATTTAAACATTTTGTACGGTTATTAACTTACCTTGATTCGCGGTACAGTAAAAGACAGTGGCTCGATGACGTTGTTCGTTAGGCGGAGGCCACGAGCAAATTCCACTGCGCTGACATCGCATACCTTCTTCGGCAAGAATGACAGGCCCTGATGCAGAGTGTTGCATCGGTGGTGACTCAGTGCACACAGATAAGGAGATTCTTCGGTCACCTCAAAAGCGTAGATCGTGGAGTCACCCTGTTGGAAAAACAGTCGTCACTTGAAATTGAAAGTTACGTCGCCAGTCTACCCCAACACGCACACACCTAATCTTATGGATACTTGCCGATATTGATTTTTTACTTATTATCATTGTGAGGAGTAGTATTACATGTATACACAACTTCCTAACATACTATACAAGGATACAGCAGTATCTAGATGTGGAAAACAAAAACGACAATCTTTCAATGAAAAATGGGTATCTTTAGAGAAGAAACAAGAAGTAGGTAGGTAGGTATACCTAATGTTTTTTGAAATTAAATACACTTTCTTTCCATTAGCAGAATCTTGCATGCATAAATATTTAGCCAAATTTGGACATGGCAGAATTAAGCTGTGCTCAAAACAGCAGTACATAAAAAATATTAACGTACGTAAATTAACGAAATTACACACTTTACACAACCACATTCGAAACTTGGTGAGGTTGAGAGTGCTTGTCAGATTTTCTTTATGTACATTTCAATAATTTGGCAACTTCCTCACACACATTTTATATCTCCAACTTGTCATTTTACACAGATCTTTATTTATCTTAAAAATACCAACTCTCGAAACTTAATCTCTGAATTAATTTACCGTCATTTCTTTAAATATTAAATGAAATTAACGCAAGCAAAGATGGTGTAGTCGCCGGAATCGAAGTGAGTGAGGTAACAGTGTGTATACCAAATTACCACTGAGCTCAAAAAAGAGAGTAGGGCTACTTTAATTGTGTTCGCTTGCCTGCGCTTATTTACCTTCGTTGTGATTGTGAACGAATCTCCTCTTCCATGATTACATAACAATTAAAATAGATTTCAACTCTAACTTTTTACAAAATGTGTTGTTCAAAGCTGTGAATACAATGAAATTGAAGACTAATTTTTATCTCTATATTAAAAAGTAACATTAAAACGGAATACATAGAAAGTATATATTTTTTTTAACGTAGGTACTAGGTACACTCAACAAATCATAAAACGGTATTTGAGCGAAACGGATTGGCTGCTGGTCAGGTTCCTTGACAATCAATCCTTATTTTATTATTATCAATGTAATCAGAGTTCACCTACTCAGAGCTACTATCAGTATCAGAGCTACTGAGGTGACGAGTTAGAATAGACTTCATCGGATGAGCTGTCAAATCTTTTTCAGCTAATTCGTTTCTTTCGAATACCGTTTTATCTTTTGTTGGGTGTAACTAAAAACTCATTACATCTTTACTTTTGCCTAACACTTGAACTATTCGTATTTTATAGTCTACTCTAAAAAAAAAAAAAAAACACGAATCAATTTCGCATGAAGATTTCACAATGTGATTTCATAATGTGTTTTGACTTTTGAGTTTTGTTACTTCTTTAGCAGAGTTAGAAAAATAGAGTATATAATTTTTAAAAATCCCACTCGTGGTATCTATGTAGGTATCTATTCTGTTGGTGATTTATAATACTAAATGAAATGAAAATGAAAATACATAATTAACCTACCTTGCCAGTAGCAAACAGAGTTGAACTATCTTCATCGTAGAAGGGGATGAGAATGGCCGGTGAGACATCCAAGCCAATGGTGTTTAATGGGGCTGACAAGTCGCGTGCATTGAACACTTGGATCTGCCTCTCAGATGCTCTGCAATATAAATACAGGTATAGTTTACAATGCAATCTTTCAATGTTCAATTGAATTGCATGCAAGTAGAGACCTACATTATTGAAACAATGTATGGTATAGGAAATATTTTATACATTTCTCCACATTTTATGCCTTGAAGTGGTTTGATTTATGTATCTTATTTTTGTAATTCATACAAAAGGTTCTTTGAAACCAACAAAAAAAGGTAAAATTGATCAAAATGTGCAAAAATACTCTTTAAAAATATTTCAATTTGTATATTTATTATTTATGCGACAAAAAACACAAAAACGTAAATGTATGAAGCAGTCAAAGGTGAGCTACACATAAAACAAACAAATTACAGAACATTAACTTGCAGTAACTTGCATTGTAATTGTATATTACTTGGAATGTTAATTAGGATTAAAATGAAGACATAAACATACACAGGGTCTCTTTGACCCCATGAGGGCTATTCTTCTTTTTATATAATTTAACAATTTTTTTGTAATTGTACTCTGTATAAACATGAATCGGAGAATAAAATGCTTATAAATTGAATTGAATTGAACATCACTCCCTACACAAATTGCATCTAAAAAGCAGGATTGCCTACTCACTTGTCAAAGCCAAGCACTACAATGCAGCTACCACCGAGTGCCCAGACAATGCGAGCGCCACGTGAGCCGACAGGGCCATTTCCCATCATCGTCGGCTGTGTGCTGGAACGAGGCTCGTAAATACGGATCTTGCTGTCGCGGCTTACGGTTGCCAACGCCGCGCCGTCCGGGCTCCAGGCAATGCTGAAGATCTGCCAGACACAAAGAGAAGTAATTTGATCAGTTCATCATTAATCACAATTCTCTCTTCAGAAATGTACTGAACTATGTTATCTCCTTATACGACGAAGATATATATAAGGTATATTATATTATTAGGAATATTAGGTATATCAGGTAGTACATCATAGGTGCATACTTCTTTCTTTGAACAGTGTATGGCATTTTTCTCCATGTCTATTCCCTTGACACTGGTATCACATTCAAATTCTTGCTAGAACAAATTCATTCATTTAATTGGAGTAAAATTGCATATAGATAGATATTAACTTCTTTGCAGTAAAAAGCTTTCAAAATGATGCAAGCATTCTGTATGGTAAATGAAATCAACATGTGCAATGTACTACTAACTTACCACGCTAATTTGTAAAAAATTTATAAAAAAATTTATTCAGGCAACAAATTTGCATGTACACTTCTTACTCCGACTAGATTTCAAGGAAAATATGAGAAACTCAGTGATTTTCTGGGTTATTTGCACACCTTACCTTTTGTATGATTTTATTGTATCAGGCATTTAATACAGATATTGAAAGACTACAGATTCTACAAAATAGAGGCATGAGGATTATTCTGAAATGTAGTAGATATACACCTGTAAATACTATGTTAAAATCTCTAAATTGGCTAAGGATTAAGGATTATGTGTATTTTCAAGGCATGTGTTTTATTTACAAACTTCAAAATGGTCTTCTACCTGCATATTTTACAAACACTGAAAAAGTTGAAAATGTCCATCAGCATTACACGAGAGCGCATAATAATTTTTTTCTAAACCATGTTCATAAACAATCATCGGCCAAATCTTTATTTTATCTTGGGATTCGTTCTTTTAATGCTCTTCCACTTAATGTTAAAAGTGTGAGGAGTCTTAGCATATTTAAAAGCAAACTTTTAGAAATTATAATGACGGAAACATTTATGTTGACATCCTAATTAGATTATTCTATGTTTTTAGTGTGTTAATTCTTTGGTTTGTGTCTTTATTGTGTATCTTTATGTATCTTTGTATTGTACTGATTTGTGAAAGATAGCGCTTGCGCTAAATAAAGAATTATTATTATTTATTTATTACTATTAGTTAGAGGAGAAGATAAGAGGTAGAGCGAGTTGGTAGCAGAGGATCTACAAGAGAGACTGGAGAAGTGGGAAGAAGTGGAGGAAGAAATGTTGTGGGAAGACAGGGAGAAGTGGAAGAAGACGGTGGAGAAGAAAGAAGAAGTGGAAGAGCCAAGCTTGGCCAGCTAGCTCAGGAGTCAGAGGTCCTACAAATGGTGGCCCTAGCCACCCCCGAACCAATTCTCGGAACCGGTAGAAAGATTATTATTATATTACTATTAGTTACCTGGTCAACATGGCCTTGCAACATGATAATGTCACGGCCAGCTGCCAGATCCCAGATGCGCACTGTCATGTCATAAGAGGCCGAGGCGAGAATATCACGAGCCAGGGGGTGGAACTTGAGACAATAGATCTTCTCAAGATGACCACCAGAGAGCTCCACCGTCGGGGTGTTTGTTGGCTCCACCAGACCCCCAGGTGGCAGTACCCACAGACGAATGATGCCATCATCACCTCCTGCAAGTGAAAAAGCAATAAATACCACTCATAATATAATAAACACAATATGCGGTGTACTAAAATGTGATCCAAATGTCATTAATGTTTATGTACCTAATTAGACTGATCAAATAGTACCACTTAAGAGTCGACAGGACTCGCAGAAAATTTCGATTCCGATGTGAAAAAAATCTTAGAAATGCATGAAAAAGCATTAGCTCTAGGTTGTACGTGACATTTGTGACATTTAATTGTGTGTTGCATGTTGCATATACTGCTGTGAAGTAAGTTATTTTAATTCAAATATTGAAAACCACAAAAAGGCGGCCCCTACTTTTTTCTTAACGGCTTGACCGATTGTTTTCAAAATTTAACAGCATAGTGATAAAGAGTAAATCTGTGCCTCTAGTGATCCAAAAAATTATAAAAAATATTTTTTCTCGTTTTGAGGAAGTGCTAACATGGGCAATATATTAGTCTTTTTGGCACCACTGCCCTGAAAATTCTAAACAAAAAATTACACTTTTGGCTCACTAGAGGCACAGATTTATTATTTATCTATAATCTGTGAAAATTTGAAGACAATCGGTAAAGCCGTTTAGAAAAAAGTAGGGGCCGCCTTTTTGTGCTTCATAAAACATGGATTTCATCAAGTATCGTAGACTCTTAAGTATTAAAAAATCCTGATTCCCGCACATAATTAAAATACATATCTTTCCTTTATAGGAAAGCAGGTGTCTAGATACTGAATAATAGTTTTGTCAACTTTATGAAAGGGAAAAGCAAGCAAAGAGTAATATTAAGTAAGTCCTTTAAATCCATGATAATGAGGACCACTTCGAATTGAAATTCATTGTTAACTATCATCTCTAGAAAAGATCTTAGTTTGCAGAGACTACGATTTATCACATATCCAACATGTTTACTGCATTCAGTACAAGTTAACAAAGTGTTTTTAACAAGTGTTTTAAAATTCATGAACCAAAATGGATTTTCAAGTTGAAGTGAAGTTTAGGTAAAATTTGATGAATTTTTAAATTCACCGAGTTTGTGATGTTAAAAAGGGATCTTCTACAATTTAAGTACCTAATAATTATATGTTTCTCTTAGTTATTCATTATTGATTGTACGAGCAGTAATAATAGGATTAAGACCATACCAGTACCACCCTCCGAATAATTTGCACTTACCCACTGCGAGACGCCAGTCATTGAATGGATCCCAAGTGAAGTCCATGACATTTGTGCCGTGAACGAGGGTAGGAATCACACCGTCAGGCAGCTTTCCGGTCTTGCTCAACTCGAAAATGGCAATCTTGCCACCAGCGCCTTCGAGCGGCACTGCCACGCGATGTGCATTGCCATGGAATCCATCGCACTCGCCAGAGATCTGGCGGCTAACGTTGCGAATGTTTTCGATGTGGGCCGACTTGTGGAGGGGAGTGCCCTTCAGGTGACGGAACTTGGAGACACGTCCTGAGGCACACGTGATGGTTGTTGTTAAATTCACTTGAAATACTATCAATTTAACTTATCAAGCAGTCACCGATCACTTAAAAGTATCACTAACAGACAGTGCCCAGTTGAGCAGCATACTAAGTAGTAGTACAAGCTTTATTAAGAGTTGCCTGTATGTCAACGTCAAGTCTAAAACAGCAGTCGCCAACCTTTTGGATCTCGCGGACCACTTATAACACAATTTAATATCTCGCGGACCACTCAGGCGCGTAAAATACGTATGATGGGAAACACGATTGCCTAGGGAGACAATGAGCGCAACAGCAACAGCAAGTTTCGGGGGTTCGGGGCACGTAGCCCCGGAAAATGTTTGTTTTCAGAAATTCATTTGATGCATTTCTACGCGATTTCTAGCCAACTTTTATTTCGAGAAATAGCGTTTAAAATGACTCCGGATTGAAAAATTATTCGGAAACTGATATTAATACACAAATATTTTGGAAAAGGCTTGCATTGAAAGTTAAACGGAATCTTCCAAATTTCTCTGCAGACTACCAAAATTTCCTCACGGACCACCAGTGGTCCACAGACCACCGGTTGGCGACCGCTGGTCTAAAAGATAGTCAATAAGAATAAAATCAAATCAAATTTATAAAATGATGTGAAAAATTTAGATTCAATGCAAATTATTTACAATATGAGATAATTTTGAAAGTTGCAACTAAAATATTTATTCATGTACACTCCCCCAAATAATAAACGGTACTTGGTACAAAACGTATTGGCTGCTGGGCCGGTTCCTTGACAATCAATCCTTGTTATTATCAATGAAATCAGAGCTCACCTAAAAGAGTTAGATAATGCGTTAGCTCTGACTTCATGGGATGATGCCATCAAACCTTAATCAGTCAATTCATTTTCTTTCGAGTACCGTTTATTATTTAAGGGAGTGTACATTTTCTTTAAAATTCATGCCTTTTAGTAAAAACTAAAAACTAAAAATGTTTAATGGAGGGTAGAGTGTAGCAGAAACAAATTTCTATTCAGTTGGCAGGCGAAATGGTTCGTGATGTTTTAGAATTTTTAGCGCTTTGAAAGCGAATCTGGGGTGCCAAATGTGATTCCAATGACATGTACAGTCAGAGGGGGTGACTATGGTCATTTGACACAACCCGATGATTTTTGTTCCGCTACTAGCATGCAAGCATTTCAAATCTACTGCTTCTTTGGTTGTTGGTATACCTGATAATTTCTGAGCAAGGTGCTGGCAGTTTCACAGCTGGTTGTGAAAAAATCGTTGTGTCAAATGACCATAGTCACCCCCTCTGACGGTAGGTACCTAATATAGTGGTGTAGCACGAAACTAATGCATTTAGTATTGGATTGTTTGTTGCGCTTTTATTTTTAAATGATAAATCAATTTGAATGATTAAAGCTCAGTTATGGATTTTCAATATATTTTGACTTGAATGGGGGGGGGGGGGGGGGGGGGGGCACTCCTGAATGCATCTACGCTTGCACATGTGGTCACCCAATTTCTCGATGTTGTTGCTGCTCATATCATTACAATATAGAAAAAATTTATATTATTATTATTAAGTCTATATTCTCAACAGAGCCAGGCTCCACTAGTGAGAATGTAATATAGAGAAGGGAGGAGAGGAAACCCGGGTACCGGCATGTAGCCTACTCCTGACGAAAGATACCAAGGGGACCAACGGCTTAACGTCCCTTCCGAAGGACGGTGTAACATTCACAGCACAAGCCTCCACAACTCGCGCCGTCGAGAGACTGATAACAGGTGGAGGGAGGTCGTCACACTAACCTCCAAACACCCCAGTCTCTCTGACCCAACGGCAGCAACCTGGCAAGGCAGAGTTGAATGGTCACCCATCCAATCGCTGACCGCGCTCAATGTTGCTTAACCTCGGTGATCTAACGAGAACCGAGGTATCCAACACACCAGCCGTTGGGACAAACCATGAAGAAAAGTCAAGCTTACCGAAGACTGTAGACGTGCGTTTAGGAATTGGTGCGACAGTCAACCCATCACTCTTAGGCTGTTCCAACGAGTGTTGACGCTGCATTGGGACAGGCTTGGAAGGACTATCGCCCTTGTTTTGCTCTTTCACTGGAGACTTCTGGAATACGACAATACGATGTAAGGTTTCATTCACACTTGGATTCTCCTTATCATCAAAGTATAGCAAGAACTTTACTGATAAAAATGATAAGAAACAGATAACATTGACACTGGTGTGGCCCCAAGCAGCCAAAAACAAACTAAAAACAAACTTGTTCTTGTGGTTATTTGATTTGGTACAAACTACACAAAATGTACATCTTTTACTTCCAGGGAAATGTAGATAGTATGTAGGTATTATCCCTACTAACATGTTACAGATAACTTTTAAAAAGATGGAATATTTTTAAATTATGCCTTCTAGAAGGACATAATAATTAATATCTGTCGCCCGTTTCCAACACAATGTCGGGGCGGGGGGTGGAATTCCAACATAATAAATAAAATGATACGGGTCGAATTAGTGGTGCTTGTGCCTCAAATTCATTAATATGAGACAAAAAAAATCCCATTTAAATAAATGGCATCCATCCAAATCTCGTTTAAGAAAATATAGTAGGTACACTCGACAAATGATACTACTGATACCAATGGTACTTGAAAGAAATGGATGGGCTGAAAAAAAATGTTTGGCATCATTATATGAAGTTATGCTAACTCGTCATCTAAAGCTGCGTTTACAACAAAATTAACGTTCGAAAATTAAGAAAATTAACGCAATTTCAATTGTCAAGCCCATGTAAACTTATGGATTCGTTCACAACGAAACCATGTAAATTAACGTATGCCAATTTCACCTCAAAGTAAACCTACTTTCAACTTCCAAGTCGAACGTTAAGAAGAGGAAGTGGCGCATGAGCACGGACACTCCTCTCACCTCAAAATCACAGCTGATCGCGCTGGCCGGCGATATCTTGTTTTACGTGTGTGTTATGTTTCCTAAGTGGTTGTGAACGAAAGTGAAATTGCGTTAAATTTGCAACGTTAATTTTCGAACGTTAAGTTGTTGTAAACGCGGCTTAACTCTTACAGATGAGCTCTGATTTCATTGATATTAACAAGGATTGATTGTCATGGAACCTGACAAATAGGCAATCCGTTTCATTCAAATACCGTTTTGTGATTTGTTGAGTGTATTTTGTACTTGGATAGACAAATAAAAACACATTATATTTTTTTTGTGTGAAAGATTACTACCTATGGCTCATTCCATTCTACTTCACCCAAAGTAGTTGCGCCTAGAATTTTGATTTTTTCTATATTTTGCACAGTTGTTCCTACATATAAGCTGATATCAAATCTCTAGTTTCAGTTCGTTTCAAGTCGGCGTACTCAAATTACGTGTAATTAAAGGTGGCGCGGACGGGAAAATCGGTGTTTTTAAGCTTCCAGGAGAAATGCTGCCATTTCCATACTATTCAAGATAACAGAACGATCTTTGCGGCGTTTTGTTCATAAAAGATCGGTCTATAATTATGTTTCTTACAATTTTGCTGTATATGGAACCCTTCATAATGTAATTTGCCCTCAAACTTTGACTAAAATTCTTAAATTTTTCCAATATTTGAGGCATGATTATGAATAGAAGGGACTGATGGTTCAAACTCCCAATTTTATTTTAGTTTCACCTTATATGTAAGAATAGATTTTCACACTTCATTGTTAGTTTTAATTAATTGTTTTTTACCAAAAAAAAGTCAAAACCCTAAAAAGTACCATTTTTGGTCCCATTTTCCTCAGGCGGGGGACCAGATAAAAATTTGCGCTCAACGGCAAAATAACCAGCATTACTTGATGTATAATTGCTGCAAGTTTGTACTTGTTTTTTTAACGGGTGTAGAAATGCATTTTCGCACCTGGAAATGCACGTGAAAATGCATTTCCACACCCGTTAAAAAAACAAGTCCAAACTTGCAGCAATTATACATCAAGTAATGCTGGTTATTTTGCCGTTGAGCGCAAGTTTTATCTGGTCCCCCGCCTGAGGAAAATGGGACCAAAAATGGTACTTTTTAGGGTTTTGACTTTTTTTTGGTAAAAAACAATTAATAAAAACTAACAATGAAGTGTGAAAATCTATTCTTACATATAAGGTGAAACTAAAATAAAATTGGGAGTTTGAACCATCAGTCCCTTCTATTCATAATCATGCCTCAAATATTGGAAAAATTTAAGAATTTTAGTCAAAGTTTGAGGGCAAATTACATTATGAAGGGTTCCATATACAGCAAAATTGTAAGAAACATAATTATAGACCGATCTTTTATGAACAAAACGCCGCAAAGATCGTTCTGTTATCTTGAATAGTATGGAAATGGCAGCATTTCTCCTGGAAGCTTAAAAACACCGATTTTCCCGTCCGCGCCATCTTTAATTACACGTAATTTGAGTACGCCGACTTGAAACGAACTGAAACTAGAGATTTGATATCAGCTTATATGTAGGAACAACTGTGCAAAATATAAAAAAAATCAAAATTCTAGGCGCAACGACTTTGGGTGAAGTAGAATGGAATGAGCCCTATTGACTAAAGAGTAATGATAAATGAGTTGAGAGTTTATTGCCCGTGGTGACATTCGAAATTTTGGTAGTGAGAATCGTACTAATAAAACGTTGAAGAAATACTTTTTGTATTTTGCCTTTATAAATTAATAATCTCACAAAAATGAACATTAGGGCCTTAGTAGTATCATAGATTACCTTCAATGAATCCTTGCGCCTCATGGGAGTTGGACTAACTATCGGTTTCTTCTCTTCTTGAACAGAGGCAGAGCGACTCTCATATAGACGACGGCGGTCAGCAATACTTGAGCGCTGATGTGATGACCTATCAAAATCTTCAAGCTTGTCATCATCCTCTTGCTTGACATTTTCCACTGGCGACTCAAATGTCTTCTTACGCTCGTGCGTCGGGGACAAATTGAGATTTCCCAGAAGATTCTTGCACTCCTGTGTTGGAGACATGCCACCTTTTTCCAGGCTTTTGCGGCGCTCGGTCTCTGGAGTGCTGTTCAGATATTCAAAGAGTTTGCGTCGTTCGGCCGTTGTGGGAGTCTTTGGAGCTTCTGGAGACTCCAGCAAGTCTGTCTCTGAGACACTGTCACCGTTATCCACATTGTCTAGGCTTCCCTGCTCAGGAGGGAAGTCGGTTGTCTCCGGACCGAGGCTAAGACCCTCCGAATCATATGAACCTGAAAGACATTGCTTGAATGAAGTTTTATCTGGAACCTCCCTATAACAGAGGTGTGTAGAGAATATAACATGAGTACGTGGAATCAACCCAGGTTATATTTGTGATAGGGTTGTTATGTGAACATGGAATCTTTAGTCAAACCAAATGTCAAATTAAACCTTTAGAAGCATTTTTCAACAGAACCGTACAAAATTGAAATTTTAAGGTAAAGTTTTATAAATCAGCATTTGCATTATGACATGGTCAACTTCTCTCTTTTGGAATAAACAAGTTAATAACTTGATCCATCAATTGAAATACAATCGTTCTTACACCTTATTCACATATGAAACTTGATCTCTTTCCATCAATTACTTATGTGACGGTACTTATGTGATAGTCAAATGATATCTTCAAAATGATAATGACTTAAAGGTGGTGCAAGTGCGAGCGATTTTGCCACTTGTTGCAGGCACTTTTTTGTATGCGATTGGAGACAAAATGGGTTGATAAAATGATTTGAAATTTTAATCATGATTAGATAAAAGACAAACTTAGGGTTATCACATCGTACATTTTAAGTTTTTGCTCTGTTAATTAGTAATAATTAGTTGATTTTTGGTGAAAAATTGTATATTTTCTTCTCACTGGGTGCAGTGTGAAATTTAATTTTAAAAATGTGCCAAGTGATATCCCTAAGTTTGCCTTTTATCTAATCATGATTAAAATTTGAGATCAATGGGTTACAGGTTTGGTCACCAATCGTATTGGAAATTTCATAGGTTTGCATGGTTTTATTGAATAACCGGCGCCTAATTAACAAGGCACGAAGCAAAAATGAAAAAGTGATATGTACTCAGTGGTCGAATTGGAAGTCAGTCCATGGGGGGATGGTGTACTGGCAGGATTTCTGCCCTGGAGAGGGGGGGGGGGGGGGGGGGGCAAGTGAATGAACAAAACTTGCCATGGGTTAAGGGGGGTGTAAGGGGCGGGCCCCCCACGTTGCCCCGCAGGGCGGTATTTAGTTTTTTGATACTTTGAAATCAATTTTGAGACGTTCTGAGTTGTAGTTATTTTGATTTTTATATTGTTTTCACTTTTCTGTTTTCATTCCAATAAGGTGTGGGGGGCATGCCCCAAAAACCTTGCCCCACAGGGCGTTATTTGGTTTTTTGATACTTTGAAATCAATTTTGAGACTTTCTGAGTTGTAGTTATTTTGATTTCAACGTCCTTTTAATTTTTCATAGTTTTCACTCCAATAAGGTGTAAGCGGAATGCGTTACAAACCTTGCCCCGCAGGGCGTTTTTGGTGTTTTGACACTTTAAAATCAATTTTGAGACGTTCTGAAGTGTATTTTCAATCTCTCATGGGGGGATGGTGAAGTAGAAAAATTAGATATGGGGGGATGGAACCATCAATATATTCCCCATGGGGGGATGCCATCCCACCGCATCCCCCCCCAATTCGACCACTGTATGTACTAATATGCAGTCAGACTTAGCATGTGAAAATTCTATCGAAGTTACACCCACTCATGAAACAATTTTTCTCTCTCAATTTGCTAAAACGACCGAGCGCTTGTATCATCTTAATAGAGATCATTACTGATTAATGAATGCAACATGAATTGGTAGTATTTCCATAATGTGAATATACAATATAATCTGTTGAGAGCTTATTGCTTCCTTTCACATAAAGGAATTGACACGGGAGCATTCTGAATGGTAGTTCATTCTCAATACATATGTAGGTTCTCAAAAAATCGAGTTAGGTGTAAATTGTAAATACAAACCATTGCCCATGCTCTCCATGTCACCTTGGCTTGAACCATTGAGACTTCTGGGACCGCCAGACACCGGCAACTCATACATTCCAAGAGATGGCTTATCATCCACAGATGGTTTATTCTGGTCGTTATCAGCCCAGACTCCGCTTAACTTCGGCGCAGAGAAGGGCTTTGGGCCAAGTCGAGGCTGCAAAAAGAAGATAGTAATTAGAGCTTAGAAAGGGAAAGTAAAGAAACCACACATTTCCTGGGCCAAATGCATACTGCTTATTTCAAAGGCAAATTACATGGATACAAGTCAATTGTATTGTACAGTACATATACACATTAAATGAAACTTACATGCAATTATTTGATGAAAAATAGTGCTCTTGCATACAAGCAAGTGTGTACAATCAACTAAGTAATAAATATTAAAACACTGTGTTATTAATTAACATAGTGCTTCCAGATTATTTTACAAAACAGAACACAACAGATAAAAAATAACACAAAATTTGTGTGCAACATTACAAGTTTCAATTAGCTGTAAGACTTAACCTGGAATGAACAATAACGATGATTGATAAACAACTTCTAAGATTAGTATGCAATTATAAATGACTAAATATAAATAATACCAAATAAATACAAGTACCAACATATGACAATACAAACATTGCTAAATAAAAAGGTAAAAACAAAATCGAAATAAACAAATTGTACAATTAAAATCTAGGCAACTACCATCTCACAATGGAAAACCACGTAGCATGCAATTTAAAATCAATCAAGCCACGGATCTCTTTGAGAGTCCTAACCTTATACCCGCCCGTAATGGCTGAAGGATTGACAGAAGTGACGCACGGCGGCGCAATCATGGCTGTGCTCACTGTCACAGTTGTCAAGGCTATAGCAGGCTGTGTAACGGAACACGTTCGTGGCCTGGCCACTGGCTTAGTGACAGCTGTATCTTCGCTCTCAGAAACAGAGTTTGTACGGCGAGGCATTGGTTTTGGAGGCATCACACTGCCTCCGTTCTCAACCTCAGCTTTGCCATTTTCGGTCTTGTTATCATTGGATTTATCCCCATTCTGAATATGTTTGCCCTTCTCATTATGGATCTCTTTAGCTTGTTTCTTCTCTTCAACCTTCAAGTCAACTTTTACCTCTACTTTTGCTTTAATGCTTGGCTTGCATATCTTGTTCTTGTTTGAAAGATAACTCTTCTGTGGCATCTTATAAGGCTTGGCAGCCAGGTTGGCACGCATAGTTTCAAGAGAGCCCCTATGAACCTGTAGGCCCAATATATTTGAAGACTACACACAGGTACAACACCTTGTCAAAATAACTCAGAACCAGAAGATAAAAATTAACTCTTCAAAGGAGAAATCATTCTTTTTGAATGATACTATGTAATCAGGTCTGGGCAATAAGAAATCGGCATCCAGTCCATGTCCTTTAGAATCAAAGGTGTCCAAATTTTAAAGGACAAATATAGCCACTAAATCATTTCAAATATAATATATCACTATTAGTATGTAGATGTATAAGAAATAGTCATGATCACTAGACCATGCACCAGAAATTTGTTGACAGTTACCTATTCTTTATAAAATCTCTTACCGGTTTGACTTGAATGCCGCTCTGATGTTTAGTTGGGTCAAGACTAATAAGAGGGACCTGAAGGTCACTCCCGGTCAACCACATCGGTCCTGAGAGCTGCGGCTCGCATCCCTTAGTCTCCGGGAACAAATCAGCGTGAAATTCGCGGTAAGACTGGAACAAAGAAATCAATTCAGTCAGAGGACGTAAACACACTCACTAAAATGGACTTAAACAGTAAATCGAATGTGAAAACTGATACCCATTTGCAAAACTGGGTTTTTAATGTTATGGAAAACTTCAAGTGAGTCATGATGATAGGAAGGGATGTGCAAAGCGAAAAGTATCCGATCAAACTGGGGCTCAAACCTGAGACCTCTCACTTGCATTGCAGGTAAAAGCTTAATCATATTTCACTGCCACTGTCACTGCATTGATAGATTTGTGATTCATTTGATATGTACCATAAGGAGGGGAGACTTTGGCCACCTGGGTGACTTTGGTCCAAATTGAGTCCAAATTCGCGACCCAGCTTCCAACTATTGTCGGGTCAGGCAGGGGGTTTTAATATAAAAAAATATCTAGTTGAAGAAATTCAGAAAATTTGACCACCGTACACCGTATAAAATTAAGGTGACAATGTCACCCTCGAAGAAACCGGTGGAGTCATGACAAGCTGGGTTTTATGCAATTGTAGATTACTTACAAGAGAGAAAAATGCTCGGGTAAACAGCATATATTGTATGAACCACCACCTACTAGATCTTCCCCCTCCCCTCCCCTCCCCATACCCTTCCCTTCACTGCCTGGCAACTGGCTGATAAACCAATGCTATTTGAAAAATAATATTTAGTTCATAAATCCGCCAACAGATGTCTCACGGGGACTCACATAGACTACTTTACCGACATTACAGCATACTCTTAGCTCTATTTTCATAAAGGGCGGTGAATTTTCAAAATTCAAAATGTCAATAGTTCGATTTCTAATAAAGAACAAGTTAAGTATTTTCAGTTACTGATGATAATAATCCATATTACCTATTATTATTATATATTTGTGATTAAAAACAATGCTGAAATTTAAAAGGAAAGATGTAAGACATTGTATAGTGCCAGGATGTGATTATTTACATCCAGAAGAAGAAATTGTCAGGTCTTGGCAGAATTGCCCAGTGATAATGACCGAAGAAAACTTTGGGTTCATGGAATATTTGTGGACATTGAACGTAAGTTATAGCAAAGATAATTATTATAGTGGCGAATAATATGAATAACCTCTCAGTCTCGCTCACTCATTTGACATTTGTAAAAATTGATGTCCATGACACAGCTGTCTGTTCAATTCAAATAGTTCCTTTCTCTGCCACCTCGCCACTGACAGCGCTCGGATACTCACATGTCGGTAAAGAAGAGAGAGAAGAGCGCCATATTTAAATTTCAATAGATACCCCTTAGTTGCCAGGCAGTGAACAGGGAAGGGAGGGGAGGGGGAAAGATCTAGTAGGTGGTGGTATGAACTATAATACTGCATGAATTGTTCATTACTGACAGCTCTCTTAATGAAATTTGTATCCAAATCAGGGATGTTATTCTCTTTTCATTGTAAAGCATAATTACGCAAATAATGTTCTCTGAGATGGAAGTGAAAGTGATGCTCTTGGCTGGGGTTGGAAAATGGAAACGACCTATCGACCAAACATTTTATATTTTATTATCAGTCATAAAAAAATAAAAAAATAACCCTTTGTAAAGAAAAAAATGCAAACCTATAGCATTATGAGTTCCAAATGAGTTTTGAGTCCAAAGCAGTTCCTAAAGCATTTAGTTTTAGTATCCCAACTAATGTGTTGTCTATTTTCTAGATGTAATATCTCATTTAACTTCCTTTTAATTGCCTCCCACCCAACTGTTACTATGTGATTTTCTTGCTGTAATTGCAAATTTAATAGTCACCCAACATCAAGACTTTGGCCACCAATATAATTATTTTTTATGTTCATGTTATTCCAATAAATAAATAAAAAACAAACAACATATTTTGGTTCCCATGAGGTTAACTCAAAATGCCTGATAAATTTGGCATCCTACTATTTAACCCCACCCAGTTACACTCACTTTAACGTTCAACGTTCAATTGTAATTAATGTGTCTTATAAATTGGTCCTCTTCAAGTAATGCAAGCCTACATATGCGATACAACCACAAATAAACACTTGTTACTCACCTTACGCGGCACCTGATACATTATAGGTATGACAGCAGTCGACGAGAGCTGTAGAACACGATTCACCTCGCCCTGCATGACGTTTAGAGAACGTTTCGGAACAAGGCAAGCACCCTTAGTCTGATCACCATTGTGGCGAATCCCCTCAATAAGGAAAGGCTCACGATCAACCACTTCTAAGTACGAGATCGTCGTGTCTCCTTTTCCCGCGAGGAACAACATAGCTGTGTCCGGGTCGTAGAGGGGAATGAGGATCCTGCAAGGGAAGCCATGAATCAGAATAAACTAATTGCTAATTTTAATTTACCATTAATGCCAGATTTTGGACAACCTACTTTAATTGTTTTGATAAATAAGCAATTAGTAATCTGCATTTCTTAAGTAGGTAATGAAGGTGTGATAAATATTAAATAATAATAATGTGATTGCAACATGTATTCAGAATAATACTTTCATTAGAAGTATGTTTTAGTCATCTAGCTCCTATAAAATAAAGCAGAGCAACGGAGCGCACACCCATCTCACTTTTCTCTATGCAATACAATAAACCAACCCAAAAATGTGTCAGCAAGCACCCCTACATGACATAAACTAAGAAGGAATTGCCCGAGCATGTCCAGCCCCAAGGTTGACCATGTGACTGTACACAGCCACAAAACATTCCAAGCAGCTTTATCTGGTAAAAGTATGGTGGCAAACGGTATTATTTGAAAATCAAGAAATATTGGAATTGGAAATACACTCTGACAGTTACAATTTGTCAATGTCATGCAATGCAACAGTTTCCGATTATCGAGCGCAAAAGTTATCACCAAAACAGTACCTCCGTAAACCTCCGTAAATCTGCAAGAACATCGACGAATAGAGGCTATCACACGGAATCTGTCTGAGCCATGGGTTTTAGGACTTGACGGGAGCACTCGTCATTTTTGATATGGTCTATTGAACCAATTCAGGTCAATTTAACTTAATCTATCATTTATAATCTCATTTCAGGACTGCATCATTTCATGTAGGTAGCTCATATTCAGTAAATATAGTAGGTAATATAGTTTTCATACCCAGTAGAACTGTCCAGCACCAATGTTTTCTCCGGTTCTTCAAAGCGACGAAGGTCCCGGATATGAACTTCCCTCTGACGACTCTATAAATATAAAATGGTACACATTTGAATCACTCGTGTGATTGTAAGTGAACAGCGTAGGTAGTTACTAACTAAACTAGTAACTAGTACATGTATTTCACCAGATTTTCGAATCGGTAAGTAAATTATTTGGCTTGCATCTAGCATCACAGTTATCATTGGTCACTGTAAACTTTCTCAATTTTTGTTGCTGATAGGTAAATTATAATTCTTTTCAGAAATGGTAGAAGTGCCATCACTAACAGAGATCTTGATCCACATACCGAGTTGAAACCTGTGGTGAGAATCTTAGGCTGGTCACCGAGCCAGACAATGCGCGAGTCTTTGATACTCTGATGGCTGTTGGCAACGTGAGTAAACGGACTGACGTTAGGGTCCATACGCACATCCATGATCCGCACTTGTTTGTCTTTGCTAGATGTAGCAAGGAGAGTACCGTCATACTTCCAGCTTATCGACTGGATCACGTCGAAGTGCTTCTGATTCACTAAAAAACAAAGTGAATCAAAATTAACAAAGTTAGAGTATGTATCCTAAATTAGTATCAGTAGCATGAATATGCCTAAAATGATGCAGTTTGCAGGTAGGTACTTTTCCAGTCAAGTAGAACACTTTCTGAGAACATAATAAAAGATATATTTTTGTACCAAGAATTACCTACAGGGTAATCACATAAGTCATTCCTTGTCATGTGTCCCATCCCATCACCGTAGTTTAAAATAACATTGTTTCAAGATTGTACTACTGTTACTTAAGCAGAAAGCAGCCACATTAATTTTTTTAATGAGCGCAGTTATCATCGGTGTCATTGGATTCATCAGGTCAAATTCTTATTATTTTGAAAACTGTGGTTCCATTTAAGATTATAAAACAGAATCTAGTAATCATATCCAGGGTTGGGTTGTAAAAATGAAAGTAATACGTTACCGGTAGGTAACACGGTACTTTTTTAGTTTATCTACGAGAACTTTTTGATTTTTAAAAGTTACCAAGAAAGTTACTTTAATAACACGTTATACCTTCTATCCTGAAAGAAAACTTGACAGTGTGAACCAAACATTTACCTGTATCTAAATTTAGCATCAAATCATTTCACTTAATTTCCTGCCTTCCTCAGTATGTGCGACCCTAACCAACCCTTCCCCTCCCCCTCCTTTCGTCTTAGATTGCTCTACATGCGAAATGAAATGGTCATCTATCGGTTCACCACTCCCAGCGCATTGATACATCCGCAGTCCACATAATGTCACAAGGTTACTGCCATCCCGTTGTCAAGTTTTCCTTCAAAATTATCAATTTTTATCAGAGTAACATTCATAATAGCTTTCAGTTACCTATATTTTCTCAGTAGGTACCTAACTTTAACTTTAACTAGTTACTTTTTGGAGACTTGTTTTATTTACTTTTCCTGAAGTTACTTTATTTTTGGTCCAACCCTGCCTATACCTAATATAGAATTTTGAAGTTGAAACCATTTGTCTCATAATCATTCTGATGTGGTTTGGCTGCCTGCTACTCATTGACCATTTTATCTGCATTGCAAATAAATCTGTATCTAGAGTAAGAAGGCCAGAAACCCACTTTTGTCGATTTTGAATTATATATCACTGGAATCAGGGAATCGAGCTCTATTAATTTCAAAAAAGGCTGAAGTGAAAAATAAAACAATTCATAAAGACTGATGTCAAAAGCCTTTAAGTGCAAAAAGCCAAAGTTCCACATATTTTTTGTTGCTTCTAAATCAGTACATAATGTATTGTATTAACAGGAGATTGCAGTCCAAAAGAAGACATTTCATTTTGTAAGCATTCACAAAAACACTGTTCAAGTGCAGTGAACGCGCTTGTCATTATTCTCAAATCTTCAGCCCCCCTGAAAATCACAGTAGGTACTACCTACCTAATAGATTCTGGGTAATTGATTTCTGAGGTACAGAAATCAAAATCAAAGGTTTAAGTGACCACTTACTAACTAGCTCTTTCTCAGATACAATATCCCAGAGAGACACGGTGGTGAAGGATGTAGTACTCAACAGCGAGTCAGCAGTTGGATGGAAGCGCAGAGTCTCAACGCGGCGCTGGCGGTGATAGAACTGACACTCCGGCTTGGTAATGCTCTCCTCAACGCCATTCTCAGGAACAATCCAAATCTTCACCTGAAATAAGCATTGAAGAATTTTGAGCTGCACAAGAGATAGTGGTCATTGACAATAATAAAAAAAGAGCTCACCAGGCCATCTACAGAGCTTGTGGCCAAGAGGCCATCATGGAATGGAGAGAAGTCCATGTCGGTTATTGTGTCGGAATGGGCATGGATCAGCGGCATCGTCTTGCTCTTCCTACCACAGTCATCGATCGGCAAAACAGCTAGACTTGTGCCTATGGTAAATGAAAAACATACATATTGCTTTCATTCAAATGGTATAAAAACATTGTACAAAATAACTAGGCCCAGACATTATTTGACTTGCCATTATGGTCGACGATGAACGCCATAAATGCTGCGGAAGCAGCAATGTTGTTGCCATAGGTTTGATACGAGCCAACAGCAATGTCTCGAACGCAGGCTTCGGGCTTTGGTACAATAGGTGTTGCATTTTTGTACTTTGAGGCTTTGAAACGCCAAGCCATCTTTTCTATCTAAACTGGAAAGAATAACATTATAATATTAAATTAGACAGTCAAATGAATATAATATGAACATTTCACAATTAGTTATTATTATAGTTTTTTTTCCACAATAATTCTCCAAGTATGGATCAAAAACGGTAGGTAGGATTTTCTAACGTGCAGAAAATACTTTTATCTTAAGGTGCTGCAAAATCCCTGCAAAATCCCTGCTGCCTGCTTGTTGCAGGCATATTTTTCGAAACATTCGGATAAAAATAGGTTGACGAAATGATTTGAAATTTTAATCATGACTAGATAAAAGACAAACTTAGGGTTATCACTTAATACAGTTTTAATTTTTGTTTAGTTAATTAGTAGTACCTACCTAATTACCTAGTTGATTTTTGGTGAAAAATTGTATTTTCTTGTCTCACTGGGTGCCGTATGAAATTTAATTTTAAAAATGTGCTAAGTGATAACCCTAAGTTTCTCTTTTATCTAATTTCAAGATTAAAATTTGAGATCAATTAACGGGTCTGGTCTCAAATCGTATAGGAAATTTCCTAGTTTTGAACGGTTTTGTTGAATAACAGGCGCCTATTAACAATGCAAGAGAAACAAATAAAAAAGTGCTTTACTAAACCTCCAATCAGACTGCTCATGTGAACATCCTGTCAAAGTTACACCCACTTATGAAACAATTTTTCTCTCTTAATTTTCTAAAACGGCCTCTGTCCAGGATTGTCAAAAGTTACAAGATGATCTGACGGCTCTCTCCTGTTGGTGTAATCTTTGGCAACTGTAACTTAACTTCAGCAAATGTAACGCAATCACTTTCACTCTAAAAGCATCAAATTTTAACTTTAACTACACGCTGAACGTGTAACATTCTTGAGCGAGTTCAGAAAATTAAGGATTTAGGTGTCATGCTGAGCTCAGATTTATCTTTCAAAAGTCATATAATGCCACAGCTACTAAAGCTTTTCAAATGCTTGGATTTCTGAGACGTACTTGTTTCAAGTATTTCTCAATTCCGACGAACAGAATGCTATACTTAACAACAGTACGACCATAAGATTATGCGTCGATAATATGGAATCCAAATCAAGTTACCAAGATTGCTCTTCTTGAAAAGGTTCAGCAGCGTTTCATAAAATAGATTTGTTATAAAAATAAAATACAATACCACAGGAGAGATTATCATGATTTATGCCAGTCAGCTAAATTGCACACACTTTCACAACGGAGAAACTGAAATTTTATTTCTTCATAAATTAATTAATAACTCAATCGACTGTCCTCAACTTCTGTCTAAAATCAATTTTTCAGTTCCGTCCCGCCTCACTCGCCACAAATCATCATTTAAAACTCATAAAAGTAGGATAAATATTTTGAAACATTCTTGTGTTACATAATAGAATTATGTATACTTTTGATAATTTTAACTTCCAAATTGAAAACACAAATTAGATATATTTAACAATTCTATTATTATTATTAAGTCTATATTCTCAACAGAGCCAGGCTCCACTAGTGAGAATGTAATATAGAGAAGGGAGGAGAGGAAACCCGGTACCGGCATGTAGCCTACTCCTGACGAAAGATACCAAGGGGACCAACGGCTTAACGTCCCTTCCGAAGGACGGTGTGACATTCACAGCACGGGCCTCCACAACCCGCGCCGTCGAGAGACTGATAACAGGTGGAGGGAGGTCGTCACACTGACCCCCAAACACCCCGGTCTCTCTGACCCAACGGCAGCAACCTGGCAAGGCAGAGTTGAATGGTCACCCATCCAATCGCTGACCGCGCTCAATGTTGCTTAACCTCTGTGATCTAACGAGAACCGAGGTATCCAACACACCAGCCGTTGGGATTAAAAACTATTGAAACTATTGAAACTATTGAAAACATTAGTCCACTTTTAATAAATATATATTTGATTTAGCCCCAGTTTAGATTAGGTTCAAAGATTAGCATTAGATTAGTATAATTTAGTTTGTGGTGATTCTTTTAATTTTTCCTTTTTAATTTTTTTAACTTATTGCATCAATTGCTTTTCTCTGTTAGTTTTTCATATTTGTTGTTCTTGTTTTATATGTTATGTCCACTTGTGAAGCTTAACTCTGTTGGATACAAATAAATAAACAAATAAAAAGGTATCACCTTAATCTATTAGAAAAACCGAAAGTTGAAGAATTAAGACAATTGAATGCACTAAACCTGCAAGTGGTCATCTTATTAACCCCCTTGTCATTTCTCATGTAGATATCTTCATTTTAATCTTTATAAATGTCAGCAGTTCATTATTTACCTTCTCAGTTACTTTTAAGCCTTTTGAGGGAGTTACCTTTGCTCTACCTTTAAAGCCCCAGTACGACTTTGTAAGGTATTCTCTTCAATCAATCGTACGTAATGTCAAATAAGCTGAGGTGTCAAAAAAGTTATTGTTTTCGGCCCTGGAGCGGAATGCCCCCCCTTTTTAGTTTCCGGTGACAGATAGGGCTGTGACGGCAGTGTACGGGTACCTGCTCGCTAACGGCAAGAGAGCAGGCAGGATATACAGCGCTTTGTTCGTCTTCAGATAGTTTTACAGTTTCTTTCACACTTTTATGCAAGAACAGATGAAACTAACAAATATATCTATACTCCACATTTCAATAATATTGATTAAGATATTGATTATTAGCGTTTCAGCTATATGTATAGTAACTAACTGTATATGTTCGTAAATATATTCACTTACAATCACTAAAGTACCTATACAGTGAATATATTTAATTGTATCTTTTAGCGGTGTTTTAACTTACAATGGTTTCAATGATCGAATTATATCTTTGATAAATGTGATAGGTATTTTGTGTAGGCGTGTGTATGGACGGAAACAACTTTATTTTCACCGATTTTGAATGGTCGAATCGCTTCACAAAGTTAGAGAATTTACTTTATTCCTAGAAAATGATGAAAATGTGGCAAATGATGAAATGTGAATTACTCAGGGACCCAAACCTTTATTAATAAAGGTTCCGGTTCCACAATTTTACTTTATAAAGGTTCGGGTTCCGGTTCCGGTTCTTAAACAAATAATCTTAAAGGTTCGGTTCCGGTTCCTGCAAAAAAGGTTCCGGGTTCCGGTTCTCTAATTTTAAATCAAACTAGATTATAACACTTCAGTATTATGTCAAATTTAATGGAATTATTGGATTTGGATTTTGTCCTATGAATGAAAGCACTGGTGTAGTGTTTGTAATATGCGTACAGAAGTCACAGGATGGTGCGCAGACTAAATCTCAGAGTCAGAAGAGACAGTGGCGGCAATTTTCTCCATAAGACGGCGTAAACATTCATTTTGCCAGAGCTTCATAAATGTCAGCAATGCAGTTTTCATCGCAGTAGTCAGATTCAAAAATTGAAAACTCTGCATCATTTGAAAATGAAGGTCTTTCAAGAATTAAAAAAAGTCTACAAAAAATACTAATAGAAATTTTATCAAAAAATAAAACTTTTTACAACTTTGGGAATAATATTTTTTGAAAATATCATAATATTAATATCCAAGTGTTAAAAAATTAAATCGTAATGTTTCTTTTATTAAAAGAAGGAACCTTAAAGAACCTTTAAGAACCTTTAAGAACCTAATTGATTATAAAGGTTCGGGTTCCGGTTCTTGGGAAAAAAAAGTATAACGGTTCCGGTTCCAAAATTATAAAGGTTCATACCGGTTCTAGGTTCCGGTTCGGGTCCCTGGAATTACTTCCCGACTACAAGTCTAAGTCAATTTAGGAAAGTATAGACGTCCCTTCACTGCAATTGAATGGAACCTTCAGATTTGCTCCTCCTAAAAGACTAAAAATTGCGGAGAAATATTAATTGGTAAATCAATTAAAACCCGCGTACATTTGGTCACAATAAAACGTGTAGAATGTAAGCGTTGAGTTACTGAGTTAGTAAGAAGCTGAAAGTGATAACAAGTGTTTGTACTGCGGCCGCTCTGTCCGGCCGGCTGTGAGCTGGCTAGCATTGAGATCCCGTACACTGACGTCACTGTACCATGCGTTGTGGGGTTGCGTTCAGTGTGTAGCGGGTTGCGGCACAAGTTTAATTGTCACATTGTGGGCGCTGTGATTGTCGGATCGATGTGATTTTTTGGAATCTCCAATAAAATCATTACTCTCACGTTAGTATGTGTAAGTGGTAGCAACGCGGCCAGGGCCTTTAAGTAGAGCTTTAAGTTAGACCTTATAGAATCCACAGTTAAGTAGGTACCAATAATGTAAGTGGAAGAGTGTCGTAAATTGTGTGTTATGTTTTCTTATTTTTTTGTGTGTACAAAAATAAGTTCAATTGAAATACCTACTACCTAGTTGAAATTAAAACTGACAGCAGGTACCTTAACTGATGTTTTTCCCATACTGAAGGCACTAATAAATTGTCAACTGTAACTCCTAGTACGTACTACATCATTAAACACTTATTAATTCGTTAAGCGCAAAACTCGATTTTAATTATGTCGGTACAATCTCATGACAGCTTCACAGCTGACTCCAAAACAATGTTTCCGCTTACTCATTATTGGTCACTTCACGGCACGTGGTATCTCAACAATTCTTCAAAACCGTGAGGAAAGAGACATCTCTATTCTTCAAACCGTGAGAAACCAAACCGCTAAGTGACCATGATTAGTCCACACTTTGCAATAACGGTTGCAACCATGGATTGCTTGAAACCCAGTGTATGGGCTGAAGCCAAGCGATATCTTCTGGAAAGAAGATTTGCACATGGAATATATCCAGTGACAATGACATTGCTTATCGCTTTTCTCAGTGTGAGAGTACTATTTTCTAATAGAACTGACAATGTCCATAGATTAATCCATGTTGATTAACTCTTAACATAGAGTGTGTATTTCCAATGTAATGTATTAGATATTCTTTTTGCTATCATTCTTTAAGTGTAAATTATATCAAATTTCATTGTATATTACTCTATTATAGTATAGAATAGAATAATATAGTATTGTATTAGCTGAATTCTGCTACAAACAATAAACTACTACTACTACTACTACTACTACTACCTAGTTGATAATATTAGGATCTTATAGAATTACAATTACCTACAACTCAATACGACTTGAAAATCTCACCAGTACCTACCTACTTGTTTTCCTAAGGTAGCAATTAAGGTACAGGCAGCATAGATGTATTTACAGGCTAGGCAGGATGAGACCTACCTACCTACTAGGTTGGGTAGGTGCTTAGTCCATTAGTACTAAGGTAGTTAGCCTACCTAGCCACAACACGTAAAATAATGTAGGTACATTACTTCACAAAATCTTGCCACAAAATTAATTACCTAATTCAATTGAAGTGAATTGAAACTTATCACATTCATTCACAGGTCTGAAGTGCGAAGACAAAAGAGTCGGCGGGCGGAAGGCACCTCCCCAAATCACGGCACGTTTGATAATACATAAATGGAACTGTCAATGCTCTTTGGTCTCCCATTGCTTGCTTGAGGCGGGCGAGCCGACAACAAACTTAGAGATGGAACTGAGAACTCAAATTATCGGCTCCCAAGTGATAACAAATTTGAGCTCCTACACAAAGTATATCATTCAAGCAATCATAAATGTACTACTCACCTATTTACTAAAGTATTTGCAAAATCCCGTGAAGAGAACAAGCACCTTCCTTCATTTGCTTTTCTGTCTTCTCAACTCGGCTCGGTGACAACCAATCAAATTCATACAATTCACGCATGCGTAATATACCAAACCGCGAACATTTTAAACAAGTATTATTTTAAGAGGTAATAAAACAATGATAAAACGACATGAAATAATTTGTATTTTATGACGAATGCACTAACCTTAGGAAGAAACGGCCTCGGTACAAATATCATAGAATAGTATAAAACCAGTGTTATTTACTAACTTATTAGAAAATCAGTCAAAACCATAAAACAAAGGGCAGATTGATTTAATTTATGTAGCAATTAGCAACAGTGGCGTCCGAAGTCTATTTTCTCAGGGGGGGCACACTTTGCTTAGGATCTAGGTAAGTTAGGTACTAAATTGTTAGGGAGAATATAATACAGTAAATGACTATGTGTGTGGGAAACACGATTGCCAAAGGAAACAATGGGGGTCTGGGGGGAGGGCCCCCCAGCACAATGCGGGTCCGGGGCGCACAGCCCCGGGAAAATTTTGAATTTCAAGAATGAATTTGGAGCGTTTCTACGTGATTTCACACTTTTTAAACCGATCTTTCTCTGAACAAATAAATGGACGACATTATTTGTTGGTAAATTGGATCCGATCCACTTCACGTCAGGACTGCCAAAAAAAGTGATTAAAAAAATATGTGTGGAAAATGTGTCATAAAATTATATAAGTAGGTAATATGCACTTGAAAAGTGATTAGTTTTGGATGATATCTCCGCATTTTTTCACATTCACAATAGGTCCAATTTGAAATGCATTTTGAAATTAAATCTCAGACATATCACATTAAAATGCCGCGCAGCGGATTTTTTTTGAATTTCAAATGATTTTTGTGCATTTTATTTTAATTTTAAGAAAACAAAGGTTAATCATTCACTCATATCAGGAATGTTCATATAAATATGCCCCGCAGCGATTTTCTCAAACTTTATTACTCTAGGCAGTGTTAAAATGATTTTGGTGTAAAATAACAAAATCAATTGAATTTCGTAAGAAGACTCTCACATGACATTAGGTAACAACAATGCCGCGCAGCGATTTTTTTTTGATATTCAGACCTTTTAAAATATATTATGCGTTGCCAGGGGGGGCAGATTGATACTCTTGCCCCCCCTTCAGACGTCTAGGGGGGGCACGTGCCCCTGCTGCCCCCCCGGTTCCGACGCCACTGACTAGCAAGCAAAGGGTTTCATAGTTTTATTTCCTTTTCACTTGACAATAAATTTTACAATGAATTGACCAGATTAATATGATGCCCTCATATTTTAGGGTATTAAATGAATTTGCATATCATGTGCTTTCACGTTTATACCGAAATTGAACTGTTTCAGCTAGAGGTCTTCCGCTTGGGTGTCCGCACTCCGCAGGATTTCTGCCAGGGGATGGGAGGGGCAAGGCAAAAATCAAATGGGTTAAAGGGGGCCCTGTCCGCATGGCGTTTTTAAGATTTTGGACACTTTGAAATCAATTTTGAGGTGATATGAGGTATATTTTGTCGAAATATTAAATATTATTGTAAAAAGCCCCCCCCCCCCTTTTAGACGCCCATGGTCTTCCGTAAGCATTTTTTTTGCTTAATACTTAAACAATTTGTGTTCAGTTATTTATATAATTTATCTTCAAGTAAAATTAAAATCCTACTGGTAAGGAGTCGTGTTTATAGGTTTCAATAAAATATAAAAAATCAACTTTTTATAATAACCATATAATTAGGATCCATAAAGAATAAATAATAAGTTATATTCATAAGCAGTTACATTTTTCCACAAATAGGTACCAGGTACCTACTAAGTTCTTAATATCACCACTGACTAACAAATCGAATTACAAGATACTCACTTAATCATAATTGATCGTTTTGCCATAGTTAGGTACTCTTTTTTCACAGAATGTACTACTATGAATGTAAAGTTTTTCAGTTATCGTATCTGTTATGTCAGTTAAAAAATTCACAGACTTGGTTTTCACACTCTTATTCTACCTATTGAAATACCCAAGACCCTACAATATTGCAATCTTCATTTGGGTAATAATTACTACAGTTCGAAGTAATTAAGTTCGTGTTGGGTAACTAGGTAAATACACAATTTCCAGCTGAGCTGGATTACAAATGTGGGTGCCTTTTCAAGATCTTCAGACACTGTTAAAAATCTCAAAAAGAAAATATTTAATATTCACTTTTTTCACGTTGATAAATTTGATAAAATTTAAAATTGCACACTGTCACTACTTATGAAAAAATCATTGTTAATAATTCTTTATGTATGGTAAAAGATCCCCAAGTATATTAGTATAAATGTTTGGAATAAGATCGAGATCTGCTTGGCATGTTGATTGCTTCCATTGTTCCACTTCTTTTAGCGTTGTAACTCCCGACAATACAAGCAGCGTTTGGTAACCACATCGTGTTCCTAACAATATATCTGTATTGCACCTATATAGAATAGATTAAATTAGTGTCAAACTCAAGCCTGAAGTCAATAAAACTTCAAAATACACAAATTAAAATGCCTGGAAAAGAAAGTTACATTTATAGTTACATTTAATGTTTAAATACATTTTTAATGAGATCTAGAACACAGTTCATACTGTATGATTTAAAAATACATGCAAGTACTTTAGTTAACAGACAGCATGCAATGTATAGAGCATACTTTGATCCACTTTTGATTTTGATTTTTTTGCCGCGATGTCGCTTTGCGGCAGGATTTCGCACCCACCGTCTTCCATGAATTGCCGTTGCGGCACGATATTTTGAGACGAACCTAGCGGAATATTAAGCAATTACGAACAGCGCCAGAGCGCTCCTATCGGTAGTCGTTTACAGGACAGTGCAAGCGCCAAAAACCGCTGCCGCGTCGGAATCGCAAGTAGGTATTGAAGTTGGCTGAACATTCTGCTGCGGTTCGCGTGACGTAACGCGGCACTGCGATTCGAGCACTGATTGGCTGAGAGGCCAAGATGGCGGCGCGGAATCGCGTTGCGGCGAAAAACCGCAACCATGGAAGACGGGCTTTACAGGTGCACATAGTGGAGCCGGAGAACGATTAGGAGCATTTGCCTGACCATTTACCATCAACTTTCACTAGTGATTCCATCAATAATCGACCAATTTTTTAACAAATTATGGTTGCAATATTTTAAAGATTTTTTAAATTTCAGTTTTAGATAGAACTATAGAAACGGTTGGACGATTCCGATACCGATTCCGCCGATAGAATTTTTGTATAATTTGATCTAATCTAATGCCATTAGTAGATGTTATTCGTTTGTCAAAGAAGCAAATATGCATACACCTATGTGCTATATATCAACAAATGTTACAAGCACCAAGTAAACCCTCTACATAAAGAAGAAAATGCCAATCTTTCAAATAAAATTATCAATTTAGTTTGTATGGATCCATCTACATAATACAAATTTGCAGTACAGAAATTTGCAGGAGTGAGAAATGATTTGTATTGTATGAGGTCGAAACAAAATGAATGACTCACATAACATTTCAGTACAATAAGTGTTTCATATGATTTGATATAATAATTACCTGTCTCCGATCATGAGAGTACGTTTGGGATCGATTTTATATCTCTTGTCAATTGCTTGACTGATATAAGAACTTGGTTTTCCGATCACAAATGCGTCTCGTTCAGCACAAGTCTCAATAGCCCTCACCATACTCCCTGTACCTGCAAGTAAAAAGTACCCAGTAAGACAATATTTTCCATTACAAGCAATATGTACATTTCCTTACAATTATTCACATTGATGTATGTAAGTAGGTATATAGTTTAATTTAGTAATTGAAATGAAATGGGTTTTATCGTGTATCAAACAACTTTATTTTAAGCCGACGTTTCGAGGTCCATGGCGATCTCTTCTTCACGGAAAAAGTACAATAGTTTAAATGTCAAAAAATTAAAACAGAGAAATACACAGCATGAATGATTCCAAAAAATTAAAAGGAGCCATCTAAAAAGTCCAGATCTCTCACTAATCACTTTTTTAAAAATTACCAAGTCTCATAGTCATATTATGTAAATCTACTTTTTTTTTAAATTTAAGTTTGAAAATGTAATTACAAATTTGCATGTAACTATTTACCTATCTACCTAAAAACAATATAGGTGGGTAGGTAAGTACTGTTTCTGATTTGTACCAATATTACAAAGAGTTATTTTAGGTTTTCACAGTTCGAATTCCTGTCGTATTGTTTGTTTGACTTGTTTTATTTATTTATCTTAATTGTTATGACCTGTACCTTATTATATTGCACATGTGGGAGTTTCCCGTTGCTAATAAAGTATATAATAATAATAATAATATGTACAACACAATGTTCATAATACATTTCTGTAGCAAGTAAACAACCAGCAAGTGTTGACACACTATATTCATTGATAATTTTTCTTAAAAATATATTTACCAGGCACAACAATATTTGGCTCCCCCTCAGACTTCATTGGAAATCTCTCATCTGTATTTGTAGCAATAAACAGACAGTCTTTCTGGTTAAGATAGCTTGCAGCCTTCAACATCTTTGGAAAACTGAAATGTTCATCAAAACCGACCACAACTGCACCAACAGTCGGGTCTAGATTGACGTCTCGAACTAATGTTGCCAAACTGCAAGTTTGAGGATCCGGCTAAAACAAAGAATTTTAAAAACTCGATATGAAAATTTGAGTACCCTGAATCTATCATTGAGAAGAGATACATTTTAAATCAGAGTTCAATGAGTCCAAAGATATCTTTTATATTAAAGGTAAGAGTTAAAAGTATCAGTCACAGCACTGCAAACTGTCATTAGTGCAAGAAGGAATAACAAGCAGCTCCACCACAATCCCTTAATCTCATGTCTCCATTATTAACTTGATCACTTACTCCTGGTGTGTTGTGCTTAATTCCAACAAGATCAAGTTCTTTCGTTATTCCTGTTGAGCCAATGACGTAGACATTCTTACTGAATCCCACATCTTGTAAATAACAAGCTGTGAGATAGGATGTTGACATGATGTCTTCAATATTGGCAACAAATCCCATAGAATCACATTTGGCAACAAATTCATCTCGCGTTTTTGTACTGTTGTTTGTGACATAAAATACTTTTTTACCGAGTTCCCGAAGCCCATTCAGAACTTCTGGAGCTCCAGGGAGAATCAAGCTGTCAAGCCATAAAACTCCTAAAGCACAAGAAAGAAAAGCATTACCCACAGGACTACTTATAGTGTGTACTAAAATTTCATTGAAAGATCATAATAAACTCTCAGCCTGATTTATTGATTGCCATATTTATTTTGTTTTTAATTTGATATTTGCAGAAATTGACAACGTACAAGCAAATTAAAAAAGGAGAAGTCTACAATAGATCCGGTGGATGCTAGGATGTGCCACAAAGTGAAGACACTGGTTAGTTACAGAAATACGTATAATACAGTAAAGTAAGAACAGGTAGGTAGTATATGCACAATGATACATTTTATTAGAACCTGAAAAGTTCAATTGCTAAATATTAACAAATTAACAGAGAAGCCAGAGAAAAAAGTTGTTTCCACAGGGAGATTGTTCCAAAGGAGCATTGAGAGACCTAAGAACGAATTGGCACCTGCCCTCATCCATCTAATGTCTTGGAAGGTAATTGGTTTAACATTTTGTATGACTACTTGGTTAAAACTAATAAAACAACTAATAAAACAATACAATACAGGTACACCCAACAAATCATAAAACGGTATTTGAACAAAACAGATTGGCTGCTGGTCAGCTCCTTTAAAATCAATCCTTGTTATTATCAATGAAGTCAGGGCTCACTTACTAGAGGTAGATTACGAGTTAGCATAGATTATATCGGATGATGCCATCACATTTTTTCAGACAATCCATTTCTTTCAAATACCGTTTTATGAATTGTCGAGTGAACGTACAACACAAGAAAATATTACTTAAACTCCTCCTATCTTGGTCTTTACTCTTTGGACACAGCTTTACAATGGAGTTATGTGGAGCTACAACAAACAAACAAACATCCTCACAGCCTTTCTCTTGACTTACCATCACAATCCGTTAAAACTGTATCAAATGAGTCCAAAAACTTTTTCACATCAGTTTCACTCATACTAGAAAGATTTATTGCAGACATACTGTATAGGGAGCTGAGCTGAGAATGGATGTGGCTGCAAACAAAGAGAAATGTATTTTACTATTAGTACTGGTACCTACCTATAAGATAAATATTTAAAGTACGGAGCTACACCTACAGTGACCCGATATTCGAAACTAAAAGTACCTAGAGAATGCGCTAATATCAGTATAAGATGGCCACTCACGCAAGTGTGTACCCAGTGCGCGTGCGGGCAAGTCACTTACATGTCAATCGTAACGAGTTCAGTAAAAGTTACATCGCGAAATAATGGAAATTGATGCTTACCTCAGTGCCAACAATCAAATATAATCGGCATATTTCATTACAGCACACATTCATTCAAATTCTTGTGAAAATTAGATGTCTATTCACCAAAAGCAGCATTTAACAGATTGCAATTGTTTTGAACGAGACATCAAGAAAACGTGTCAAACAAAGTTCGTTCAGCAGCCTGTGATGAAAACAATTGCAATCTGTCAATAGTGTTTTTGGTGGATAGACATCTAGTTCTCGCAAGAATTTGAATGAATGTGTGCTGTAATGAAATATGTCGATTGTATTTGATTGTTGACACTATGACAAAGGTATCATCAATTTCTGTTATTTCGCGATGTACCTATTAGTTATAACTTTAACTGAACTCGTTATACAATTGACATGAAAGTGACTTGCCCGTATGCGTACTGTACTGTGCGTACTGAAGGCTCACTCGGTAGGAAGATGTTAATTTTTTAAGCTAGGTGGCGTTTTGCACTTTTAGTGTTAAATACAACTGACATGTAGAAGTGCACCAACTTCCTGTGTGAGTTGAAGTTAATTTTTGAAAAACAAGTATTGGAAATCATCGAATCTTCACATCCTAATGTTAGTATTTTTCTCTGCGAACTGTAATCACCCTATTTTGTACATCCCTCTTAAAGGTGGAGTGGGGATGGTCTGCCGCAGGAAGGGCAGGTATTCAGCGAATACAATGGAAGGGATGCTAAAAACAAGTGGTTTTGACCGATTTTGCCAAGCGTGGCCTAATACGCTGCCCGAGAGAAAAATACTGTAGAAGACGTGATGAATGGAAGTAGTCGAGGTCAAAAAATTCTGAAGCATCTTCTTGAGTTGCAATGTAAAGTGCAAGTTCGTCATAGAGTATTGAACGCGCCGTGCCCTGCAATTGACACTTTTTCTACAATACCAAAATGTTTTGGAATTTGATTCATATTCTTCATAATGAATCAGTCAATGGCAAGCAATATTGAGTAGGTACTTGCTTGTATAATTGTCAAAAATTAAAATAAGGAAGAGTGGTGAGATGTCGAGTAGAATTTTGAACTTGTCCATACTTCCAAGTATACATGACATAGCTTGTAGGTACTACCTATTCAGAACTCGGCTTGAGCCAATGGATCTTATTGGTATTCAATATCAAAAACCAATGTTCCTCCATAACCATATTACAGATGTGTGTTTAAACTTAAAGATGTATTCAGTTACTAACCGATAGCAGGTAGGTACATTGAAAAAAATTGCCAGTTCATTGAATTTTTAAGGAAAAGAAAATTTTTAACAAAAATAGCAAACACAGTCATCAGGAAATTTAAAGAAACTTCACAAAGGAAGGACACACACATTTTCAAAGAGATTAGTTGTTGTTTTTTTTTTGTCGTCTGGGGCTTAACGTCGCACTGTTCTGCAGCGAGGCTAATGGCGACGGATGAATGATTACGATGATGATTGGGAGATGATGGTGAAGAGTAGGTTAGGATGGAAGGTGGGAAGGAGGCGGTCGTGGCCTAATAGTAGGGTACCTTCCCAGCATTTGCCTATCGACTGAGGGAAAACCACGAAAAAACCCCAGTCAGGAAGGACGGCCGCGGGAATCGAACCCGGGCCTCCGGAATACAAGCTCAGAGCGTTAACCACTCACCCAACCTGTTCTGTTTAGTTGTTGTTGTTGCAGAAGTATTTATTTAGCACAAAGGCTATTTCAACACAAAGTATACATTTATATTTTGCATTTTCCATATTCATTCAACAATACTTTAAATTAGAGATGAGATATGAAGAGAAGTGGAGTAGGAAGAAAGCGATTAATCGATAACACTAGTATTCGCTGATGACATCATAGTGTGGGGTCAAAAAATTTCCACACACCATTTATCAGCGAATACTTGTGTTATCGACTGATAAGTTTCTAAATAACGCCCGCCCTTATACAATGTATACCCCAATAAATATTTTCAGGGACCGGGGTCGGGAGGGTTCGGGCCGGTGGGACCAGATTTGGGGGGACGTCCGTCTCGAGTGGGGAGGCCGGCCCAAGGGGACCGTAAATTCGAGGGAGGGCATGGGTAGGTCAACCCTGGCTGCTCTTTGTCTGGGCCTCACCACTGACCTGTCTGGCATGGGTTACACATGAGCATTGCTCACCGGCTTAGCTGCAATGGATCATTGGCCAACACAAACCCCACCACTGGGTTAAGGTGGCAGCCACAGGGAGGTAATTGATAGGTATAGGTATCGGCATATACCCGCCTATACCCTCGACTACACCACGGGTCGTCATCGTTGACTAGAGATGGGCTATATTTCATACAGTATTGATCCACCGATATGGTAGGTACGCAAACTTCGATACGATACTCTTAATATTCACAAAAGAATTAGTGTTAGATCCGAACGAAAGGGTATTTGTACTCGGAACAATTAAGGAAATAAAAAATTAGAATCATTGACAACTCAAATGAATATAACTGTCATAATCAATCCATGAAATGGCAACAGTAATCGTAGTAGATAAGTAATATTGAACTACCTCTGAAATATAAACCGCCATAACCTTTGCAGCAATTTGCAGTAAATACTGGGCCATTCTTAAAATATGAACTCAACTTCCCACTAACCATGTTCCTTAACCTTGACAGATGTCACCTACAAAGATTTTGTTTCGTGTTTCAAAACCAACCAGAATTTGTATCTAACTAGAGGCATGGTATTTCTAGCAGGGGCCTACTTAATACTATTACCTACTTAGTATTTCACCTCACCAAACCAAATACTCACGCCACAAATATATCACAAATGAGTTCTGTTCCTTAATCCAGACAGTCGACAACTCAAAGAAGAATAACCACTACGCGGCAAGAAGTGACATTTTGACAAGGAGTGTCGACGAGTGTATAGAAATACAGCCATTACGCAAACAAAACTCAATATGATTGATTGATTTATTTATTTCCGTTCATCATACATTTACATGTTGACAGTGACCCTCCTGGAGGACTCCAGTAATGAGGGTAGTATTAGGAAAGTGTCCAATAATAATAATATAATATATAATAAATAGTAATAATAGGTTATAATAATATTAATTTGGGGGCAAGAAGAACCGCTCGGCGGGATTTTCTTGAAAATTGATGATCCTAGAAGCGTTTTTCGGAATATATTTACCTGCATCCGAAACTAAATTTAGGGACACCTTCACATTAATATAAAACAGCCACCTAATCTAGCTTATGTGGAGGAAAATACCCAACTTTGGTTTTACGTGAAAATATAATTTGTTGTTTTTAGCCATATTTATATTTAATTTTGTTGCAAATTGGTTTTTTAATACAGAATCATACGAATTATGTTATGTTCCTGGCGCATAGCATTCGCAATTCAAAGATTCGGTTTCGATGCAGGGTATTTACTATTTTGTAATACAGGTAATACAGGGTATTAGTCATTCGTTAAACAATAAATTATATTGTCAGTTTTTTTATCAAGCTGTTGTCATCAGAAATATTAAACACTTTTTTTAAAGTTTTTGGTAGATCAATGATGTTAGATGTTCGCATGGAAAACCTGTTTGCAGTTTTGCGCACACAAAAACTGATCAAAATAAAAATAAAAAAACTAAAAAAACTAAAAAATATTTTCGTAATTATAAAAGTATAAATTATATACCTCCTTGCAAAATTGGGTAAATTAGTTATGGCCGCAATACGGTATTTTATATTTATGATCATGTGTAAATATGACTTTATTATGTGATACCTACACCTTCCTTTGATAAAAATGTGTGCATTATCAGGCGCGGTTCTAGGACCAAAAATGTGGGTGGCAGACGAAACTTTGAGAAAAACACGACCCGCGGGGGGTTTGGGGGCAAGAAGACCCCCCAACCGCTCGGCGGGATTTTCTTGAAAATTGATGATCCTAGAAGCGTTTTTCGGAATATATTTACCTGCATCCGAAACTAAATTTAGGGACACCTTCACATTAATATAAAACAGCCACCTAATCTAGCTTATGTGGAGGAAAATAACCAACTTTGGTTTTACGTGAAAATATAATTTGTAGTTTTTAGCCATATTTATATTTAATTTTGTTGCAAATTGGTTTTTTAATACAGAATCATACGAATTTTAAGCATAAAGAGAAAATTCTGGGTGGACCACGGCCCACCCAGCCACCCCCTATAGAACCGCGCCAGTGCATGATAAAACGTCGTGATGGCGGGAAAATGTAAAATTAAGGAACACAAATAATTATTTAGATTTTAGCTGAAAATTCAGAATTCCGGGACTTTCGCTTTGTTTTTTACACGTAAATACGTAGGTAAATCAATGATTTGATTTTCATAAATGAAAAAACGTCAAAATCGACAAATAACTTTCCGCAGTTGTCCATTATTATTCTCTTGAATAATTTAGCCATGAATCTGAATCTAGAGAGAAAGGTAGAACTACACAGTATTCCTGGGGTAATCCCCAGTATTCCTGGGGTGGGATTACATAAAATGGTAACTTTCTGTCACGGTGACAAGCTTCTCATCTCAATGTTATTCATGGCCTTCTAGGGTGCTTGTCACCGTGACAAGAAAGTTATCAGAATTCCGGAACTTTCGTTGTCCTGGAGTACCTAATTCTTTTCTTACAGATTCCAGGCAAAGGAAATAGAATTCCAAACAATCCCGGAGAATCCAGGACTGGTGACAACAAACCTGTCTTCCAGAGCCTGTCTGGGTCTTCCTCTACTTTCTTCTCCCAAGTATTTGATGGTCTTCCTCTCCTTCTATTGCAGTGATGATTCCAGGCATGTCTAGAGAGACCCAGCCCCCCCCCCCCCCCCCCCCCCCCCCCGCCCACGAGCTTATAGAGTCAACAGTGAATGTAAATTCTTCAACATTTGAAAGGAAATTGTAAATGAGGCTAACAGTAACATATATTCAAATTGGAAAATTTTAAAAAATGTACGTAAAGCATAATACAAAATAGCTTTTCAATGGCACAAACTTATTTCGAAATATGAGGAAAATTTCAAAGAAAGCATTGTTTTCTTCTTTTAATGTAAATTTCTTTACAAAATAAGAGTTCCGTTCCCAATTTACACGGAGCAACTTCTTGTTCAACTTCTGTGCCACACTTCTTGATAGAAATTACAGCATGTTCTAAACCTGATTTACAAGGTACAATTTCGAATTTCTTGAACAACTTCTGTGTCACATTCTCATTTTTCATACAATTTAGTATTTACACCACGCAACTTTCTGTCACAGAACTTAAAACATGTTCTAATTTCCTTCAAGAAATGTGACAAAGACTTGGTCAAAGACTGTGTTACAGAAGTTGTTCAATAAATATGGCCGTGTAAATCGCGCTTTAGAACATGTATTAATTTCCATTCAAGAAGTGTGGCACATAAGTTGTACAAGAAGTTGCATCGTGTAAATACAAAATTGGTGCGAGGAATGCGACACAGAAGTTGATCAAGAAATATGGCCGTGTAAATCGCGCTTTAGAACATGTATTAATTTCCATTCAAGAAGTGTGGCACATAAGTTGTACAAGAAGTTGCATCGTGTAAATACAAAATTGGTGCGAGGAATGCGACACAGAAGTTGATCAAGAAATTGTACCGTGTAAATCAGGCATTAATCCATTTGGGAAATTCAAAATTTTCCCAGGGCAAGCGCGCCAGACCCGCGTACAGCCCGGACCCCTCCCCTCTGACGACCCATTGCTTTCATGCGTCTTGACCCTTGTGTCGGTGGAATAGTTCATCCTTGTTTATTTTCCGATTGTAAAATTCTTTTCTATATTTTTCCCTGAGAAAGAAATCATTCTTGTTCTAATGCTTTCCTCTATTAAACAGGAAACAACATTGACATCCTTTGTGTTCACTCCATTGGTTTTAAAACGTGCAATACTACTTAATCTTTATAAGATTTATGCATCATTTTTAGAAGACAAAATTTAATTTTCAGAGCAAGTAAAGTTAAGAATTTTTGGGTTGTACTTGTATTCTCTCCATGATTTATGCAAACGCAGGCTGCAATCTTCAAGTCTTGAATGAATACTTGATGTTTTGAGGGAAACAAATGTATGTAATGTATGTTGTATAGCCTTGAGACTTCATTTATGCTCTGGGATTTAGTTTTGTTAATTTTTAAACAGACGTAGTAGGTACTAGGTACCTATAGGTCAAATTGCCTTATTCGCTCACAAAAATCAATTGAAGAAATTTTAACTCAAGAGAAACGATTAACAATGAACAAATTTCATAGTTACAATTTTTATTTTTATTGTAATGCTTACATTCTAAACAATATCAAGAGCCAATAATGTATTACGAAATTAGACACAAATTTGTTTAGAAAACCATAATAATTATTAATAATGTTGTAGAATAGAACATGTTTTATGTATTATACCTATAGGCATCAAATTAGTTTAGAATCTTTTTGTTTGGTGAATGAAAGATTGTACCATCAGTAGAGCAGATATTTTATCACCGGTGCTTGATTGCAATATACAAATTGTATGCACATATAGCTATTTTATGGTACATTTATTTTCATGACATGATTAAATACCTTGTCCAATACATTTCCATAATAAAAGTCTCCTCTACAGCCTTCTACTCAAAAAGTTTATTGAACACTCAACACCAAATAGATACGTACATTATGAATCAACAAAATGCGTTTCCTTTTGTTTTTAGTTTCACCAATAGATCTAATACTTCCAACAGATCCAAAAAAGCTCGTAACATTGATAATAACTATTAAAATTATCATATTTAATACATTTTATTAAATTGAAGATGGTCGGGCACACACCACAAAACACTAAAATATGAAGGTATGAGACTTTAAAGACATGATTTAAAAAATAAAGATCAATGTATATGACAACAGCCAAAGTGATTCATAATAACTTTTAATAATAATTATAAAGTTAATAATAATAAATAAATAATTATAATAAAAACAATAATAGTGAATACTCAGTGGTTCTTATAGCTATAGCAATGTAGGTATGATGTGATGATTTTGACGGTAATGCTGTGACCAACCACAGTAGGTATGTACCAATAGGTATGTATCTACTGGACTACATTTGCCTCACAGAGCACTGCCAAAGAATCATCTGTTTGATGTAACAATAGCAACAATAATAATATAATTAATAATAATAATAATAATCATAATAATCATAGCTACGGAAGGAAAAAGGTAATCATTTTACATGCCACTTAGATAATTTGATGCAAAACATGTTTTCGGCCAGTACGAGGATATGGATACAAAATGCCGAGTTGAATCATTTCATAACATGAATTCAAGTTAATGTTTATTATAATAGATCAACCCATTTGAAATATATGTTGTTACATTGAGAATGTAAACTCCAATTACCTAATATAGGTATCGCAATAAATATATGCAAAAGCAATTCGTTCATTTAAATATAAAAAACACAACCATTATAGTGCTAAATTTCAAAGAAAAAAATCATAAATGTAGGTAATATGATAATTTGCCAACAATAGATTCAGATTCTGGATTGTCAAAACCACAAATGATTGAACTTACACAGTGGAAATATGTAACTGCAAATACGTAGTATCAAACTATAATTTATCAAGTCACAATGCTCTTCTTAAATGTTTAACTACATCAAGAGTAAAGAAAACATTGAAAATTAAAAGGAGAATTTAATTGAACGGATGTATTTCACCATTCGATCAATTGTTACTCAGAGTATTGTTTCGAAATATACGAATATGGAGTGAATTTAAGTATGTATTAAAAAACTAATAAAGAACATTAGTTACCTTAATTAAGCAACTGATTAATTGCCTATGTCTTTATATATGCCTTCAGTCCATTTTATAAGATGACAAAACATACATAACACTACATTAATAAGAAATGAAAGACAAAGATTCAAGATAGGAGGATTTCATGAAAATTGAGGAAGAAACTCGGGAATAGAGGAATGGAGTTTCACTACACTTATAAGCCTTTGTGTGGTAAGTGTAGTAGGAAGAAATGTTAAGTGGCTTACTGGACACCACATCCCATACTTATGAGATTATTTCCCCATCACATCGAATGAGAAAAATCTATAACACTGAGAAACGGACCGTCAAGATTCAGTGACATCGAGTCGACGAGAACGTTCACTGTAAGGAACTGTTCTGGGAAGTTCAGCAATCAATAATATTTCATTAAATAAGTGTGATACTTTTAAAATTTAAAATAATGAATGCTTTCATAAGCAATTCTAGTAATGGTGCTGCTACTACAATGAGGTGAATACAAACTACAAAAAATCGAACAATTACTACTTTTTCTGCTATTTATTTATCCATCATAGTCATACCATATTTGATTTACATTAACTGAAACTACCTACTTGTATGTAATGACAATTGAAGATGATGGGGCTGGAAGGGTTAATGGAAAAGTAGGCCGATATTATTTAGAAGACACAGAATTACCCAAGATCCCCTTACTTACAAATATAACAACAATTACAACAAACAACAATAACAAACGCCAAAATGAACTACAAACTGTTAAACACTGAAGCGTTTGAAAGACAAAAATACATCGAGTCATGCAACAATATTCACTCATCTTTCTTTTTGAATGGCATTTTTTAAATTAATACTGCTAATTACCAAATGCATCCACGCATCCTAATGTGAGCTAACTATCTAACATTAAATGCTTTTGACAGTTTCTACTTCTAGAAATATCGAGCAAGGTTCATTGGTGGTTATTACTAGCAGAAGTCTTATTGATATCAAGGTCAATTGTTTCAATGAATTACAAATCTAAGTTCTAGAATCAAGTTTATAGGAACTATGCTAAGACTAATAATGAACGCTCGAAGAAATAAATAATAGGCAGTCGATGAGATGAATTGTAGGTAAGTATTGGGTGCTCTTTTTAATTAGTTTCTAAGAATCATGAATGCCAGTCTCCTAGCCCTGAGAGCATGATTTCAGACAAATAATTCCAACGCCAATTATAAAATTAAAATGGTTGAGCTTTTAATATTTACTCTACTTCATTGTGACAATGTGTACATTGCCTCATTACCTACAATATTAATTCATGATAGGATGAGCCACGCCAGTTTGAATTTATTTTCATATAAGCAAATTTATTAATAGTATGATGAGGGTTGCATTTCTACAGCTAACATAAGAGAATTAGCATAAATACCAAAAATTAATAATACATACAAATTAAGGCATTGATCAAATTTTCATACTTTATGATCAGAGGTATATATCAAACTTACTCAATAGGCCTGGGCTCTCACAACTTAATAATATGCATAATTACAATCATTAAAAAATGTGAGTTAATATTGCATTAGAAATGAGGGATGAGAAGCAACATAAACAATCATTCTTGTTACAACTAGAATTATAACGTTGACGCAAAAGCAAATTTGAAATTGTACATTTATTATGGCATTTTTGAGAGCGCGAACAGACATTGGCTCGTTTGAGGAGAATGAATATGAATGAAACTGCAATTTAGGCTCACCGATTATCGCAAATGTGCAGATACATTGAATCCAATTCAAATGTTCAACTTTAAAAATAATGTACTCTTATTATGTGGACCATTATATAATTTCGAATAAATAATGCCGCACAATTAGGTAAATCATATGTTACCCAGTCTGGCTTTACAAGTGAATTGGTAATTGGACTGAATTTGTATACCCTCCTATAACTTAGGAGGAAGTCGGTAATTGCATGATGTGAAGAAGATCGGAACATTCCTCCATGGGTTCAATTCTGATTCAATAAATATTTGAATGATCTTTGGAAGAACCCAGAAAAAGCAGAATGTAAATTGTATTGAAACAATAATCAATTTTCCATGCAAATATAATATGTAGGTACCTTTGAAGAATGAATGAATGAATGAACGATGAATGGTGAATTAATAACTTGCCATTTCGGTAATAATCTACGATATCAAAGTCATAGGACATATAAAAATGATTTAGAACATATAATGATATATTAACATGGGACAATGACATAGGTCATACTCATCAAACTCAGTCCCACAGTTGTCTACACAATTGTTATACACAACACAAGTATAGCAGAGGACCGGCTTGAATAATATATTTTATCATACTTGATCAAAACTCACAAAATTCTAGCTCGTGTTGGAGAGTATATTGGTTATTTGTTTCGATTCTAATATACGATTAATACCTAATACACACGGATTCTTACAATGAATTAAACTAATGTCCATATTAATGATTTTATGTTTATTATTTCATAGTAGTAAGAATGAGTAATAATTTTCTAGCAATATCGGCATAGAGTTTATATTATTTAAATATTATAAAAGATCTATGTTTGGCCCTGCCTTATAGATTCGTCTGTTACTTAATGTGTTTTGTATGTTGTGTTAAGCGTAATGTGTCTCACTTTTAACCTCGGTGGGTTTGTAATAGGTCTCTAGTATCTTCGTCTTTAATTTTCATATTCATTTCTTTGCTTGTCTCTTCACAAACTAACATAGCACTTATTCCTCTCTCTAGATGCACAACTTAAGCTGTAGAATGTTATAGAGGACAATTCTTATTCGGTAACCACCCGAAGACACCCAACACAACCATTTTCAATCTAATATCCATATGTACAATCAATACCTCTCACATTTCAATAATTATTTTGATTGCTAGAAAGATGTCGAAACACTTGTAAAACAAGTAGCGTATTCGAATCTAAGAGTGGACAAACATATAATTATAATCTCAAAATGTCACTGACTATTTAATGACCACATCTAATTATCATGCCATTTTCCATGCAGTAAGGAACGAAACAAAAGTAATTGATGGCGCCAACATGTAAGTGTGTTACTTAATTCTCGTTTTTATAGATAAAAATTGAAACATCATATAATTGAATTAAATAAGTTTTTTTTCATTGAGTATGGAGTGTTATAGAACAGGAAAATACAAGAAACACTTTTTGTCAGATAATCAAGGATAGCAAGAGAGATTAATACTAGGTCTACTGCTCTCTGCAAGGGATACACAATTATACCCAGACTGCGTAGGTTATGAGTGTTACAAAGGAAACACCACATCCATTTTAACAGCTAAAAATTGTTCGAAACATTTAACAAAATGCCACAAATTATATAGGTACCAGGCAATTCGTTAAACTATAAGGAAGACAATAGAGTATTTTGGACAACAATACGTTGCCTATGTGAGACGAAATGAAGCAAGAGAGGAAGATATTCGTCTTCTTGGAAGTTGCAGTTAGTGTCAATATGTAATCAAGTGATCAAACAATCACTAGGGCTGTTTCTCAATTCTTACGTTTCATTCATCTAGATGTCAGTAGCCTTGACTTCATCAGGTAATATTCTCTTAAAATCCGAACAGAATGAAAAAATAACCAGTATGTATCAATCTAGGTATTTGTGAAATAAAAATAATTGAGGAAAAAGTCCAAGTTAAATGTTAGATCATAATCAATTAAACAACTCAATTCAAGAACTGGATGTAACTTTATGTAATGAAGTAGTTCCTCGAGTTCTTAATACAGTTGGAAATATATTTAGGTACTGTCGTTGCAGAAGCAAGGGGCACATTGCCATCGACTCCCATATAGCGAAACACACCTGGGTGACGTTACACTTCCCCACAGAGAGTAATAGTCCTAGATTAACAATCATTCAATCAAAATCCATGGGCAAATGGAGCAAGAACAAGTCCAAAAACTATCATCGCCATTGTATTAGCATAAGCAAGAACCCCCACCAGTGGATTGTAGAAATAATGTTGATAACTGGAGACTTTGAATGCCTTCAGGTGATACTTTGTTAAGAATATTTGTTGTTTGTGTTTAAAAATAAAACCAAAAACATTGTAAATAGGGTAGAAAACATATTAATATTTAACATTGGAACAAGAAGACGTTCAGAAGATTTGATTAGTATGTACTTCTACAGAAAAAGCACTGTTATTGCTAACGATTACACATCACACAGTGGCTTTTATGGCACACTATATATAGGTACCAAAGAAGTACTGTATGATAAAGCTTGACCTTACTGAGTAGGTAAATAAATAAATATGTTTGATCACAAATTTCGTTAACCCTTGATCAAGAGGTCCTAAAGAGTGACCAAAAATGAATTCAAGTGTGAAAAATGCATATTTTTAATGCATAATTTGGTTAGTTTGTGTTAAAAACGAAATATCGGAATATGGCAAATGGAAAATATGATATGAATATGATTATGATGATACATGAGAACATATATTTAAGAAATAAGCAACCCACTATTTTGAATGACATTTTGATTATATAAAATATTATTTTTATATTTGGTATCAGGTGGGATTTCCTTAAAAAAAAACAATTGGTTTGGTATTTGGTATCGGAATTGGTATTATGTCCAGATAATATGACCCTGAAGAAAATAGTGGGGAGTCTTGAAGTTGCCCCCAAACCACCATGTGGATCTGGAGTACATAGTCCCAGGAAAATGTTAATGAATTTCCTTAACGTAAATCAATTTAGATCATAGCTACTCCTTTTAAATACATGTACCATAAATACCAGATGAATGTTGGATTTTTACAACAATTTGTTCATATATTTGCATATGATTTGCCGTAAGAAAGTTAGATAGATGCAGATTTTTCACACCGAACGTAGGCATCGAATAAAAGTTTATTAAAGATTCAGTTACCCAAAAGTTCATTCCACATATTCATTAAAACATGTCTTGAACTTTAAATTTAAAATAATATAAATATAAATTTTGAATCGCTTTAGGTGGTCACCTCCGTGGGTGGTCACCACAGATCTTACATAATCAGGTTTTGGATAAAATAATATACCGCGTGACCAATAATATTAATTAAAATTGAAGTATAATAATTTAGTGAATTTTATAAACTTATCCATAATTAAGCATTTTCGAGACAAATCATGTCCAGATAAGAACTAAATAATTTTGTGACCGTCTGGAGAATTTTGGGATGTATTGTCACTTTATGTAAGCGCAAGGACAAATCAAGGGTTGTAAAAGAGACGCTTGAGGCAGATGTACTGAAGAGAAAATTATATTCATCATAACTTTTCGTTTGCCCAATTGCGATATTACCTTTTGAAGACAGCAAAAAAAACTATAAGCTAAAATATGCAACAGGTCTCTTAGACAATTTGAGTGAATTAATTTAAAAAAATAGATAATTAATAATTATTACTGCAATATTGCTAAAAAAAAATATGAAAATTAAGATTCATAAAAAAAACTATGTAGGTATATAAAAAATTGTGAATCTCGACGTATAAACTCCATTATGTGTAGTGTGTGATTATAGTACAAATAAAAAAAAATAAAAAATTCACAGTGTAGATGAAGAAGATGATACACTACAAATCAGTAGTTTTCATAAGGGATTAGACGCTCACTTAAAGAAACAGAATGTAAGCAACATTAACAAGAGCACCAGTAATGGCTGTAGTGGTCAAAATCCACACGTTAAACTATGCATTTAGTATTTTCAATTAACTACATCCGTTTTAAAATAATCGTAGTTTTTAATGTACTTTTAACATACTCTTAATAAATGCTGTTCTAACCAAACATTATTTCATATTTGACTATAGGTTTATCGTTTAACCATCTTAATCTTAAAATACATTTTGGAGAAATATGCGAGTTGCAAAGTATTTCATTTTACTCTCATGCAGGTTCGTGACAAATGTTGTGTGGGCGATTTTGATCTCAACATATAGTAATACATAGGCCATAAGTTACAATGTGATTAGGCCGAGATACACTTTCTGTAAAAATGCACCTCTGTAATATTTTTAGAAAACTTATACTAAAAGTATAAACAGTATAATCGACTTATACTCGAGTAACTATGGTAAAGAAAGATTAAATTTAGAGAGAAAGTCAAAAGGGCATGACTCAGATCTGTAGAGAGTGCGGACTTAGATTATTTGTTCATTTTTTATAAAGATATCTTTTTCCCTGACTCAACAAATGCAATCAATTCACTCTAAAAATAAAGCAAATATATATTCCGAACAAACTAGCTGCTTCAATTTATCATGATTTTAATATGTAAAAAACAAAATAAATAAATAAAAGTAATGAAAGATAATAAATGTTATAATATTAATATAATAGGTAATAAGAATAATAAAATTAAAAACAAAACAATAATAAAAATAAGTATTTGAGCACAATTAATATCAACCTCAGGGCATTTTCATTGAACTTTTAGGTGCAGCCAAACTGCACAAGTGAAACCGGTAGTTAACAGGTATATTTAGCGGACATAATCTAGCTCATCGGAACATACCCTACATCTACCTTCTACCTGTTTACTGCTATGACAATACCAAGCTTGGTCAATGCTATTTGCTTGCTTTCAGACATGTAGTACACATTAAGACAATACATTATGACACATGACAACAGATTACACAATGAGTACCTAAACACAGCCTCTAATTATGATAGCCATGCCAATAATTAATTGATTGTCTTTGTTGTACTAACTGTTTTTTTCTTCAAAATAAACAATTAGTATTTTCCTTCATATTTTCCCAGATTAGAACAATCTTATAACTCTTTTGCAAGAAATTTTACTTGATTTCATGCGAGATATAAGAATCGCATTAGGCCTAGCTATTTTATCAATCACATTACCTGTCTATTCGAGTATTAGTACATCGGTATCTGTGTGACTGGCGAAAGTCTTCACAAACGAGAACTGAATAAGTTTAATTTTAATCTGAACACTATTATCACGGATTAACTGAAGATATAAGTCTCTCCCCAAGCCAGAGTAACAAAGAGGTCACTACGTACATTATCTTATTTACAGTCGTATTTTAGAACAGCTAAAAGCGACATGGTAGGCCACACATTTAAAGAAATCCATTAGTACTTGAGAAGAAACAGTTCACCAAACCATCCGGATTACATCATACAATAAGGTTTAGTTCGTTGAATTTGTACAATTGTATGCAAATTTCATGAGACTGACCGTTACAGTACCTACGTAGTACTAAATATATAGAATTTTAAGAAATTAATAAATAAAAAATAGGGAAGTATTTTCATATCCTATAATGAAATCTTGGCCTTCAATTATTATATCATAATTTCAGAGATGGTTTGGTGAAAGATGTATTTACATAGTTAATACTTAATATCTCACACATAACTCGATACTTTGAGAATAAAATTAACACTGATTTACAACAGAAATAACTACAAGTAGTATGAATTAATGTATAATGTTTAGCGTTAACTAGTGTCAAACTGGTAATAGCAAATGATAAATATTTATCAAAGAGTGATGTGTGACACATTAAAAAAAGGACTCGAATTCAACAAGTTGCTGTTGCGGGTAGCTGATGGCATTCTACCATTAACTAATATTTGGCAACATGTAAATGGAGCACTACAGTCTAATTAGTAATTATATAACGAATAAAAGTATCAACAAACAATAAAATATTCTACTTAATAGATAACCATATAACATAGCAAATATCAGTCCCATAACTAGGAGCCATTAAAAGCAATATATTGTCACTTTATTGCCTTTTGTCATGACTCATGACTTTTGTCTCACTTTATAATTATAGCTTTATATTACTGGCATCAGAAGAAGTAGTAACTAAGCGATGCCCATATTTGATCCAAATCACATCTACCGATTTATCAATTAATTGATAACGATGCCATCCTTCCGATCTAGTAAACACTTATTACATTTATCTACTTGTTAAACCTACAGTCCTAAACTAAAAGCAAGTACAGTAGGTGGGCCTAGAAGTCTACCTAGTTTAAGTATATCAGATAGCTTGTTTTTAAATTTATGATTCATAGAATAATAAACGTTGGAGTGATATTTAAAAGGTACTATTATGACACGAAGAAAAACATCCGAGATGAAGAAAATATCATTTCGTTGGAACTGTCATTGTTCATTGCATACTCAAAAAAATTTCAACATACCAGTATGCAAAGACGTAGATGTCTTCTGCGTTGTGACATCGTTTGTCTCAATGTTCGGTGAACATGATTGGTTCTGAGATCCAGCCCTCCGTCGCTCAGGCGAGAGATGAAGAATCGTTCAGTCGTTATCTGAAAACAACACATGCAGGTTTTACTTCTCAAACATTTTAAAAATGTTGGGAGAAGGAAAATGTTGGGAAATGATGGGGAGAAGACTACCAGGACGACCGCTCAAGAGATGGGCAGATAGTGGCAATCCTAGTCCTAGAGGAGAAAAGAAGAGAGGCCGAGCAACAGGAGGACTAACTAAAAGAAGAAGAAGAAGAAGAAGAAGAAGAATCTAAATAGGTATACTCGGCACAACAAAAATTGATCGGTGAACAAATTTGAAAGACTGCTGGTCATGACTCATGTTCCATACCAATCAAAGCTTGTTATTATCATGAAAAGTTGAAAAGCATATAGGAAGGAAAGTAGTAGCCATGTAGTAGGTAGCTAATTTAAATTGTACTATGTATTTCTATAGGGCTGTGCGAGATTGAAATTTTTCATGTGATGCAAGATCGAGATTATTTAAAAAAAAAAAGAAAAAAAAAAAAAAAAAAAAAAAAAAAGTAGTTTTTTTTTTAAAAAAGTCCAACGAGATTGAGCGAGATATTTTATCCTCGAGATCGAGAATATTTCAGCAAGATCACACCTTTTATGTTGAGCTTTTTGTTGTGATTTTTTTTTTACAGCCACAGAAAAAAATAACATTTGCTTAAAAGTCTTCAGGGCTGTCAAATCATATTTAAAGAAGTGCTACATGGAGATACAAAGAAAGTTCGTGTGCTGTAGTGTGCAAAATTAACAAAACATTTTATATCTTGACAATTCAGTTGATATTCTCGAGACTTGAAAATTTGAGATAGAAATTTGAGCATTCGATCGAGATGGATCTCGTCGAGAATTGTCGAGACTTGCACAGCCCTATATTCTTTAATAAAGGGCCTGGATTCATAAAGCTTTTCCCCCTTTTCAGGGTGGACGCCCACTTATTTTTCATAGAAGTAAAAATTGGCTTAAAATTGTGTACAAATCGCGAAAAAAGGCACCAAATTTGATCCTGAAATTCCAACTTTTCCCGGGGCTATGCGCTCCGGACCCGCATTGTATTGGGGGGCCCTCCCCCCAAATCCCCCAATGTTTTCGTAAGCACATATGTTTCCCCTGACATCACCGAGCGTCCGCCCACTTATTATTTTACAAATTAACCACTGGGTTACTAAGTAACCCAACATGAAATATGTTTGAAAATATTTTACCTTTCATTTGCAGACTAACTACTATGCAGTTGGTAAGTCACTGGTAGCAGCAGCCGAATGAGAAAAATCTTCTTCCACTTTAGCGCACTTCCCTTCGTAGTCTCGTGCTAGTTTGGCTCGCTCCTGGAATTCAAAATATTGTTCAACAATCTACATAGATATGAGTTCCTTAAGAATGTCAACTCCCCAAGTCCACTAAAATACTATGATACTGGCAAGAACATACCTGATTCCTCTCCTCTTCAAATTGTACTCGCACTTCCTCATGTTGTCGCTCGAGATTCTCACGTTTCTTTTCATAGATCTGTGTTAATCTGACTCGCTCGTGTACACCCTTCTCGACCACAGCACTCGCTACCTCGCGTTTGATGCGGACCTGATAGATCAACCATATTTAGAAACTTCAGTCATAAGTTGGTGGTGGTATAATCATTAATAATAAATAATAATCAGGAAATGTAAAACATATTGTAATATTAATAAATACCAACTGCAATGTGAAAAGATTCCTCGAGTGGGACTCGAACCACATTGCAGTTGGTATTTATTAACATTCACCTAATTGAGGTAATCAGTAAAAACCATATTTCATATACTGTAATATGTTAAGTGTAGAATATAGTCCATCTATTAAGTTGATGAAGTTTCATTGAACCAAATTTGATGTATTATGTTTATTCTAATTTCAAGGCTACAAATATGAACACATTTAATCTGACTAAATTAAGAATAATGTAGCAAAGTTTTGTAATGCTATGCTAGCAAGTCCTGAAGAAGAAAATATGAAGCAATGCAAATTTTATAAATGTTGCAATGTTTCTTACTTATAAAATGGTGTGTGTGCAACCCATACCTCAAGCAAAAATAATTTTGAAAAAATGCTTTTTAGCTACCTAACGAGAATTCTTACGAATGCATAGTATAAAATAAATGTACTGAAGTGCATACAAAAATGCTAACATACCAATAGTTTTTTGTTTTTTTGTCTGGGGCTTAACGTTGCACTGTTCTGCAGCGAGGCTAATGGCGACGGATGAATGATTATGATGATGATTGGGAGATGATGGTGAAGAGTAGGTAAGAATGGAAGGTGGGAAGGAGGCGGTCGTGGCCTATTAGTAGGGTACCTTCCCAGCATTTGCCTGTCGACTGAGGGAAAACCACGAAAAAACCGCAGTCAGGAAGGACGGCCGCGGGAATCGAACCCGGGCCTCCGGAATACAAGTTCAGAGCGTTAACCACTCACCCAATTTGTTCCCAACTCTGTTCCTCACTCAACCCAATAGTGATGACATTTTTATAATTTACACACATTTCTCAGATAATAGTATATATATTCACTATTCAGTGTATTCTGAATATATTCATATTCAGTATACTAGGTATTCAGTATAGTATGTAATATTTGCACAAAACTGCCAAGCGTAGCAGACTACAGATTATCTATTGCTACAATGTTATACAAAAATTACTAGAAAAATGCTAGTTACAGGAAGATACCATAGTCAGCAAAATATGATATATTGTGAGCTATAGCAATATATAGTACATAGATAGATAGTACTAAGATCTTATGGGGTTACCTACTAAGATTTATAATTCATACAAAAAACCACCTGGAAAACAGCCACTAACTGTTATTTAAAAGGGTCGAAACATGAACAAGTACTAACCATCTCATCTTTGTCTTTGTGTATCTTAGACAGAGATTTTACTTCGTCGCGGCGAGTCGCCTGCAGTTTACGCATCACATCCGCAGTTTCACGTTCCAACAGAACACGCAACATCTTCAGTTGGTTCGACTGTGACGTTCGCATCAGCTTCTCGACCAAGGTATACACCTGCAATCACAGTAATTTAATCAAAAAAATGTATATGTAATGGAATGTAACAATATTTCCTAAAAAGTCCAGGTGTGATCAGATATTTCTTAAAAATTGTGTATTACCAACAGTAGGGTTGCCAACCGTCCGGATTTTATCCGGACACTCCGGAATTGGACAATATTGTCGGGATGCCGAAATTACCTCATTCCGGACAGAATAATGTCCGGAATTGTTGAAAATATGAAACTTACACTATATATTATTCAATACTCAGTAAATAAAAGTATCAAATCGCGAAAGATTGTAGACCAAAATGCATAAAAAAGGCCCAAATGTATTCTCGAAATTCAACATTTTCCCCGGCCTGCGCGGTCCGGACCTGAATGGTGGTGAGGGACCCTCTCCCCAGACTCCTCCATTGCTTTCGTGCTAGATCGCCTTTTCGCATACGTGTTTCCCCCAAAGTTCAACATTTATGAGACCTTTTTTACCCCAAAAATTTTAGAGCTGCAATGTCAGGAATTCGATTCTTGGGAAGTTGGCAACCCTAACCTACTGAGACATGGAAAATTGCACAGATATTGACCAACTTGTTCAAACACTTCTGCTAAGTTGCCAAAACCTATCTAATCTAATAAGATATCAAAGGATGATATTTTCCAAACAGGAAGTCTAACCAACTTATTCATCTAAAAATAGACATAGCTAACCGAATCTATATATTTCTCTTGCAGCTCTCTCTCCTGCATGACATGCTCCTTGCGAACAGCTAGAAAGCGTTCCGATTGGCTGCGTGGCAGGCTGCCTTGTTTCGACGGATCACCCTCGCATTCGGAGCACTCGCTCGACTCCTGGGTCGGCTGAGTAGCCAATCCCGATGTTTCACTGCAATGTGAGACAGATCTGTTACTTGATTGAAATCTTCTGTTTCAAATTAGCTACTTCTTCCTCTAAAGCCCATATTAAAATGTACAATTCAAATTTACACATAAAAAATCAGCCAAATCAAAATAATTGTGCAATTATTAGTTACCAGGTTGTCTTTTTAGTTTTTTGACAGCTTGAATTTCCATAATCATGGCAGTTGGTATACAAATATTTAGACTCTGTTGTTTAGAACATTTTTGAGAATAGGGCAAAGACAAAAAGTGAATAATCTGGGTATCTAATGTCAGAAGTATGATTCTGTAAAACTTTCACAGAATTATTATGATTGGCGATCCTATTAGGTGAATTTGTATTGACTAGTTTAATATGGGCTTTCCAATTGGAAAGTTCACTCACATGTTTTTACTGGATAATCTCTTGACTAGTTTGTTGCTGTAGAATTTGGACTTTGACTTGTCAACCTCATGTACGGGCTTATTTGGTTGTGCACGGAGGCGTTCCTTCTCATGTTTCTTACGGAGTGCATCTAGTTTCTTCTCGAGTTCAAGGCGTTTCTCCTTGATCGTTTTGTTCTCCATTAAAATGACTAAAGATTCAGCAACAATTTCAACATTGGCTGGAAACAAGGTAAATGTACATTAATTAAGTTATTCCCATTTTTTTACTATATTAGAAATATGTAGAAATAGGTGAACCACCCGAAGATGTTCTATCATTTAGTTCACTGTGACCACAACGCACATTAGGCACATCATCAATTTCAAATATAAATTGAATATGAGTCTGCTAATATAAGCTTGTCTTGAGCGACAGTGCATTTAGTTCTTTGTCAACCTTACAGTAAATTGATTCCTTACACTGTATCCTCAGTCATTTATTTATTGATTTATTGATTGATTGATTTAGAGGTTACACAACAGAGAACAGACTTAACACAAAGTACCTATCAACGTAATATTAAAAAAATATTGGAAATTATTAAATTAGGTAACTTGACCCTAGTTATGAGAATAATAAACCCAATCTCATAAGTTTAGTATGCCATGGATTACATGTTTTTTAAGATTTTTTTTAATTTCGAGAGATACCTAAGGGTTTGTATAGCCAAAACATCGTCCTGAATCGGGACTTTGCCTCCTAATATTATAAAGTCTACACCCACTACTTAAAAATCATACTACCGTGTTGCTATTAGGTCCTGGCACGAAAGATACTCACCAGTTGTTGAGGTTGAATTGCCTGTGGGGAGTTTGACAAGCAGCGCTGGCGGAGCTGCTTCGGCACCGGCTACAGCTGAAAGATCCACTTCCACGGCAGACTTGACCTCTTCACTGAAGCTGGCTCCCTGATACACAACCACTGAGGAACGTTTTGTCGGGGAGTTGTTGCTACTCTGACTGCCACCAAAATCTGCAAGTACTGCTTTCACTGCTGGCTTTATGCTTGGTCCACTACTGCATACATCCTGAACACAGAAAAAAGATTTAGAAAAAAGCACTACGAGTAGGTATACCTATGACAAGTGATCATGGTGTTACAATTAAACTGTTTTAGTACTACCACACAGTAAAACAATGTGTGTACTAAACACTAAACACTATTAAAGATCAACTGATTCAAGTTCATGATAGGAAGGATGCACTTTACGTAGGTACCATACAAAAATATATGGAAAGTATTAGCACATACTTAATATAGCCTTCGAAGGCTATATTAAGTCTGTGGTATTAGGTAAACACTAAATTTAGTTTGAACATAGGGATGGGCACAACACTCTGTTAATTAAATTAATGTATTAATATTAGAAATTAGTTATTTTTTCAGAGATAAGTCAATCACCACACACACATAACTTGCTGCCACATTTGGTACCATTTTGGCATTGTACCTACAAGCGAAATGAAAATGGGCTCAATTAAAACAAAAGATTTTGAACGAGAATTAGGGACTTACTTCCATAACCTCCATATCATCAGTAAGCACTGCCAACTGCTGTTCACGTTTCTCCAACTCGGACTGATATTTGATCGGATTGGCTAATGCTTCGGCAAAGTCCGAGAGGCCATCGGGCACGTAGTCTTTGACAACGACCAAGAGGAAAAGCGTAGCTAGTGGTAGTGGCTGGCCACCCTCGGTTCGCAGAGCCACGTGTCTGTAGCCAGGACACAAACCGACTACGGGCAGCACGCGATGTCCAATGAGCCGGCCAGACTCCTCGTATGCAGACAGTCGGATGCTGGCTAACTCTGGAAGGACCACCTGTACATGCCATAGCAGAGCATTAGGGAAGATTTACGGCTCGGTTACCAGAACTATTACAGTAAAATACTCAAATTTCGTATCAGCAGTTTATTGTAAGTTTATTGTATATCCAAACTAAAATGTTTCCAAATTAGATATGATTTTAAAATAATACAGAGTATAAAATATATATCTGTACCTCAAGAGGTAAAAGGCCATATGTCCATTTCATAGATTCTTGAGGTGAGCTCAAAAATCAGTAATTCTTATTTGTAATAATATGGTTTGTATTTGACTTGTATTTTGTAATGGTATTTGTTGACATCAGTCAAATAGCAATTGATAAAACTTAATTACATAATTCCCAAAGTATGCAATACAAAATACAGACAATGGACTTCCGGCCTTCTATCTCTCAGGTACAGTCTTACAGATATTAAAAAATTAGATAACATTATGAAATAAAATAACATGACATGTTCATACCAAACGGCGAAATTTTTAAATTAGGAACTAGGTGTTATTCATAAGTGAAGAGTACGTACCTACATGAGAAGAAGGAAACAAGTCAATTTTTGGAGAAAATGAGATGTGTCTTCTGGTACAGTCGTTTCGTATAAGCTATCAAACTATGCTCTTCTCGGTTTGTACGAAATATTGATACAATTAATTAGAATAAATGTGTTAACATAAAGTGTCAATGCATAAGCATAGGACTTTCATTTTTACATGTGCTTATATCAAATTGAATAAAAATTACCTGTATCGTTTTTCCCGTGGACCCTCTCTTCAATGTTTGTTACAGGTATAAATACAATTTTTAGCAAATAACTGCTGTTAACAACTGTTGTGCAGCAGCGGCACACATTCCAACTAAATATCTATGAATTGCAAGATTGGTGTATGCCACAACATTTCTAATAAAAAATTACCTTCTTGAAAACAAATGGTTCCTCATCATAGGCTGGATTGATACCATTGTTAGCAATGATCTTCGTGCGAAACTTCTTGCGCACCGTGTCAGCAGGAAGTCCATACATATCCACCTCAACGTAAGTGCCGACGCGCTTGTCGGTGAGAAACTGGCCCGATATCACAGTCACAGAGACTGTGCCCGCGATGATGCCATCCACTGTAGACTCGGCAAATGGATCCAGTCGGCGATCCTTGCGACGCATGAACTCTGGCTTGAGGAGGTAACCGCAGCGATTGTTGTATTCAAATATACCCAGGTTTAGTTGCATAGCTAAGTCTACAAAAGAAAAATATGATTAGTTATTATAATTGCTAGCATATAATAGAGTGTGTATAAATAATTCCCATGATGTTCATACTAGTATGTCTATGGAAAAATAATAATAGAGTACACTAGTAAACAATACCTACGCACTCCCTTCCAACTAAAAACTAGTAAATCACTATCTAATGGTACAGTTAAAAACTACAGCAAAAGGTAAAGGACTACAGCTTACCTAGAGTCTGATAGTTAAGTGCAACCAACTGGCAGCCGGCATTCCAGAAGACTTGTGGCATAAAGTTGGAAGAATCGAACCTGGTTCCAGCTGGATATACGCGGCTAAGCTGATCCTTATTGTAGTTGACAAATTCAATTGGATGTTCCTTTAACAATGTCGTTGCCTGCTTCTCATCAAATGATGACATCTCATAGAAACGATTCTTCTCTGAAAAAATAAAATGTTATAAATCAACAACAAAATGGTCTCAATATCTTACTGTAGCAGTTTGGCTTTGAAACAACTTTATATTAAACAATGGTGATGGTACCACCAAGTATTGTATTCTCCGTTGTCAGAAGAAACTCATATGTCCTAGACTCGGAGAAACATACCAACATGCAAGGTAGGTCGTGATAAATTAAATTCCCAATTCTACACTTTAATTATCTCAGAAACCTTTTTTAATTTAACTGTATTCTTAAAATGTATCATATAAACTTGCGTAACTGTGGCATGTAATTACGAGTACATCACTGTTCAAATTAAGTTAAGAAAAGGCTTTTTACTCAACTGGCACATGATAAATCATATACTAATCTTAAAAAAAGAAATAAAACTCGGAACAATATTTTGATATTAGTCACTTTTTACGACCTTCCTAAGATCAAGTTTATCTGATCCTAAATTAGGACTAACTTATCAATCATCAATCAATAATGCTCTTTAATTAATCATCTATATAATATATTTTCATTATTAATCAATAATCATATATTTTTTAATGCTACAAAATCAAATCAACTTCATAGTATGTAGTACCTATTTATATTACAGGTTGTAATTATTTATTGTTCCCAGACAACAAATATTGTTGAACCATTTGAGTTTTCAATTTTAATCTGAAATCAACTTACTTTCGGAAACATCGAACGAATTGAAGTGAACTGGTTGTACGTAATTCACAAGAGCAGATATTTCAGCACCTGCTTCCGTTTCTTTCGCTTCAGACACTTTGTCCGTCGCTGGTTTTTCTTGCAGTCGAAGTTTCGTCTCGTCAGGTCCATCTTCATCCACTTCATCAGCACTGGAGCTGTCCTCATCATCGTCTAAAAAAGAAGAAGAGAAATAGAACAAAGAACTTAATGTAGGTACAAAAAATCTATTACATATACAGGAAGTTGGTTTCATAATATGAACACCCACGATTACATATACGTATTGCTTTGCAAAATTCTATTTCCTTTTTCAAAACTAGATTATACAGACGAAAACACATAGGTAAACGCAGATTTCGATAGTGGGGAAGTGGGGTTGGAGGGTTTGATTATATGACACAACCAACCACCTCATACCCAATAAATTATTTCTCTATTCAACACGTATTTACGGTATTCGAGCTCCAACTTAGTAGTTTATTATTAAATCTTCTGACTGCGGTGTACCTACAGATTTATTGCAAATAGGAAGGTCACATAAAATAGTATTTATGTTTAAGAATAGGGCATTTTAGGGTGTAAATCATTAATTTAAAATGCAATTTCTTGTCCTACGTAAACTTTTTTGGAGGATCATTATTTTACATCAACACTTTCCAATGGTATTGATGCACCAAACTAAATATTATGTAGATTAATATTGTTATTAAGATTTTAGTTTCAATATCTCCCCTAGAACAGAATATCTACCTGGATTGTCATCATCATCTCTCTGACTGTCTTTGCTCCCCTGCCTCGCAGTCGCCTGAAGCGTTGGAGCATGCGGAATATCTCCATTGCCTTGCATTGCCACACTTGACTCATCCACCTTCTTGTGATGATGATGGTGATGATGATGCTTTTTCTTGTTCTTGATAATGATCTTGCGTTTGAGTAGAGCTGGTGGCGGCAATGTGGAGCCTGGTTCCAACTAAATGAATCATGTCCATAGTACTTAGAATACAATATTTTCATGATTTATGTATTTTTCATCGCCTCTTAAACATAGTTAACTTACCTTGTGCGAATCTAATGGAAGGTCGAGGAGCATATCACCGAAAAACTCTCGACAGTATTGTGCTATCTTAGCTTGTTGCCGGGGATTGCAATGATTCTCAAAAGATAAGATCACTGGGTATTCTGACGTCTTGAATGCTGACTCAGCTATAGCTTCAATAACTTCCTGGAATTGGAAAAGAATTATTCTAGTCAACACAAGTTCATTACAAGCATTATCAGATCATAGTTAGGCAGCAGAGAAAGTATATATCCTTTGTTGGATTTATCTTTGTTGGAGGTCTTCTCCTACAAAGTTTAACAAACGATTCTGCTCAACTAGAAGCTAACAAACAAACCTTAGCACTAATCTCTGGAACAAATGTGTAACCATGAACAATGACAGGTTCCTCTGTTCTGCCATTCCAGAAGTCCAATTCTACACAGCGACAACCGGCGAGGAGACACTGACGGTAGATCTCAACGGAAGACTTTCCAGTCAGTTGATGGCCAGTCAAGTAGGTATTGTGTGATGAGTTGATGAAATAGTGTGGCAGAGGTTGATCCATATCATCAGAGAGATCAAAATTTGATGTTGACATGATTGGATTGTCATCGCTGAGCAGATAGCGGAGGAAACCATCCAAACTGAACTGACCTGTGAATATAGCATTGAAATGAGAGACTGTTACATTGGGTAGTAATTGTTAATGTAAATAACAAATAATGACTTGCAGTCGCAACGACACATGTGCATTTCGTCCATGCTAACATACATGTCAGACGTGAAATTCATAAGTCAATGGCTTTACCTCGTTGCGAATTGGTTTTATTGGGCTCGTATTGCTGAACGAGATCTTTTGCTCTCGCTGTGTTTGCGTATGGATACAAAATCTCGTTGAGTCGTGGATCCCTTTGTGTTTTGTTTAAGAAGTCTACAAATTGTGCAGGACTCATTACTTTACGTTTAGATGAACCGCAAAGTTCGTCAAAGATCTTTTCCACTTCACTTCGTAATGTTAAGTTCTTATAGAAGTTGAAGAATTCTTCAAATTGGAATTTTTGGGGACTTAGTGCATCATTCTAAAGGAAAAAAACAAGTTTTATTTTATTGAAGATTATTAAAGAAAAGTAACATCTACATGTCATCATCACTCATCATTCAAAATTAATTATGTAGCAAAAATGAAATGCTAGAAATATTTGATTAGAGACAAACAAAATACCTTTCCAGATGGGAGACCTGATATATCAAGAGCTTTTTCTACCCTCTTTCGATCTTCTTTGTTTTGTGCAAATGTTTTGATCACACTGAAACATAACATAACAATTCATAAAGGTATGAATTAGTATTTACTGCCAGTAGGTACCTATCATGCAATGATCTACAGAGTATGTCAACTAGATTCTAACAAACTCAACAGGAGTAAATTATTTGAAGCGAGAGGTTTTAAAACATACATAAATCAAATAAAATCAAAGGGATCGTTAATGTGGCTATTTCATGTTCACAGCCTACATTTTTAACTTACAGGCAGTTTGAAACTTTATTGCAGAACCAAGATATATAATCTCAAGATAAATGTTTCGTGTATAATTATTAAGAGATTAAAATTGTAGGTACTTACTTTTTAATTGGTATTTTACCAGCTTTGTCAGTGAGCAGTGTTAGTTTTGTGTGTGCTTTGTGCAGAAACATGATTGTGGAACTGTTCAACTGAGTCAAGTTGTAAGCCATTTTCAGCAATTCATCAGACCATAACTGTAAAGCAAATCAATAGTTATATTATAAAGTAAAAGTGAGACAGTCCATTGTCGTAGTACTAAAAAAAATATCAGAATAAGTACCTCTGCAAACAATAACATAATACACATTATAAAAACTAAACAGTAGGTCCGAAAAGCAAAAGCAAATATGTGCATGTCCAGTGTTTACATAATCATTGTACACAGATATAATTTAAACATATTCGGCATACAATTTTAACACAATGCCTATGTATAAATTTTTGTGAATTTCTAAATATCCTCATAACTTTAAAACATTCAATAAATAATAATCCTTCGCCGGGTTCCATAGTTCGGTCGGGGGTGGCCAAGGCCACCACTTGCTAGAAACATTCAAATTATTAAAATTTTTAGAATAACCCATTTCTTGTGTGGACTTGAGAAATGTGAATACTAGATATAAGTATTTAAAAATACAGTGTTTTGCTCAAACAACTTGACGAAAAGGTAAAATATACGAAATTTAATAATTTTAATGGTTTCAATGGTATGACGATATTTATGAAATATAATCACAGGAATTTACCTCTGGGTGGAGCTGACTAAGCAAAAAATGATAACATTCAAGATCTCCAGTACAATCAGACCTCGCCTGTCCGGATGATTTAGTGTTTACACCAGAGTTTCAATAAACCCATCTTTATTGTTCCTTCACGTAAACTACCCCATCTGCTAATCTAAAAATAAGCGTAATATGTTTAATTGTAAGTATTTTATGTTTTACAAACGCGTCTCATAGCTACGCCCAGAAAATAGAGTGGGATAGATATCTAATCAAATTGTAAAATACGAAAATGTAATTAAGATAGTTCATCGTAAATTTGTTTTACGAGAATCATATTATGTAAACTCACTGAAAATATGTGGAAACAATTACATTTTAAAAGCAACAAACATAACTTTCATTTCATCATACAACTATGATGCATAACAATAATTCATAATATTTGGAAACAATTGACGTTTCAAGAAGTTTTAAGTAAACTCAAGCGCGGCAGTAAATTCCTTCAAGAACAGAATTAGATAATCATATATTTGTTTGCGCAATCTTCAATAATAAAAAGAATCCGAAGTCCTTGTTCTAATGTTCTATTAAAAAACAGGTTGACACCGATTTATGAAAAAAATATGGAACTATTTTTGGGGTGTTCGTGCATGATTGAACAGAAAATCATTATTAGCATTTTGTAAACAAGCAGGAATAAAAGTCATTCGTACTGACCCCTCCTGTTTGTTTCAGCTGCATACAACCTGTGATACAGCCGACCAGACTCACGAAATATTCGACGAGTAAGAATGCAGCAAACAAAATTTTGATTTCCCAACACTCTCTTAGCCAGCAAATCAATTTACGAAATGACGGAGTTGAATGCAGAATGCAAATGGGAGCCAGTTCGCTTTAGTAGCTAAACAAAAATTTCGAATAAATTTGTTCGAAGCGAATCAATTGGCATAAGCATTCCATCAACATAAATGTGGAACACTGGCAATTGCCAGTAGAAACCATCCCGTTTGAGTTACGCCGGAAAATTCGAATTAATTGAATCGGTTCATCTGGAGTGGCTCGATTTCCCAAGCATGTCTCCAGTAATTTCAGGAAGTAGAGCTCATAATTTAACATCAATCTGCGACGCATTAAACCTGATTAAATGCTATATTACGTCTAAATCGTCAAGGGGGAAACAGCACATTTGAAATTAGTCCGGAATAAAAATAAAAACAGAGTTGACTACGTATTAAAAACTTATGCCGAGTAAATGACAAAAAAAGAACATTGCAAAGACATAAACAATAATTAGTAAGCGCAACCTGTCGTAATTAGGTCACAGACACGAGTGTAAGTGTTGATGATGCTACTTTGCGAACATCGTAAACATTTCACATGCATTTTCATTATTAATGTATAAACACGTATAACGTGCGCGTCAGCACGAGACGTGCATAATGCAAGGAATGAAGGCTTTGAAACGTCGCGATTCCCGAACAAACAGTGGTGCATTCAAGCTGGCCTTTTACTGGTGTTCAACCTAGATCGAGATGTAACGTGCGAGGGCATAAATCATTTCGACTAAATCTGTCATATAACTGACAAAATCACATCTAAAATCAGGGTACCTATTTCAAACCTGCTTCCAGAAGAAAAGTATAGGCATATCATCGTAATTAGGAGAGTAGGTACTCAGATTTGAATATTTGGTTGGATTTCTTTTTTAAGAGACATCATATTTTAATTATAATTCTGAACTTGATTGGCATTCTTGCAAAGTGGGTAACAATTGGTTACAATTACCATGTAAAACTTCTCACAACAAAACAATCATAATTCACAATGTTTTAACGAGTTTAAATACTACACACCACACCATTATTTTGATGGAAATAACTTTAGACGAATAACCATCATGGGCGTCCGCAGGATATCTGCCAGGGGCGGGGAGGGGGGGGGGGGGTCAGTACATGCGGGTCCGGGGCGCATAGCGCCGCGAAAAATTTCTACATTTTAACTCAATTCTGAGCATTTTTGCCTTTTGGAACAGAAAATAATGATACAAATTGTAAAATAAGGACTGGTGTTTTCTTCCGACTTTAACTTTTTTTTAAACTTTTTAGGACCATAAACATACGATCATTTAGAATTAGATCATCAATAATACCATAAGTTAATAAAGGGCAAAGCATTCACTCTCACTCTCATAAAGCACACTCGACATGACTTACCTGTGCTATTTCTTTCTTTGTGCAGCAAAAATTGATAAATGCCAAATTGACGAAGTCCGACCCACAGCATACTGTGATGGTCTTCTCTTCAAGCGTATCCTGTGACCCTAACGTCACGATCTGACGCAGTTTAGCATCCTTTGGTACTTTAGCGTACTTCCCCGTGCGTACGTCACGGATTGTGCATATGTCCAGTGAATCCATTTCCTTATTCTGATCCATCCAATAGAGGAAGAAGCCATTCTTGTCGACGCAGAGAGTGACGGGTGTGCCAGTACCAGAATCCTGCAAGCAATCGTTCATCCCAGGTTTCATCCGGATTCCGGAGTAGAATTCAATGCACGAAAACCAGAGTTGGTACATTTTGCCAGATCCGGACAGAACCCAATTCCTGGCCATATGGATTAACATTGCACGGTGCACCGAATCGGATTCTGTTTGAATCGGGAAGTTTTAAGATAATGAATAGAAAGAGCCACCGGGCTTTTCCTCCCAAATCCAAAACAAAGTATAAAGTATAAAGAAGGCGTTGAGTTACTGGAAATGATCTGTGCGAAACATAGGAAACATACTTTGCATAGGTACATTTTCATCATGTTCAACAACCTTATTAGATTATGAATATGGAATAAAATTTAAATAATATTAGTTCATTACCTACATGTGATTAGTTCTCATAACTATAAAATGACGTAGGTAGGTAGTCGTATTGTAAAGTAATAGTAAACATTAAATACACAGTATACTCGCTCAATGATCATAAATAACTTAAACTAATTTTTAAACATTTTGATCAAATAGGCACCTTTTGAAGCCGTTTAAAAATTCACAAAAGCTATTTTTAAATAATTCCCTCCTCCCTCCCACCACAAAAACCAATCAAACAGGCAAAACACCAATCGAGGAAAACTTCATTAAAAATTTAAAAATGATCAACAATAATGCCAAATCAAACAATAACTTCACAGTACTACCATATTTGTTGCCGTAGGCTTGGCTACTAAATAAGTCTAGGTATGACGACTACTGACTACTGTGACCATAAAGCTGGGTCCATATAGATCGATTTTAGTTTTGCGTTTTTTTCTTATAGTCAATCACAAATCTAAAAACACGGAAAACGGAAAACGCTACAACAGTCTATGTGGACCCAGCTTATTTCCAACTTTGTTAGAGCACAACAAATACACAGTATTAAAGAGATATAAGAGAACCACACAACTTTCACATTGGCGGGGTTAATTTACATGTACGTAAATTAAAACGGTTAACAGTGGGTGTGCGATATAAGCACAGTGTATAGTTTTCTGTGCTTCGCGATTCTATAATCCTGGGGCTCTTCCAATAAACGGAAAGGGCCAAGTTTTGCTGTGGAGGAGTGGGACAAAACTCATAACTAATTCAAATTTGAATTTAAAAACCTTCCTATTCATGTACTAAGAAGGCTTCTTTTAGCTACTTTGAAACAAATTGGATCGTTTGTTTTAAAGATGTCTGGCAAGTTTGTACAACATCAGCATTTCCATTCTGGAATTTTACGTCGCAAGTCTTTGTACTCTGGTCCAGGAAAGATGATCAAATGCCGGCTTCTTTTCATGTTTTCATCAAATGTATTATCTATGGATTGGATTGTTATGAAATGTCTTTGATGTTATACACACGCGACTTTCTGACTTATCCAGTAGGTATTGTACTTTTGCAAAAGGATTGAAACAAACCAAAATCTACTTGGAGGGTTGGAATAGGCACTTTCCACGGTTTTTACGCATAATCTGCTGCACACTGTCGGTGTGCTATACGATGGAGGCAGGTGAACAGAAGATTTTACCTGGATCAACTGGAGACTTGGCCTCATTATTGCTCAAGTAATAAATTGCATATAATGTGTATAAAAAAGCTAATGACATTGGGTTTAAAAAATCTTATGCGAGATTGCTATTGCCACAATCCTCGCTTATGCAATTAGAGCAGCAAGCAAATGCAATCAAAATGGGAATCGATAAATAAAAAAGTGAAATCTTCCCCTGTATTCATCATCCATGATATTATGAAGCAAGATTTGCTGAACTTGCAATCAGAAAAAGGAACTAAAAGCAAATGCCAGGAGATGACGGAAGTAGTTCTATACAAGAGCAATCTCATATCCTGCAATTCTACGTCGAAGCATAATTAGCGAATGAACAATTCTAAAAGCAGCAGCTAGCCAGATTTCAAAGCTGAAACAAGATCACGTAGAGTTGTATGTTCACAAATGGTTATGTACAAATCTTCGCTTCCTAAAAACACCGGAACTTTCATTCGTTTCCAGTGTCCTTCTCAATATTATGTGTTTCTGTGCACGAGTGTTTGTGAATTTTACTTTGTTTTAATGTCAGAAAACGTTACCTATACTCATACACCAAACCCTAGCATGCCCCGACGTGCGCTTTCGGGGCTTTTAAGCGTGGAACTGTTCCGCGACTAGGCTATAATGGCGACGGATGAATGACTTCCTAGATTATGATGATGATTGGGAGATGAGAGAAGGTATGAATGGAGTGGGAAGGAGGCAGTCGTGGTCTATTAGTAGGGCAACCTTCCCAGTATTGCCTGTCGACTGAGGGAATAGGTCACGAAAAAAAACAGTCAGGAAGGACGGCCGCGGGAATCGAGCCCCGAACCTCCGGAATACAAGTTCAGAGCGTTACCTCTGAGCCAGACCTCTTCCGCGCTTTTAATACGTAACAATGAATTTGGCGTGCAAAATGACCACTTTTAGTGTAAACATTGCCTACTTAACCAGGTATATTTGTTCACGAATCGAAACATGAAGAAGATATAGCCCTGCAATTCGTAATGTTAAATAAAAATCTAAAAAAAATTTACACAAGTAACTCAAAATGTAATACTACGTATATTAATACACTAGAATCATTTTAGAATAAAATATCGTTTCCTGCTTCTAAAACCGCCTAAAGACTGCCCAAAATTGGCTTTTTGTCGCCCCTTATTGCGGCGCCCTCCGCTCGCACACCCCTTGTAATACGGCCCTGATTGCCACCCAACGTCTCCCATCATTTGAAAATATAATATTTAAGTGCACAATGACATAGCTGTCGACGCGCCTTTAAACAACATTAATCTAGCCAATCCCAAAGTTTCGAGTTTCGACCAAGACTTCCTTTCGGCTATCATCAGGGGGAAAAAACAGAAAAGTTTAAAGTTTTTACCCTTAAAAATAAGGGTAGAACGCACCTTCTTCTAAACGCATAAAGTTATTTATTTAAACCTATTAGTATTGCACACGAGGTAGGTTAGGTACTCTATCAGAACAAAATGCTGAGAGTCGACTTAAATAAATTCACAATAAAATGAAAAACAATATTTAAAATTCGATAACCTAAACCCCACAAGGGACAAATAAATAGAAACGAATAATGAAATATGGCTTTACCTTATGACCTCGGGTACGTTGATGTGAATAAATACCAACTGCAAGATGAAAAGATTTTCCCAGAGAAGATCCCAGAGGAGGAAAATCTTTTCATCTTGCAGTTGGGATTTATTCAGGAACGAATAATCTCAGATTAACTCTGCTGAAAAAGTTTAGCAAGATCTTTCTGGTTCAAAATCTTGCTGAAATATCTTGGCACGATCATGGCAAGTTTTTCAGCAAGGAGATCTCTTCATCTGTTAGGGCATGTCAGATAAACATTGTTACATCTACGTCCTACACCTTTTACACCTTTCACAGGCTTGAAAGTTGAAACACTTGGAAACAATCGGTAAAGTGTCTTTCATTCCCTCCCTAGATAGATGTAATATTGAGGTAGGTCAATACCAGAATAGCGTGATCTCTAAAACCATTAACTGTACCACCTCATTGTCTTCTAAAACGCTATAGAAATCCACCAAGCACCAATAGGTACTTATTTTATATCTGTAATTTCCGTAATAACGACATATTACTATTGCGTAGGGGGGAGTGGGGCAGGGTTAATCCCTGCTGAAAAATCTTAGCAAGATCTTGCTAAGATCTTGCCAAGATCTTAGCAAGATGTTGCAAACAAGATCTTGCAAGATCTTGCCAAGATCTTAGGAAGATCTTGCAAGATCTTGCCAAGATCTTGCTAAGAGATCTTGCTAAGATCTTCCTAAGATCTTGCTAAGATCTTGCAAGATCTTGCCAAGATCTTAGCAAGATCTTGCAAGATCTTGGCAAGATCTTAGCAAGATCTTTTACATTTTGCTGCCAAAAAAACGTTAAAATTTCATAAAAAAATAAAATTTTCTATATTTATGAATACTCATTTGCATTCAGGAAACCTCTTCTGAAGTATTGGACAAGGTTTGATTACACATTTCAATTATAAAATCCCGTGGAACCGCCGTGTTTTGAACCTGCGATCTCGTGGTCCGTAGTCGAGCGTCTTACCGAGTAGGCCACCGGTGCAGACAAGACTTAGCTGCGCTAATAGTGATCATATTGAGTTTTCATATTTAAGTGAACATATTTATATTATTTAGTGTATCATTATATTGTTATTAACATGATAAAATAGGAGAAACGATAAATATTAATATTTATTTACAAAATAAATTGATCTGTGATATTTCCCCATAAAATATATCAGCTCACGCTCTGTAATATAATTACTATAGTTTATTTTACTAGGTGATGTGGTGCAAATTTTCTAAGTCAATGAAGTAAAAATTCTGTAGTTTATATACCTTACTACTACAAATACTGTAGTAAAAAGTCAATGAAGATACTTCAGAATTTACTAAACTACAATATAAATCGGCTATAGTAAACATACTGTAGATTACACTTTTCTTTACTACAGATGAGATACTATAGATTTTCAATGAAGTATATATACTACCTATAGAACTTACTATAGCAAACTTATTCTGTCTGTAGTCAAAGTACTCTAGCTACATACTTCGAATTACTACAGTGAAGTACGTTCCCTATAACTTTACTATAGAAAACTGCAGTATATATCGCAAGTAGTAAAAACACTATAGTACATACTTAGAATTATTATTATTATTTATTTATCAACAATTACTACAGTAGGTCAAGTATATTTACTCCAGAGTAAAAAACAGTCTATTTCAGCGGTAGTAAAAATACTGTAGTTTATACTTTAGTTTACCACCGATACTGTAGAATTTACTTCAGTAATCTATGGTATTATGGAGTAAGTTTTTGCATGTACTTCAAGTACTATAGCACATACTATAGTTTACTACACGTTATTACATAATACTTTGGAATACCTACCTACTTCAAAATATACTATAGGAAATTTTCCTAAGGGCCTTAGCAAGATCTTGAAAAAATCTTGGTAAGATCTTGGCAAGATCTTGGCAAGATCTTGGTAAGATCTTGGCAAGATCTTGATTAGGTCTTGTAAAGATCTTGATAAAATCTTATTAAGATATTACCAAGATATTACCAAGATCTTACCAAGATCTTACCAAGATCTTGGTAAGATCTTGGCAAGATCTTGATTAGGTCTTGTCAAGATCTTGATAAGATCTTATCAAGATATTACCAAGATCTTGGTAAGATCTTGGCAAGATCTTGGTAAGATCTTAGCAAGATCTTGATTAGGTCTTGTCAAGATCTTGATAAGATCTTATCAAGATATTACCAAGATCTTGGTAAGATCTTAGCAAGATCTTGTTTAATACAAGATCTTGCAAAGACCTTACCAAGATCTTGTCAAGATCTTGGTAAATCCAAGATCTTGATAAGATCTTAGCAAGATCTTGGTTAATACAAGATCTTAGCAAGATCTTGCAAGATCTTGCAAGATCTTGGCAAGAATTTTCAGCAGGGAATAGCTAGTTTATCTTGAAAACCGATAACAAATTGGATGTATAAAAGAAATTCTCAACACCTTTCTAATAGACGTTTATTATCACTTATCTCATTAAAAGATCCATTAGTGGGAAGATCATTTTAGCAATAAAATACAAAAAAAACATAATTTCGTTAGTTCTTAATGGGTCACGGCACGGATACAGTAGGTAAGTAGAAGTTAATGGAAGATGTACGACACGAGTAAGGCAGTGGCTAGAGTGGCTTATTGCAGTTCTAAGTTCAATCCTAATGTTGAGTTGCTCCCTTGTAAGTTGAAGGTGGTAGGTACTCAAAATAGCTTTTCTCACCCCCCCCCCCCCCCCCCCCCACGTCCTAAATGAATCTTCAATAATGTTTCCTCCCAAAAGAATACCATATCACGAAAAGTAAAATTAAAGGGTTGCAACATTTTTCCTTGCCAAATAACTGTAACAAGGAAAACGTTAAGAGAAACGCGTTGTTAAGCAAGCACCAGTACGTGCAACGTCTCGCAAAGAAACTTCTGTGACGAGTTTAAGTTTAAAATCACTTCCAATGTATTATTGGCAGTTACTTAATTGATAGATCGATTTTGACAACTATTTATAAAAAAACAGATAATAAAATGCAAATAACTCACAGTAAAGATATTGACCAATTCCGCAAAATTGTGAAAAATATGGTAATTTAGGCTTGATCACCTTGCTAATTTTCAACAAACAGTTAATTTTCACTTTTCAACAAATCAGATGATTTTGTTCACCAGACTAGTGGTTTCCCAATTACATTACATGCACATGTAAGATTTCAGCTCGATCAGAGAAACGGTGTGACCTGTGGCTGTATCGCACCCTGTGACCCTCCTAATATCGCACCAACAACAGTAAACAAAACAAAGTTCCCGAGCCAAGAGAGACTTCAATTCGCTTGCTTACTAAGCTGTCAACTGCCAACTTAATGTCACGTGTCAAAACATTTTAAAAACCTACTTCCAAAGCATGGAAAAGAGGCCCGATATTCACGTCCTGGGAATAATGAATACAAACAATCCTCGTAGTTTATCTTATGTGCTCGCATCTTATTCAAGACATGACAAACACGGGATGCGTGTATAAGGCAAGCTGAATGTTTGTTTCTACTGGTAATACAATTAACATTGGCTCTCTTGAAAAGGGAGATAGAAAATGTGTCATGAGGGAATACAAGACCGCAGTTGACATGCAATGCAAGCCTCAATTCAAAGAGAACATAAATTGACGTCCCATGGTCACCCCCTAAAAGATCGCACGCAAGGTATTCGTGACAGTGAGTGTTGTACATTACCCCCAAAGGTACGATTAAATAGTTCTAATGATTACGGGAATTTTTAACATTGTTATAGAAGCACAGATTTGTCAATAATATTCTAATTTTATTCTAATTTCTGGTATTTTGGTGGTGGTATGGTCATGGATGAAGCAGTGTACATCTTCAGCAGGGAGGAGAGAGAAGATGAACTCTACAAAGGGTTGCAAAATTTGTAGCAGGTAAAAAGCAGGTAATGCTTTGCAGTTTGCACAACTAAAAATGGTCGCTCAATAAATCTGATTAACTGAAATTAATGTTAGATCACATCAGAAGTCAGTCCCTTGTCTCACTCTAGTAGGTTACCTCTTATTTCAATGATAATAATAAGTATTGATTGTTACCAAACCTGACCACCAGTCATTCAAAATTTTGTTCTCAGATATATTTTTTTATTTTTCAAAGTGTAATTACGTACCTACCTAGTGCATTTTAGTAACATTTCCATTTAATAGTTAGGTTTGTCATTAGGGAACGGAAAAGAGTTTCGGCGTAACTTCTCGGGGAGGTTTATAACTAACAATTTCAGGGGGTAAAATGGGTCTAAAATGTGTAACGTAATTTAAGCATGGCTACAGGCTATAATTACATTCACTTCACTCTGGTGCGACTGCGATTCGAATTTGTCAAAGTGCTGTAGCTTTACCTGTTGACGCCGAGACTCGGGAGAACTTGCTTAACAAATTCCTTGAGTAATCATTTTTTTCTAAATTAAGATTCAAATCAGTTTTAAATTACACACGCAATTATAATAATTCAATTTAAATTAATTATGTGACTCTAATTTCGTCGTAAGGTGTCAATTTGACAGCTGACAGTCGCATCCACCACGCCTCCCACAAACACTTTACCTTTTGTTATTATTGTTATTATGACATAGAAGTCAGCCAAAAGCAGCCAATTATGGCAGCATAAAAATATGCTATAAACTTTAATATGTAAAAATGTAGATTATTAATTATTACCTATTTAATAACATCAAGGGTTGAGCTGATCCTGGGAAGGTAAGGACGCGTTAAGATTGATCAGGATTTTTTTTATGAAACCGAACAGTGTCTAAAAATGTGAAGCACGTCGGCACTATGTCATTCTGATAAATTATTTAAATACCACAGATTTGAATGAAGACCTACCTCATCCCACTTGATGAATTTCTCTCCATTCTGCAAGGCCAGTGGCACCTCCACAGGTCTCAGCTCCACCACATGAGCAGTATTCTTCGTTCCTGCCATGCTGCAGGCTCAAACTCACGTACGGTCACACTATTTAGACATTTCACACGATAACTTCATAGATTCGCATCCCATTCCCAGATGACTACCAAGGGAGAACCAAGATCCATCCCAATTGGCCCATTGAAGCAATTAGGCTAGTAGATAGGTGATTGGCCTATACCTCATCCCAGATCTAAGCGCAGGCAGTTTTCAAACCATATTTCCACTGAAAATACGGTTAACTGTTGAGTATGTTTCTTCAGATACATTCAATACAACGTGCTAAAGTAGATCACCTTCACAAAACTATTGCCATTCGCTCGAAATAGTTACCAGTAGCTTACATCATTTGCAGGGGAGGTATGGCTGAACACTGATCTGGAAAAATTTGTTCTAGGCAGCCGCAGACAGCTTCGAGCAAGGTCGCTATACATTGCAGCAACTTGCCGTGCAGAGCTGTAGATTTATCAACCTAGAATGGGCGGGCCCATACCGTGCCGTGCCATTGCGATTGAGAGCGCGCGCGCCATACAAGAAATTTTTTAAACGAAGTCAAGTCAGCTGTACCGCGATCTACGCGTTCTACTAGTACTTGAATTTGTTCCAAATATCGTCACATTTTTTGAATCAACATCAGAATAATATGTATAATGAACTCAATCAATCATCCTTCATAACAATATTTTGAAACTATTATTAGTCAGAATTTACCCCGAGGTAGGCACTGCAAAGTGCAAACCATTAAAAATTTAATATTAAAATCATTAGCAAATTAATAATTTTTAGTTTTTTTCTAATAATAAAATTGTTTGACAGCTTTTTTATTGTCTGTTATCTTATCTCTATTGTTTTTTAAACAGCACCCACAACCAATATGTTCAGAATCACATTAGATGCAGTGGCGCCGACTACGTGGGTGCTCCGGGGCTCGAGCACCCATTGAAATAATTTAAGAAATCAAATCATAAAATTAAATTATTTATTTCCCACTTAAAATATGTACATATTAAAAATATAACTGCTAATTAATTAATCGATTTATAAAAATCTTTATAAATCTATAGAATATAATTTTTTATACCTACTTGCTACCTAATGATTTATAATAATTTTAATATTCCCTCTTTTTTTATATATTTTTAATTTGGGTATTGTTATTGAATGTTGAAATATTGACTATGGTTGTAATTTGAAAATGATAACTATTGATAACATTGTTGAAACTGCACTCAAAACGCATACAAACATACCAAAAGAAGTGATGCAAAAAAAACGGGGCTATGCGCCCCGGACCTGCATGTTCCTCCCTCCCTTCAATCCCACAAAATGAGTTGTAATATATTATTTGTTGAGCACTAGGTTCGTAGGAAGGTCACTCAAGAAGTATGTCCACAATAAAAAAAATAAGTTTAGCGTCCCAGAATCACTTCTAAATTGTTATAATTACAAAAAAACGCCCTGTGGGGCATCAACTGGAGGGTTGATTGATTCAATTTGTGCATATTTTGTGCAGATTAGAGTCCCAGAAACACTTATAATTTGTTTAAATTCTAAAAAACGCCCTGCGGGGCTAGAACTGGTCTTCGTCTCTATGACCATCATCCGGATATGACAGTCTACCCCCCCCCCCCCCCCCCCCTCCATGGAAAACCGTTCGTACTCGCCTGTCGGGCACCCATAGGATTTTACAGAAGTCGGCGCCCCTGATTAGATGAGATTAATTTCTCTAGCAACTACAAAAGGTTGATCACCATAAAGTAGTATGTAGACCAAAATAATATATAAGGAAGGCAATTGCTTATTTTGAACAATTTCCCAAATCCACAATAATTCCAGAATGTCATGACTCATGAGTATCGAGGCAAGTTACAAATAATTATAGGTACACAGTTTGTCATGGAATCTCTTATATTTTAATATGACACAAGTCCATAAGGAATATGACTAGACAATGTCAAAATCAGTCATCATTGTTATCTCTTCAAGGAACCAATAGTGAATACTAGTTCATAACACGAGAAACACTACCTACTTTGAGTTGTTGGCACAAGAGTCAACAAAACACTTCAACCAGAGAATATTATTGCATTGATAAGATGGACAAATAATACTTCACTCAGGCAATTAACACATACAATTAAGTAGATATAAATGAATTGTATAAATTTGACATGTGGGCATATTAATATTTAGAACTAAATATTGTGTAATGTAGTGTGCCATAATTAATTAATTAATAATATGTGTGCAATATATGAAATGATTTAAAACCTTTGTACATTACATTTATTCAATTTTAAAAATATTAACAATTATTCACATTGCTGCAGTTTCCTCTGAGCAAATATTAGTTAATAAAATTCACACAACACTTTCTTCCGCAGACAGAAGGAAATTCCAAACATCTGCAAGTCACATACTTTTCTCATTAAACTCGAGACCAAGGCTATTCAATCAACCATGGCATTAAACTGTAGTACCATTGAGCTCAATTGAATAGACTAGAAAATATCTGTAAGTAAATAAGGTAAAGAGAATATAATAGGTAGAATGCATTTGGATGCCACTAGCACAAGAAGGTAAAGAGCCTATACACCATAGCTTAAATTAGTATCTACCTACACTTAGAAATTGCTAACTTATTTTCTATTTTGTCTTTATGGAGAATTTTTCTAAACTAGATCAGTGATGCATAAAGATGAAAATAGGTACATATACAGATGTGCCTACTATTTAAAATTATTAGACGGAATACAAGTTAGAGCTAGCTTATGATTCAATTTTGAGGCTGCTACCTATAATCTCAAATTAATTTCCTAGTATTTTAGATACCTTGATTTATAGAAATTTACCTTCAAGTGCATGCAGCAAGCATTCACTCTAGTCTCTAAAATACATAGAAAAGTTTAGCAATGAGAAAACGAGGATTTGTTTTGCTGCATTCGGCTCGACCCATGGCTCTGGTGTCACTGCAATGAACCATAAGTGTATTGGTCGCTGTCACTGACATCAAAGTAATAAGCCGAGTTATGAACTTGACTATTGTGTCAAATGTGAATTTCCGGAACTATTCCAAAGACGAGCGGCTAAATACAGGACATATTGTGTTCGCAGTAGGATGTACAGTGAGATTCAGAAGAAAGCGGTCGGAGTGCCCCTGTGCACACTGCCTGGCACAGGGGCACTACGACCGCTTTCTTCTGAATCTCACTGTACATCTGCATAGAAGCAATAGGTAAAAGTAATGTGTGTTAAAAAATTGTCTCTGATAAAAAATTGTTTATCTCCGCAAAGGATGATTTAGTGCACTGTATGCGGTGGATTCGGTTGCGATTCCTGCCCAGGTCTACTATTTTATTTCTGCAACTCTCAAAAAGAGGTTAGGTATGTCACGTTTAATCTTAGGTAGGAAGGTTTATTAAGAAATTGCCCAGTAACACTTTTGCGCTTGGAGGTTAGGTAATGCTCCGTTTCCCTTGGCTGAGGCGTTTCAAGGTCACAAGATGTCCTGTAATTACGACCTAGTATTCCCCCGTACACCCGAGAACAAAATACCAAAACATCAATAGGTAATGTAACTTTGAATCAACAAATAGTAATAACGAACATAAATTGACAACAATTACAGAAGATAAGCATTGCTTTAACCTTGGAGTCATGGGAGTAAATATCAAATTCAATGTTTGAGGTAATTATCGATTATTATACCGGGTGGCGTAAAAAAACGCACAATGGACGAGACATCGATGTGACAAACTATTGCACACATTGGACTGAAAATTTCACATAATATAAACAACCTGCTAAGATTTAATGTGTGTTCAAAAACATTTCTTCTGTAGGAAAAAAGTTCAGTAGCTCGTATTTGGTTGTCGAAAAATTGATCATACGGTCCTCAAATAGAGAGCGTCCAGTAAATGTGCGTTGGCTTGGGACGCTGTTTATTTGCTGAAATTTTTGTAAAGTGTATTTTGTCTTAGGTATTTTAAAAAAAAAATCGAACCCTTTGATAACAAGCTGAAAATTTTAAATATTATACAAAATATCCTGCCATTATTGGCGTAAAAATTTCAATAAATTTCAATAAATGTAACGAAAGTAAGGGATGCTTGAAGTTGAGCTTAAAAGCCGAGTTTACGGAAGAATGAAGATAATTATTTCACTTTTTGAAATTACTTATCTTGTTCTTGTCTAATAAAACTTAGAAATGATATTCTGCTTTTAGGCTCAACTTCAGGACACCATAACTCCGTTCTATTGGTCCAAATGTATTGACATTTTATTTTTACATAATTGATAGCATTACATTTTGTATAAAATTTTACTTTTCAGCTTTATATCGTAGTAGTTTCGCAGACGTTTTCTGAATGCAGGCTATTTGAGTTCAGTAAAGGTAGGTACCTAATCGATTTTTCGACAACCAAATTCAAACTGCTGTAACTTTTTTCTACATCAGTAATATTTTTAAAAAACTTTCACACACTAAACCTTAGTATGTTGTATATATTATGTGAAATTTTCAGCACCGATTTATGCAGTAGTTTCGTTACAGCGATCTCTCGCCCATTTGCGTTTTTTTTTTGAGCCAACAGGTATTGTGTATCATTATCATTTTATAACACAAATATGAACAATTGCACAATATATGCTGGCAGTGGGATTTGGGCCAAGTTCAGTATCGATTGTCATAATCAATTTCATGTAAATTAATACTTTCCTCATGTCGCATTATTCATTAAGTTCAAAGTTAGGTACATTATTGTTGCTCTGGAGGTATGACTCTTTTGAATGACAATCCTACAGGTTCTTTATAAATGAGAATACTTAAGGTGGCACAATTACCTACTCCTTATAGATTTTTTTTTGAAATTACAATTTTTCAAAAAAACTTTTTCAAACATTTAATTGTTTAAGTAGGTACAAGAGACTCAATGTCCTGTAGTTTGCAGCTCCAGTCTAATAATAAGTTTTCATTTTTATGTCATCAGAGAATGAACAAAACTTTAACATGGAGGTATAGGAAAATCATTTTGTAATTGGTTTCTAAATTTTAAAATTGGTATTGTTCTCAAATTTTTTCCTGACAGTACATACATACATGTCTACCGGAAAAAAGCATGTTGTTAAAATCCAGCTTACACTTCATTATCGCTTAAGACGGCTGAGTAGTGAGCGTGGCCTCGGAGAGTTTTTTAATCGATTTTTATCAATATCTTTTACCAATGTAATTCTTAATAAAATAAGACTATGTACCATACCATATTTTTACTAATATTCAGGCACTAAATGTCTGTAGGACAAAATAAAACTAATATACCATTCCAATCTATGAAATTATTTTCATTGAACTGTTCTGAAGACTCGTACAAAGCCTTATTTTATGGTAAAAGATATTGTTAAAAATTGATTGAAGAACTCTTCAGGGTCAAACTCACTACTCGGCCGTCTTAAAAATTAAACGATTTTACTTGGCTGCCGTAACATTCAATTTATCTCAGAAACTAGTCACAAGAAGTATTTACTTTTTTTAGGGATCGTGTCGTGTATGGCATGATTATCAACAAGTACACAAAATATTATTAAGATCTAAGACCATGCCCCAAGTGATTGTGCCACCTTTTATCCACGCGCTTCCCCTCGTGGGTTTTCCCGAAATCAAGAGCAGTGGTTACTAAAGTTGTAAATCCTGAATGAGAGAATACGCACAATATTTAATGTTTTTGGTATTATTTTACTTTAGAAATAAAGTAGGTAGGTATTCATCTATTGCATTTAGTAAAAAAAATGCTAGGACAAATCAAAAACGATAATATAATTTATTCGTTAAGTTCAAAACATTATCTTAATATATTCAAACCCACTGTCAGAGAACAGCATAGGTATGCAATTTTGTGGGTCAACATTGATAGATTTCCGAGGGATTTAATTCATAAAAATGCATGTAAAATTTTGAAATTGTTATGAATTCTATGACACCAGGATTTACTTTTATTCCACACAAAAATATGCTTATTTAAAAATTTCTATTTTAGTTTTTGCAGATTGAAATGTCTTTTCAATTTGGTGTTTGTTTTTTTTTACTAAAAGGGCAAAAGATTAATTTCTAAACTTCCGTTCCCTAATCCCTTTTAATTCCCCAAATATGTAATAATTTGAGTATTTTCTTATTTGAGGTAGATATCTTTAGTAAATACTGCAAATGATTTCGGAGAAAATCCATGGGGTGAAGATAAATCTTGAGACATTTTCCATGTCTTAAAAAGTTAAAACTCAGTCCCAATGTCATCTCTTCTAAGTGGATCACCTTGCAGAAGAGCAATAATCAAGCTAAAAAGAAAAAGATTACTATTAGTTCATCAAAACAAAAATGTACTAACAAATGGACCCTTCTAAACCAGAGTGGTGCTAAACCAAAAAATTGAAAATGTGCTTTTAGCTCTGAATTGTGATTATGATGTTACATTCTGTGTTTCCCAGAGCTGTGTAAGTCAATGCTTGAAATTTGGCTGCTTCAGTTAAGTATTTAAGTTTTGAGTAAAATGTGACTTACACCTCTCTGGTTGTGAGAGGTCCATATACGTAAAAGTAACTTCATCACATGAACTCACCAGTAAAGGTAGATGAAGAAGAATATAAGGTAATAACCCAGATAAATCATACAATCACGCATATGCTTCTTTAGCTGTCCTCGGTTGTGGATCTCGGTAGGATCATACACTCCCATGTTACCATCGGGAACCGAAAAAAATCTGTAAAACAGAACCAGAAATATTGTATAAAACAGAATTATTTATTTTCAATTTTACACTTAGATTTGCATTATTATTGTTAGTGGTATTTTCTATTATATTATGGTTAGTTTTTATATCTAAGTTTTTATCCACTTGTGGAGTATTGTACTACTCTGTTGGAACTTGGATTATTCAATAAAAATGAAAATGAAAAAGGAGAAATTGAGATTCAACCCCAGAATAGAGCATCAAAGTTAATATATTTGCAAACGTTCCAACTGATGCAAGTGTAAGTTATAAGGCCAGCATAAATATTTATATAAATACAAAAACTTGAAAACTTACTCATACGCCAGCCATACCGTCAACGGAAGATTTGAAAGCGCTAGGAGCCAATGCGAGTGGACTAACAAAAGGACTGTCAAGAGTCCTTGGCCGATTAACTTGGGTATGACCCACTGTACAACACAAAGCAATAAACATCTCATAAGACAAGCAAATTTTACTGTGAAGCGAAGTTAATAATTTACTGAATTATTGATTCAAACTTGCCATGTTTAGTCTTGAGCAGCATTGTTGAGCATTTAAATAATCACATTCCAAATCCGACAATGTTATCACCTTATTAAGAGTTAGGGAACATAATGTGATTCAGACAGAAGTGGTGCAAAACAAACATCTGATGATACTTGGCTCTGTTTTTAAGTCTCGTCTGGACTAAACAATTATGATAGGTATTGGCAAGATTTTGATAGAGATGCTTTCATTCGAGACTCTTATGAAATAAAATTACAACACAGTTCAGTAAATAAGTAGCTATCTAAGCAAAGTTTCATAAATGCAATGGGGGAGGTGGCCTTGGGATAGGTCCCAAAACGTATACCTACCTACATGATTCTGGACTGAGTAGACCCATAAAAAATTTATTGTGTATTATTTTTTTATTGTGAAAAATGTATTTCTACATGACATCCAAAATCATATTGAACATCAATTTGATCTCAAAATTGTTAAAATTACGACATCGTGTTGACTTCACTTAAGGTGGCTCATCCAATCGGGTATAGTTTCAGATTTTCATAATTTTTTGTCTACTTATTGATAATCATGACATACACAATCCTTGAAGAATTAAACACTTCTCGTGTCTAGTTTTTGAGATAAATTGAGTTTTTTTCCCTATGTTATCTTATGGCAGACAGGTAAAATTGTGTCTCATTTAGGCTAATAATGAAGATCTTATTTTTATGTTGTCCCAACTTTGACCAAAAACTTATTGTCTAATAGATAGTTGGACATTCTGTTAGGAAAAAAATTAAAAACAATACGTACCAATGTGTACTATTTTAAAAGCTATAAACCAAAAACGAAATGATTTCCCTATACCTCCTGTGTTAAAGATTTGTTCAATTTCGGAAGGCATTAAATTGAAACCTCGCTGTAAGACAGCAGTTGCAAGTTAAATTTCATTTGATGATTCTTTTATACTTAAATATACCTAGTTGAAGTGTTGGAAAAAGTAATTCATGATGGTAATTTCAAAAAATAAATATTTTGGAATGTTCGGTCGGTTCAGCCACGTTAAAGATATGCTTCAGATGCTTCACTTAACCATAGATACCTATTGTATAGCCTCAATGTCTATGACTTAACCCTCCAAGTGCCAAGGCTAAAAAGTGTATAGTGCAGCCCTATTTAGCAGAAATGTGGACATATTTGGAAAAATTAATTTGAAGATGAAATAATTGTTCAACAATATTGGGATGGGATCGGTATTAAAAGTTTCAGAAGACTCCCAAGAATCATATGAGTGCATGACATTTAAATTTTTGTCAATATATTAATTGATTAAAAATATAATTTTTTGTACAAAATTTTATTTCAAATAAAAAAGGATTTTGCCAAATTATTTGAACAAAATAATCACTAAAGACCATAATCATTTTTATCAAATACCTACATATTATTTACAATGCTGAGAAATACCAAAAAAATAACCAAACAATTATCTGCAATAGAATAAAAGATACGTCGATTTCAGTTAATGAGCATGCGCATTGCACACATGGTAACAATAGGCGAGATTTCACCGCCATCTTTATGAATCCTGTTTCACGGCCTTCTAAAGTAATTTTATTGACTGATCCAGCTCAACAATTGATCCACTATTGATCAAATAAACAAATCCACCAACAAAATACTCTGTGCGCCCTTAAATAAAATTTAGGGCCCAAATTTACGAAGTAACGAAAAAATCGACAGTGGCACATGGAGGGTTAAAGCTTTAGAGCATGATGCTGTCACTATAGAGAAATATCAAAATTAAAGTGCAGCCCTATTTTACAGTGCATTCATAGAAAAAATATTTTTTCAATTTTAAGATTAATTCAAAGGGAACTTGCCGAGTATACGTTACACCACGGCCTCCTTTATAAGTTCCGTTTTACTACACGTTTCCCGGCCTGTCCACCAACTGAAAATCAGAAGTTCCACATTTCGGCACAGGCCAAAAGCGCTAGTTCACACCCTACGCCTTCCTTATGAAAATAGTACATGACCAACTGAAGACAACCTAGTGTGCAGTGGTTAATATTGTCTTTGAAAGAGCTGTCAGTTAAGAAAATGCAATTAGTAAGCCAATATTGTTCATGAATTCAATATTAAATATGATTTTAATGCTTTATAAGTAAAATTTTAAATAATTAATAATACATTAGTTCCTGAAATAACCTCAGCACCAGTTTCGTCTACTTATTGAATGTGTTAAGTAACGTGATTTTACGTTTACTTTTTAACTTCACAATAAATTTCGTATATGTACACATTCAATATGTAGACGAAACTGGTGCTGAGGTTATATTAAATTAACTAATATATTATTAATTATTTAAAATATTACTTATAAAGCAATAAAATCATATTTAATGTTGAATTCATGAACAATATTGGCTTACTAATTGCATTTTCTTAACTGACAGCTCTTTCAAAGACAAAAGCAACCACTGCACACTATGTTGTCATCAGTTGGTCATGTACTATTTTCATAAGGAAGGCGTAGGGTGTGAACCAGCGCCCTTGGCCTAGGCCGAAATGTGGAACCTCTGATTTTCAGTTGGTGGACAGGCCAGGAAACGTGTAGTGAAACGGAACTTATAAAGGAGGCCGTGCGTTACACGCCTTTCTTCGCATGAAGTATTGTGTCCCTTAGATTAACATTGTCATGGAACATTATATTATCATAGCCTTTCAAAGTAACGGAACGTTATAGGAATGGAAGCAGTATTTCGCTATAAAAAGTACCTACACAATTTAATCTGTAACTTTATATATATGCGCTGCTACCCCGTACAGGTACGTAATAAGTATATTGTGGGTATGCCTTAACAACATGAGCTGAGACCGTACTTTGCAAATTAGTAGAACTGCTGAGAGGTACTACTACTACTACTATTTCACATGGTTTCATGATAACCATAAGCGACTCAAATTCTAACCTCCACAGGAATTGTACAGGTAGGTAGGCATAGTATTTACTGCAACAAGTCAAGAACGTAATTCGGCAAATAACATTAAAATTGCATCTATCGACCTATACGATAGCTAACTAGGTGCATTATCTAAAATTAAAATTATTATTAGGTTCCTAATACATTATTAAAAGCTATACGAAAGGATACGAAATACACCAGCAAGAACAGAATACTGCCAGTGTCAATCAAAGAGAAGCCAAAAAGCAGTGGATCGTACATAACAACTGATGAGCGAGATCGTCAAGTGAACTGTCTTAAATATCCTAACACTTATTACATTAATTTCAATGATTTCACACTAATTCACAATCAGAAGTCAGAACAATGTTTACCAAAGCGGCTCACAAACTGTTAGGAGGGTAGCCATATTGGTTTATAAGTAAAATGAAAACACAGCCTTCTTAATCATGAACTCGCAAGAGATCGTAGAACACGGCTCGAGCAATGGCTCTGACGTCATAGAAAGGCTATCGGCCAATAGACCTGTCGCTTGTGGTGTAAATGACGTAATTTGAACATAGTTCACTTGTATTCTATAAATTTGGCGCTTTTAAGTTTAAATAAAAAATACAATAGTCATTCGGCATAAGATTAATCAGTTGTTGAATTCCAGGTGTAATGTTTGATTATTTTATTTTGATTGAATTATGATCCACGTATTTTGATGTGGCCTATGAAAATTATATCAATGAAAAAATTTAATAAAAATTTAAGAATTACAAATCAGCTTATTTGCAGAGCAGATTCTGAAATGACACCAGAAGCCAGAAAATTTCATTTCTATAAAATAGATTTTATTTGGCCTGTTTTCATATCAAATTTTCAATGCGACATTTCGGCATAGAGTACGATATGTCCAAATTCACATTGTATTAACCCAACAATTTGGTAGCTCCGCATTGTGGAACCCCATGCCTTTTCTATAGGTGTATTGTGTAACAATTATGTATTGTTGAGCGCTCACTTTCGAGGAGGTACTATTTTAGTGAGGGTTCTCAAAACCACATTCATAGGGCACATTAATAAATATTCGTGAAGAGACAACTGCTTATTTACCTTTCCCTCAATTTGAATAACATAATAACCAAAAAACATTCAATGAAAACAGTGGACAAAAATAATTTGTAATTTTTTGTGTTTTTGGAGTAAGCAAAATTTAACAAAAGTTTTATGGGAAAATAAATAATCAGTAGGTAGCAGTGCCAGAATTAAATTGCTAGCATTGCAGAATGTGGGGGAAGGTATTAAGAAGCTGAGGGGGCAAAAACTATAAATCATATATGACGTGCATTTTGATGGTAGCGAAGGGGGGAGGGGGGGAAGCTAACACTGAAAATAATTCCATTTTTGTTTCGGAATTCTGATAATAGGTACATGTACACTTGGCCAAACAAAACTTGAACGTTCAATAAATTTTATAGGCTGATAAAAGTAAGATCGCACCATCAGAAGTCAGTCTAAGCGATCTCATTGTCTCACTCTAGTAGATGACATCACATTTCAATGATAATAACAAGCTTTGATTGGTTATGGGACATGACCAGCAGTCATTCAAATTGGTCAACGTTCAAGTTTTGTTTGGCCGAGTGTACATGTTTGTACTTTTATTTTTTCTTTGAAAAAATTTCAGTTTAGTTTCAGTCAGTTTAGTTCATATCTACCTGAAAAATGTGCGACTATAAAATCTATTGAACCAAAATAAATAAACCTTTGAGAACCTTTTAGTAAAATAATTAAGCGATTTTACTTGGGGAAACTAAATATGTTGCTTCCCCAGATAATTTAACAGACAGGCGCGTAGGAAGGGGGGGGGGGATGGGGGGGGATTATCCCCCCCCCACTCGAGCAGGCTGACCCCCCATTCACCATGCAAAATTACGTTTAGTGTCCAAAAATCACTTAAAAATTGTTTAAATTCTAAAAAAACGCCCTGCGGGGCAACAATTGGAGGGTTTATAGCTTCAGTTAGTGCATTTTAAAGCCCCAGAATCACTTTTAATTGGTTAAAGTTCCAAAAAACGCCCTGCGGGGCTAAAACTGGGGGGCTTTGCCCCCCAAACCCCCCTTCCAGGTGTCGCAATCCCCCCCCCCCATTATGAAAGTAGTTCCTACGCGCCTGTTAACAGATATCTGTAATTAAATTTATCTCCTAAACTAGACATTTGCAACTGCACCTATTAAAAAAGTACCTATTTAATTTTTAGAGTGATCGTGCATGATCTAGTAAACAAACAATTATGAAGATCTGCCAAGAACATGACCCTATTAGTCCAACGATCAACTAGGTACACTTGGCCAAACAAAACTTGAACGTTCAAGAAATCTGATAGGCTGATAAATGTAAGATCGCACCATCAGAAGTCAGTCTAAGCGATCTCATTGTCTCACTCTAGTAGGTGACCTCACATTTCAATGATAATAACAAGCTTTGATTGGTTAATGGACATGACCAGCAGCCATTCAAATTTGGTCAACGTTCAAGTTTTGTTTGGCCGAGTGTACCTAGAAGCACATTATACCTCCATCTCCATTGGAAAGTGAGAATAAGGTAATACATTCTGAAATTTCTAAACAGAGGTTCAGTTTTATTTTCATAAACACTGCAATGAATGAACATTCAATTTATATTAATTATGTAGGTACAGCATAGCATAGATAAGAGATGAGAATACATCCTGTGATGATTGGGCCTTAATAAGATTCAGAGCAATAGTGATTAATATAGTGTCTATTTTATACATCACCTAAAAAAGTTTGCATTTCCACAGAAATTAGTTAGTAAAGTCCAGCACGTTATTGAGTGAAACTAAGATACGCTAGGTAGGTACAGAAGGCAAGGGAGATTATATTAAGGCCCTGGATATGTATGTGTCCTTCAATATTTGCATAATTTTGAATGTATACATTGAAACTAAATCAGAATAAGATTTATCATTTGCAGATGGTACATATTTATATGACGCCAATATAAATGAGAACAAAAAACTAAAGAAACAACTTGTTCTAATTTTTTCAGTTTTTTCAAAAATTACCTAATGATTGTGATGGAAGTCAATACGAATTTTAATGCTGCATAAATAGTTTAGTAAAAAAGGTAGAAAATCGGAAATAGAAAGACTGAAGACTAGATACTTACCAACCTAGAATAATTACATTGTTTCTTATTCACAGGTTTGATTGTTTAATCCGACTCCTTGAAGTGTAAAATGAAAGCAATATGGGATTACAACTTTCTTTCGGAGTTAGCTTGGCGTATCCAAGCAAATTTTATGTGAATTTGTTCAGGTGCCTAACATTAATTACGACGAAATATACTCCTCTTTAAAACCAATCGAACCAAGCATATGCATGAAATGAAAATATACGTAAAATACACCAAACAGGATGTCCATGTTGGCTCCATTTCATGTTGTCTGCAATATCAAATATGAAGTCAAATCGACTAATATTGCACAATTAAACCTAATTATCATAATAACATTGGATTTAGAATTAGGTCCAACAACATTTTGTTTGGGGTTAACATTAACAATCTTGTTTATTCTTACATCCAATAAACGAACAAAAAATTATATGGAAGAAATAAATTAGGGTATGTACTACATACTATTTATAAATTTGAATTGACAGAAATCTCCTGGTAAATCTAATTCAGTAGGTAAAGGCTGGAATACGGTAATCCAAGAATGCATAGATGTATGAATTTTTCACAGGAATTTTTGGAAATCACTTAAGAATTAAGATACTTATTTTTCAATTCTTTATATCAATACCATTCAGATTTACATCTTATTTGGGTACGATGAATGTACTTACGTAGTAGTTACAAACACGTAAATTATGTCTATTTTGTTGTATACTTTGTATAAGAATTATTGCATTGTATTTAGCTTCAAAATTTTATCAGTAAAGTTAATGTCAAAAGTGGCACCCACACAACAAATAATATTCATTGCACGAGAGATAAGGAAAACTAGACTTCAATGTTGAAGGAACAGTGTGAAGATATTACCAAGCTCCAGTTATAAATAGACACTTCCCAGTTCCCTTCTCTCGTGGAATGGATATTAGAGACCACTTGATAAATAAAAATGTTCTGGAGCTTCTTTCAAATAAACGGCTAAGTAATGGACAATTATTCGAGATGAAACTATTTCGGTATGTGCCACAAAATTGTCAAGATGAACTAAGTTGAAGTAATCACGTGATATCAAGAAACGGTGTTGTTACAACTAGTTTATAGTATAAGAGTTTGGTATAAAAGGTTCTATGCGCACTTGATGCAGATCCAAGATAGAGATGTTTCTAAATTAAAATAAAATATATGAGAAGATTTTCTATCAGACTATCAGTGCACTTTGTTAAGAAACTGAAGTGAGGTTTGGGAATACGTACACATAGTTTGATGTAGTTAAACATGTAATTCTGACTTTAAAATTAGAGTACTTTCTACTCTTAAATTATATATGCTGTCCACAAACACAACAAAAGTTATTAGGTATGTTTGCAAGTTATATTCTTACGTTACATAGTATGTTCACTTTTTGCTCAAAAAAGCAAAACACAAAGTTATTGAGTGAAGTCTGAATTTTTTATGAACACTCTCCGTCAAGCCTTGGATTTCATTTATGTGTTGCGTCTGCCGATCTACTTGAGCCATATTATGTTACAACTTTGGAATTCGAAAATTTCAGGAGAGTCACTTATGGTATTGTAGTATTAACCACATATTAGGTTTGTTCGTTTGTGACATCCAGTGCCAGTTAATGCGAGTGCAAGAGCAGCGTACAGCAGCACTTGATGACATCATTTTTAGGCCTGTGCAACTTTGAGCAGCAGTTAGCAGGTAAACAGACATTTCTGTTTTAGCGCCATTTGTAAATTCATGTCACAAAATGTTAATAAAAACGAGTATTCCGACTAAATTAAAAAAAAAAAAAATCGGTACCTACGCTACTACTTGGCGTTGTAGCAATACTAGTACTAATAATACATCACCACTTTACTATCTTTGTAATATTTGGTAATTCAAATCAAAATCTTCGTATTTCCCTCTCGTGCGAGCTCACACCGCCTGAAAGGTGGTGTAAAAATCTCTGCACTTTTGCTCTGAACTGACGAGTAAGCAGCTTGAAAACGGAGGATCGGTCACCGCATGTTCAGTGCCGCTCCGATCAGGCAAACGAACAAACCTACATAATCCTGTACCTACATGTATGTAGGTACACTCAAACCAATAAAAATCGGTACTCGAGAAGAAAAGGATTGGCTGATTAAGGTTTGATGGCATCATCCCATGAAGGTTGTGTTAACACATCATCTATCTCTAGAAGGTGAGCTCTTATTTAATTGATAATAACAAGAATTGATTGTCAAGGAACCTTACCAGCAGCCAATCCTTTTCTTTTCGAGTACCAATTTTTATTGGTTTGAGTGTACATACATGTACCTGGTCCTACATAATACATATATTGAACCTTGTTCAATTACCCTGCAAAGCATATGTGCAGATTGAGCTCTTCTTGATAACGGTTATTTTCAAGTTAGTGTCAACAGAATGACTCGACCATTTTCAAGTATAGAAATAGCGAAGGTACATGGCTAATTATTCTCAAGTGTCACATAGAACCTTTCACTTAATTCCTGCAAGTACACAGTAGAAGTAGTAGTAGCAGTAGTAGTATGTAGTAGTGTACTTGTAGGAGCTATTATCTTTATCAATAAGACTGTGATATTTCAGAAATTGCAATACATATTGCAATATATTTTATTTTATGAGAACTTGACAAGAAGTTGATAACGAATAATTGAATAGGTAATATCATTATTCATTACTCACTCATTCAATTAATGTGTTAGATGACACATTGGTAAACAGTTCGTAGAGCGTTTTGCAGAAAGAGATTCTTACCTAATAGCACTGAGATGAAGTTTCAGGGGTATCGGATTTTAATTGTTATCATTCAAGTCTGTATCAAACATCACGTGATTCAAATAAAACATTTCATAGAATCATTTTTTCATTATAAATTTTTTGTTGTCAATATTAAAACAAAATATCACCGCTCGATATATTCTTAGTTCTTACCCCTAAGTATTGAGAGGTGCAGGTGAAATCCAATGCAATATTGATCTTCATAACAATGTAGAGTACTGTACACAACTTTCTTGTATCTTTGGTATAGCAGCCAACAGAATAGGTTAGAGTGATATTCACATGATTTATTTACAATTCCTACAATTCATTACAATTCTCTTGAAACATCTAGACATATTTAATACACAGAGTAATTCAAAACCGAGTAAGATCCTATTAGGTCAGCCAAGGTAGTGACACAGTATTGCACATAATGCTCGACGTTATACATTGCATTTTTTATTCGCTACCAGCTTAGGAAATTACAATATTGTTTCCCAAAGCCAATCCCTGATGAATATTATTAGCCAGAAGAAATACTGACAAAAATCATATACGATTAAAAATTGCATATTTAATTATTTGTATTGACGCGCTGTAATTTGGATATTATTGGATATTTAGGTATCGTAAGTAATTATATATGTAATTCATCGACGTACATGAATTCACTACTGGCGAGTTAATTCCCAAAGATACACAAATTGATCAATGAGAAACACAATAAAACTTTGTGTTTGTGGATGCACACATTTGACACATAGTTTGCCCGAGAATCAAATATTCTGCAATTATCGAAACCTGGATGTGGGCACATGAGTAGAGACAATGAGGAACTAGAAGCCAGCTTGCAATCATGGAGTATATCCTTCCCTCTTTGGAGCAAATGAATACCTCTGCATGTGATTCTTATTCATATTGAATTTGTAGGCTTGTAAATGAGAAGTCTATATTTAAAATGCAACATCCACGAGATTGAAAGTGTTAAACTTTTAATATTATTTATCCCAATGCATCTAAATTATTGCATGTATGTAATTAAGTTTGTGGATCTACACTTATGAATTTAAATAAAATAACTGTGGATTGAAATCCATAGTAAAATTATATGATTTATTTCATTTAAATTATAATAATAAACTTCCTCTTGATGAAGTTGATATCAGGCAGGACTAGAAGACTAGTTAATAGAGGGTGATATTGTGATCTGCTTCTCAAAGTAGTGTGAAGTCAACTGCCAAATTGTTTCAACTGACATTAATTGTATCTATCTTGAATCACAATCAGTATAATCGTTCCTAAAACATCTCATCAAATGTCAATTAAAGTATGATTTCCATATTCACTGTCACCTCAGAAGCAAAATGTTGGAAACTAAGCAATTGGCTTGAGATCCCGGTGGGTAATATAATTGTTGTTTGCTAAACCAAACGGAAATAAAATACAGTTTAAAAATGTATATGTTAATATTATTGTTAATCAATCATAACTTTTAGATATTGTGGTAGGAGCAGCACTTTGAGAAGCACCAAGATCCTTCTCAAGGACTGTGTATAAAACACACAAGTTACAACTGCTCACAGTAATAAATCCACATGAAACAAAATGTTAGTTTGGCACTTGATGATCAAATTGACAAGGGGGAAACGACATGCAAAGAAATTTAGAAGATCTGGATCTAAAGTGGTAACTGAACAAAGTATCTAAGTAAAAAAACTATGTCATCAAATAAATAAGAAGAGTCGACAGATCTTAAGAAGGTCCCAAACTGATTAAAGTGTTGAACACTTTTTGTTTCCACTTTGAGTCACATTTCGTTGTTTTACAACTGACACCATTTATCTTTGGTAAAAGCTTCCATATTGCTTACCCCTCATCAAAGTGCTAGTAAAGTAACTAACCTTCGCCTTAATTTACTATCCACATGTACGATTTGCTTCAAAGGAGACACAATGTTAAATTTCGCAAGTACCAATAAAAGAAATTAATAAGTAGTCATTCATTGTTCCAAAGTGGTTCGACCGGCTAAACAGGTACCTGCCTGATTACTCGATGGCCTTGCTCATAAACTCTATGAACCGCTTGCCGTATTGCTCAGGGTCACATGTGGAGATCCCGTCTACATTAGCGCCGTATTTCACCGTCTTGGCGGCTTTGGCTGCTTGCTTGCGAACTCCATAATGTGTTAACACGTCAATTAGTGCCAGGAAGTAGATTTCTCGCAGAGGTGCACCTGAAACAACAAGAGTGTCTGTCAATAAATATTGTATTCTACCATAATATTTAAGAGCTACTCACCATTGAACATGATAATTTCAATTTTTTCCCTTTAACAATGTGCCAATTCATCTATCAGAGACATACATGATAAGTACATAAGTACATAGTGGTTTAGTAAAATTATTATAATTCTACATAAAAATCTCTTGAATGAATTCAAGTGACTAGTTCAAATGAAGAACCTGACTTGACATTACTACTAAGATAAGATAAAAAACCATTACATCACCAAATATAATGGCTTTACTATTAAATAGAGTAGGTATACCCATAGACATTTATACTCACTGCGTTCGAGATATGCATCTACGGGTTGGAGAGGCGTACCCAAGGTGGTTCCTAGGCCGTGACGTCATGCTAAGCAATAGCAGCCATGTTGCGGTATTGTTTGAAGGATTGGCAATCTGCCATGATTTCTACCACGTTTTGACGCACTGACAGAATGTAAACAAATAGTAAGTACCGCAACATGGATGCCGCATAGAGGTCAAGCATAGGTTCCCACGTTGCCATGCTAGATGCATATCTCGAACGCAGTGAGTATAAATGTCTATGGTATACCTAATTCTCATATCAATATTGAGGAATCAATCACAGATTCTAGAAAGCTTAGCACCATTTTATCTTAAAATCGTAGTGTGTTGTCAATTACATTTATCAGATTTGTTTTTAGCTAAAGTTGTGATTTGCCCTGCACTCCCTCCTTAATATTATTCTACTGAATACACAGCTGTAAAAATGTAATTAATAAATGTAGCTATCAATGCCAGCACTGTCAAGCCTGTTGCCGCTCTGTACCTGAAATCTCTACCTACTCTAGGAAAGACTATCTACGAGGAGTGTTCAAAAAGTATCCGTCCTTAATCTCTTCCTTGATAGTCAGTTGGTGCCGAGAGTTGAGAGTGGGGCCAAACGCAAGGGTGAATGAATCGTACTGTGCATGCGTGATTTTTGGCATCTTTGCCTGATGATTTAGGAGCCATTAGTCAGATGTTGTGTGTTGATGCCTAGCATGTGCTCATAGGATTTCACATCATCATTTCACGCTCAATGAAAAAACTCTGAATCTGCAGCTTTGTGAACAGCCAGAAATCATAAGAAACAATTCTGGACACTGAAAAGTAAAGGGAGTTTGGAGAACCTGGGTAATCCTGTCCTTGGCTAAGATATCCATGAAATAGGCCGGAGTTTTGTCATTATGCTGTTGCAATTGCGAGGCTGCAGATCCGGTCTCTTGCACCGAACTCGATCATAACTGCATCACGAAGATGACATGTAATCCCTTGATAATATTTTAAATAATTTCTTGAAAGGTCAATCGATAGTCTTCATTCTTCAATGATGAAGTTGCTCACTTATTTAACAGCATGCGCATTTTGGCTTTTTGATGAAACGTTGGTCACTGTCAACCACAGCTCTGCCATCTTTAAACGGTAAAACTGTTATATCAAGTGTAGCCTTCATAGTATCGTTGCCGAGAGGCAGCTGAATCCTACAAATGGTTGCATCCAACTTTTGGCAAAACTAATGCAATATTAGGGTTGGGGCTTGACATCGATTTTTCGATTTGACATCGATGTCAAATGAAATATTGAGTTTCGATTCGACATCGATTTGAATTGTTTAATCAAATAATCGTTTGACATCGTTTTTAAAAAAATTCTAGAATTATAGCGCAGTATTGTAGAGCTGGCAACAGTGCAATGTGCCCCTCAAGATCAGCTGAGTGGTTCTGTCCTTCCTGCATACCGCGTGTGCAGTTGAGGGATGAGGGTGGGTTAGTCAGTTGTCTCTTGCCATTCAGCCCGTGTTGTTTTTATTCTCTCTTGAAAGAATGTTGCCACGCTAAAAAATAATAATCCCACCGAAAAAGTGTGCTAAGTGTTTGGATTTGAGGTGAACAGTACGGGCGACATTGCTAAAGGTTTTTGAATGCAGACAATGTTATGCTTCACGGGATTTATTTCAGCAACAAACAACTAATAAAACTACGAATTTGAAACTGGATTTGCGAAAAAAAATCTTAATTGATCCCTTACATAAATAATTGCTTGTAGGTTTCTTTAAATGAAAAAAGTGCTTTATTTCAATCATTTCCTCGTCATTTGTTGCCGCAAGGGGGGTGTGAGAAGGGAAATCTCTCGCGCTAGAGGAACATGGCCTTGGGCAGGCGCAACTGCAGTGTTGCCAAATTTCGCCGCAATTATTTCGATGTGGCCCATTATTACGATGTCGAAATCATTTCGATTTGATGTCGAAATTTTCAATTTGATTTCGATTTAGCAAAGCAAATCGAATCCCAACCCTATGCAATATACTGCTCAACGCGACCCATCATTGCAAGATAAGTGAAGATGAAAATGCGAAAATCTGAGGAGCATGTGTTAGAGCTACGATCACCACACTTTACAGGGATCGGAAACTGTCTGACTAGCTGGCCATGTGCTTGGTCACCTTGAACACAACAATCATAATACAGGCGGCTGTGATGTCAATCTCGTTACACATGTCTTTATCTCCCGCCAGAACATAATTCAAATATTCGACAATGCGCTATCATCTTTAGCAGCGGCAAGTTTGAGAAGCTCTTTCGAACCTGGCGGCAATTGTGTGAATCAAATTAAAACACTCCAAAATCGTACTTTTTTTAAATTTCGCGGGTCACCGGCCGGAAGTAAACGGGTGCAGGAAGTCATCAGGTGCAAATCGGCGGCCCAAGCACTGGGCCGCCATCATTTAGCATTGGTCTTATGGGAGTGACGTCACTATACGCAGACAGTTTCCGATCCCTGTAAAGTGTGGTGAACGTAGGTTAGAGGCATCAATACTCATCATTATTATTTATTTTCAAAACACCAAAAAAATATACAGTGTTTTGCTGGTACATGGGAATAGGACAATCCCCATAGCACAAGTGCCTGACTCATCATTCAGGTAAAATAATCCCGCATGCACAATAGGGTTCACCCTTGTATTTGGCCCCACTCTCAGCTCGCGGCACCAACTGGTCTCGAAGAACAAATAAGGTCGGATACTTTTTGAACAGACCTCTTTTAAATACAATTTGATAAGATATATTATGAATGACCTCTTTAAGAGTGAAGAAAAAGCTATTTAATTACAAGTCAATTAAATGAAATTCCAGTGAGTGTCCTACCCTCTGAGCTTGGTATAGCATAGATGTCCAACTCGGGTATCAGGCCAGCCTCGTATTGTATACTCGAGTCTCGAGCCAACTGAGCGTGAGGTGAGTCTGGGGGAGTGCAAGCCGCTCCCCACCGCTGATTGTCCAGCGGAGAGCCGCTCTCGGAGTCCTCAGAATCGCCAGTGTTGGCGTCAAGACCCTCGTCTTCACAGTCTGCTTCGGCTTTGCTGCAGTCGTGCACGCCCAACAGCAACGAGTAGTCCATCAGGTGCAGCTTCGTGAGGAACTACAATAAAAGACTGTCTTGTTACTTGGCCTCCCTTTGTTAAACCAAACTGCTTTTTTCATGGATTGTACCACAAGCATACAAATTATGAATGCAACAACAAAAGTATTGGACAAGGAAAATGAAATATTGTACACTTATTTAGCATAAAAAACTCATAGGTAGGTACTTATAAGGTTAACTCTGTTATATATCGAATTTGCATATTTTGTTGGACTCTTGTCATTGGAATTCTGATTTTGATGGCAGCCCTGTTCTGCATACCTGGTGGTTTAAAATATAATAAGAATGGCAATGAAAATGAGTGATGTTAAATAGTCTGTCAGTTGATCATAATAAAGGAATATAGGTATCTATACAGGAAGTGGTACCTATCAGAAGGTGTGTTTTGACTGAGCCCAGATACTTAGCATGTGTATATATATCATGTTGAGCAGATTTCCCAATGACAGCACATTTGATCAAATTTAAATTTACATATACTTGAGAGATCTGAAGAGTTCAGCATTGTGGCTAATCAGATTAGCTGCGTATATAATATATATTATTCTCCATTTACAAGTTTTAGATGTCAAAATGAAGGTCATGATTGTTATGCTAGGGCCTACCACTGAGATTCAAAATGTTAACTATGTTAATGAATGACATCACATGTATGTATCAGTATCACATGAAATATGTATTGTAGTTACGTATTTAGAATATTAAAAAAAAATTACAAAGGAGTAAAGTTACTCAATAAGGTTGTCAATTCCCAAGTGCCCAGTACCTATGTTTTACTTTCAAATCTTTGCTCCATTGGTCGGTTTAAGCATGCTGGTATACTGATGTACAAAATTATTAAATAAAAATGCCTACCTAGTCATTGATATAAAATAAGTTCTCTTCTAACTCACAAAAATTATGATAGGTAACTGAATCTTGGTAATTGGGAATGGAAAACAATTTTGCTGCCGACAGTTGAGTATCGGTGCAAGCAAAATGTCCACTACCACATTTAGGAAGTGGTGAAGGAAAGAAAGGACTGTCTGTCACACCTGTAGGATGCAACTTCCTGACTGAAGGGATATATTTACCATCGTAACAACTAACAATACTATTTACATTGGATTTAGACCATTAAATTGTAATCTGCAAATCTAACCTCACAACAATTAAAATATATTATGTATACTCAATTCAGTACTATTCTCTCCGACGGATTAAATTTAAATACTCACATTAATATTTAAAATGTGAATTATGTAAATAAACTTATAAATCATGTACATAATATTTACTAACTACATATTCTTATGTTAGAAGCCAAAATCTCAGACAGTTAGGATGCTGATGCTACTAACTACTCATTAAGGTCACTGGTTTGTTTTTTACAATGCAAATTTGCGATTCCAAATTGGCCGCTCAGCCAATGATAATCGCGGATTTGTGTTCATGGAAGACCAGCTCTAATCTTTTTAAATACAGTTGCACATTAGTGGTAGTCTTAAAAATTCATTGAGGTTACCTCGACATCAGCTGTGAGTGTTTCGATCAGTTTCTCCTTGGCTTCGTCTCCGATGTATACTTTCATCCCTTCCTTGACGAAGTCGTTGTCCTTCAATGTTGGTAAATCTTTCTCCTTCTCCTTGTCGGAAGCTTCTCGATCAACCGTCGAGCCCTTCAGATCGAACTTGCGATGCGTTGCAAGATGGTTGCTGAATACGTTCCTCATGGCAACGATGTAATGCTCCACACCATCAACCGTCAGGCGATACATGCCCAGATATTGTGGGAGCAGGGATTTGCCGTGTCGCTCCACAATGTACTAAAACAATCCCAAACAACATAATGAAAAAGTTCTGTGGGAAGTGATACATTTTGTTTAAGTCAACTGTCATCATCGAACTAATTTCTGTGGGGTCCACTGAGCTGGTGGCAGGTCATGTTGTGCTAGTCATTAACCAACCAGTGTATTTTCATTGGTATCGAACACAGTGTGAAGGAGTACCTTTAATATGGTGCTGACGTTTCACGCATTTGTTATAGTTTGAATATGCTTATAGGGCAGCTCTGCAGTTTAAAACCAAGTACCTACTATGTGGGTACCAGTTCACACATAAAATAACATTTTGCATCGACGAGAATACACCCCTGGTTCTTCCCAAATTTCTTAAAAGAAATTTTTCTTAAATTTTTCTTAAAAAGAAAACATCCTTTTTCAATCTTCATGGGGAAAGGTGGTTGAAGATCCATTTGCTTTTTAAGTTATCATTAATAATAGAGTGCCCGCCCTACAACCTATTACCTCCAATTGGTTTAAAAGTTAAAACAGAAATATTCTTATTGACTATTTCGATTTATTGATTACCTATATTATATTATTGAAGATATGAAACCCAAAAATCTAAGCGATTATAATTTTTTAATTGATGCTTGCCCCAATTATCTACTATGAAGACTATGGATGCGCTATAATAATAATTATCTTTATTTTTAGAGCGAAGTTAAGCCAATGGCTTCTATTCCACTTAACTCTTCCACTTGTATTGTATTGTATTGTATTTTATTATCATCCCGTGGACAAGTACATAATACATGTATGGGTATCGTCAAGAATGTATGTACAAGTTATGACAAAGTCAGAAATATTTACAAGTCACAATGCTTACAATGACAGTTATATGTACAGTAAATAATAAAACTAATAATAGTAATATTTATACCTAAGAAAAATAATAATAAAAATGATTACATGTAGAATAAATATAAATAAATGAATAAATCGCCTCGGCTAAGACAATGCCGTGTAGTACGTGGCCGATAGTTGAATAGGAAGAACAATGGAACGAGAGTGCTTGAGGTTAAGATGATTGACACTGAAGTGCTGGTACAGTTATGAGTCTAGAAATTCCTGCAGGCTGTAGAATGGGTTTAGGAGGAGGTAGGCATTGAGACTGGATTGGAAGCTGGCCCAGGTGGGAGAGGTGGTGATGTGCTGTGGTAGCTTATTATAGATAATTGTGCATATATAGTGGGGGCTGCTAGTGAATGAGGAGTGAGAGTGAGTGGGGATACGTATGGAGTTTCCCCCTCGAGTGCCATATTGATGAACTGACGAGTTTAGGGGGAAGAGGGTTGGGTGCTCACGAGCAAAGGAGCTGGCAATACGGATGAGAGTGCAGGTGAGAGTCAGGATGTGTAACTTAATGAACTCGGGTTTGGCAGACTTGCGGCGAGAGATGCCGGCAATAATGCGGACTGCCTGTTTCTGCAGGATGAAAATGCGGTTGGCACCGGGAGAGGTGCCCCAGAAGAGGAGTCCATAGGAGAGATGGGAATGGAAATGAGCGTGGTAGACCAGTTTGAGGGAATGGGCGTTAACTATGGGCTTGAGTCGGCGTAGTAGGAAGCAGCTACTCTGGATTTTGGAGACCGTGTGTTGGATGTGCGTAGACCAATTGAGGGTAGCAGTTAGATGGATGCCCAGGAATTTTATGGATGGGGTGCTCGGAATAATGTGGTCATTGATGCGGATTAGGGGAGAGATAGACGGCTTGTGAGATTGGGTGTGGAAGTTGATGAAGGTTGTTTTGGAGGGTTGGAGAGCGAGCTTATTGTTCGAGCAGTAAGATGACATGATTGCTGCCTGCTCATTGGCTGTCTCGATGAGGGAAAGGAATGATTTGGATATAGGAGCTGTAAGGAGGTGGTTCGTATCATCAGCGAACTGAAAGAGGTTGCCGTAGGTGATGAGGTCAGGGAGGTCGTTCACATAGACGAGGAAGAGTGTTGGAGCAAGAACGGAACCTTGAGGGACACCGCAGCGAATTAGTTTAGAGGAGGAGGTGATGAGAGATGGAGAGCGCGGTTTGTTGGAAGGGATGATCACTGTCTGCGAGCGGTTGGTTAGGAAAGAGGATATCAGTCGATTGGCCAGACCCGTTATGCCACAGAGCTCCAGCTTGTGAAGGAGGAGGCAGTGGTCGATGGTGTCGAATGCCTTCGACAAGTCATAGAAGAGGCCTATTGAGTGGTCCCCCTTGTCGAGTGCAGCATGGAGTGTGGTGAGGAATTGGTATATTGCCGTACCTGTAGATTTACGTTTTTGGAAGCCATGTTGGCAGTCGGCAAGGATGGAGTGGTCTGAAAGATAGGAGGTCAGACGGTCTAGGATGACTTTTTCAATGATTTTGGAGAAAGAAGAGAGGAGAGATATGGGTCGATAGTTGTTAATGTCAGATTTCTTTCCCTTTTTATGGATAGGGATGATGTGAGACATTTTGAGTTGATCGGGGAAGATGCCAGAGGAGAATGAGCGGTTGATAATGAGGGAGAGAGGCTCAGCAACATAAGCCATGCATCTTGCTAGCACAGAACCAGGAACACCATCGGGACCACTGGAGAACTTAGCGCGCATGGATTTGGCCAGATGAATCAGTTCGTACGGCGTAGTGGGACGGAGGGAGAGAGGTGGGCGACAAGTGGAGCTGGTCACCGGCGGTAGATGGGACAGAATGGCTGTGGACAAAGGAGGGGCGACGTCACCTGAAGTGATGAAGAAGTCGTTCAGGTGATTGGCCAGGGTGAGCGGCTCAGTAGTCTCTTTGCCATTGATGAGAAGCATGAGGTTAGTGGGATGTTGAGTTGGCGTGGAAAGAGTTTTGATAATGTTCCAGGAGGTTTTGGATCTATTGTTGGAGGCTTCAATGAGATTGTCAAAGAATAGGCGCTTGGTGAGACGGATGTTTTTGCTGTGAGATTTCTTAAGGGAGTGATATTTGGACTTCAGGATATGGCAGCTAGGATTGGTTCTGAGGAGGAGATGTAGGCTACGAAGCTCGTCGGCCGTCTGACGGATTTCAGCAGTGATCCATCTCTTTGTGGGATTGGGAGATTTTTTCGTCTTTTTGAAGGGAAAGGCCTGATTGAAGTGGGATAGGAACGTGTTGATGAAAGTGGAGTACATGTCATTGAGATCCGGGGACGAGGAGAGGTGTTCCCAGGCTTCTTCTTGGAGTAGGGAGTGAAATTTGTTGGAATTGGCCTCGGAGAAGATTCTCTTCTGGATTTTATGATCTGGTTCGTCTAGAGAAGGCGGTATGTTAAGAGAGAGGGTAAGGGCCATATGGTCTGAGAGTCCGCTGTCAAATAGGGAAGCGGAGTAGGCGGACTGGTTGAGAGTGGTGAATATATTGTCTATAAGGGTGGAGGTGCTCAGAGTGATCCGAGTGGGGGAGGCAATGGTTTCTGTGAGATGGAAGGAGTGGAGAAGGTCCAGGAACGTAGTGGTGATCTTGGAAGGTACCAGTATGTCGATGTTGAAGTCACCGCAGACTGTAAGGTGAGCTTTTGGGAACTGTTTGGTCACACTGATAAGCACACGCTCTAGGATACTGAGGAAGGTTGCCGCGTCTGCTGAAGGGGAGCGATATGTGGAGAGGACCACCATGGTGGACGAGGTAGAGTGCTTCCACGTCACACCAGTGCATTCAAACACTTTATCTATACAGAAAGAATGGAGGTTGGGGATCAGAATGACTGAAGCAGTAGGCTTCGAAAAGATGGCCACGCCACCATGGGAAGAGGAGGAGCGATGGTAGATACTCGAGGTACAATAGTTGGGTATATTGAAGGAATTGTTGGATGAGGAAAGCCAGTGCTCAGACAAACAGAGAATGTCTGGACTGTGGTCGGTGGTTAGGAGTTCAAGTTATTCTATTTTGTTTTGGGCGGACTGGATGTTGAGTGAGATTATGGAGGCAGCAGAGTTTGCAAAACCTGTCAGGGATTTGTTCGAGCTAGTTTGGTTGGCTGAAAATCCCTACGCCGGATGACACTGTGCCTGTCCTTGGAGGATCGGGAGGGTTGGGATCGCACTGTTGAAGAAGAAGTAATTATCTTAGGGAGTTTGGGGATTGAAGCTGAAGTCGGGCGCGTCAGCGTGACAGACTCTGGAGAGAAGGCTGTCAGCAGGTCAGCTGCTGACCTGCTGACTTGACCACTGATCAAAAAAGAAATTTGTGTATCCAATGGATGGATGTAACAACAAAGTTAATTAAAACTCATTTACGTAGCAAAAATAGGAGCTATCTTTGTTACCATTTGATTAAATTTAATATTTAATTCACATAGGTATAAAGAGAGGTATGTCACACTAACCGGATGATAATGTTTGAGGAAAGAATGCATTCGCTCCACTTCTTCACTGGTGAGAGTTTTTACAATGAAAAGCCTGTCGTAAGACTGGTAGAACTTGGCTCCGCTCTTACCTGGTGAGTCAACCAAGATCGGTTGAGACCTGTGCAAGATAATTACACCATTACAAACATACCAAGAAAAGTGTATGCACATCATATTTTCAATTTATAACTATGTATATAACTTAACCCGTAAGGTTGTTAACACTTTGACTAGTGACTTATTAGTTATTACTGGAACTTGTAGGTAGGTACACTCGGCCAAACAAAACTTGAACGTTGACCAAATTTGAATGACTGCTGGTCATGTCCCATAACCAATCACAGCTTGTTATTAACTTATTATCATTGAAATGTGAGGTCACCTACTAGAGTGAGACAATGAGATCGCTTAGACTGACTTCTGATGGTGCGATCTTACATTTATCAGCCTATCAGATTTATTGAACGTTCAAGTTTTGTTTGGCCAAGTGTACCTGCAGAAAAAAAAATTATTTCATGTTGGCGATGAGTTAGGACACTTGATTTCTTTTAATGATCCATTAACTAGTATTCGCATGCAAAATAAAAATACCTTGGTTTAGTAGACTTGTTTTTGTCAAATAACAGACATGGTCATACTAAACAGGTTAATAAGAACAGAAATGATAGGTAATTGACATTAAGCTAAACGAAATTTGCGGTAAAACAATAATCGATAACAATTGTGGCCTAATGTTTGACATCATAAGTTATTGATAACTAGAACAAGAGACTATCCACCTACAGAAACAATAACAATTACAAAAGATAAGTTAGCTGTTCCAGAGTTGTGTAATACAGCCTTTACCTGTGGAACTGAAATTAGCATAAATTACAATAATAAAGTATGAAACTATGCTACAGTGCATAGTATGAAGTTTCAGTAGTAATAGTAATAGAAGTAGATAGTAGTAGTAGGTATTAAGGTAAGTCTGAACTGATGTAAGAGGAAAGATTACAATGTCTGCAGACTGGAAGGGTTATCATAGGGGTGTGAGATTCCAGTTCTCATAGTTCAATTGTGTGGCTCATTTAAGGCATATGTACCAAATCTTAGCATATTTGTGTCATTATTGTATAAGATATCACTGAATGCCTAAGCAACTCAACTTTGAAGAAAATATAAACAGACAAATTTGAGTGTCGCACCGTCATCAAGTTCTTTCAAAATCAAGGAAAAACACCTGAAGAAACCATATTGGAAGAGATTTTAGCTGTTGGGTGGGGAATGCTGCATGGATTCCCATAGAAAAAACTTTTCCAATATTATTTGAGGTGTAACTGTTTTCCTTGTTTTCTAAGGAATTTCATAATGCGCGAAATGTGTGTCGACACTCAAATGTGTCAATTTTTTCGAGATTGACTTGCTTATTCGGCAGTAACTTTATACAATAATGACACAAATATCATAATATGACAAGACTTGGTACATCGCTCACACCACTACGATAACCCTTCCAGTCTGCGGACTTTGTGATCTCACCTCATACAAAATTTTCATAACTATTTCAATCTAACAATTTAATTTACTAAGAATGTATGTAATAATATTTTTTATTCCTTCCAATATATATTTGGGTCAGTATGAAGGTTGACTCATCAGTGATTTAAGGTTTATGCCTATAAATATTCAATATAATTATTCATAGGTGCTAACAAGTACCAATACATTTTAAATGTTAGGTACATTGAAAGTCTTAAGACTCATTTTCAGTTTGGCGCTGCCGTTGAAAGATGAACATTGTTTATCTTTGGCCTTGAAATGTCAGCATTCTGGCGCTCGATGTTAGAGCCTCCTTATCGGCCAGCAGTCACTGCATCTAACACCGAGCCGAGCGACATAGTTTTAATGCCAAACTGTAAACGAGACTTTATACTTAAATAGTACATTAAATAGAAATGCATGGAAAATGATATAGGCTGTACAATGTATGCTTGAAATAGCCCAACATGGCACGTTAAACGCTGCGAGGCCTACTTCACGCATAAATTGAACCTGGTATACACCCTGAAATTATAGCCGACGCTTAATCCTAACGTCGGTGACAGGCAAAGATGAACCCAGTTTAGCATGACCAGGTATAGGCCGGCCCATGCTAGAGCGGGTTCATCTTTGCCTATCACCGACCGTAGAAATGAATGTACAGTGCCGATTTCTTTTTTACGACTTTCCTTATTGATACACAAAACCTCTTCATATACAGGTAACGCATGTGTTGACCTAACAAGCAACACAATTGATACAGTGACGTAAGGTCTGTAAGTGTGCAATTCCTATTGCATGAGGTATGAGGTTTTGCAAATCAATGGAGGGGGAATATCAGAAACAAGACGGTACAAACTGTTCACACTCAATATACAACACACAGCACAGTACTTCTGTATTACCTGGTGATAGATTCTTTGTAATCCTGGTCATCGATTGCAAACCGCTCACGTAAGTTGCGGAATACCAAGGGGCAGTACTCCTTGATTTTGAAGTGGCTTGGCATATTCTCCCTGTGATCAACATTAGAAGAATGGATTAGATTGCAAGCAAGCTGAGAAATATTCATTCATGATTATGCCGTGGCCGTCGGCCAATTCCACATTGAAATTGGAGTAGGATTTATAAATAAATAGGTAAATAGTAGGATTTATTTATTTATAAATAAAGGACATAGGTAATTTGACAGAAGAAGACTGAAAATTGTAGGATTGGTTTGTCAATGTTAATAACATGAGAAGGGCAAAGTACCTATAGGTAGGTACCTACCTAGTAGGCACATTTGCTACTACAAGTGCAGGGCCGCCCATAACAATACGTTAGGGAGGTAGGTACCTACCTAGATGAAACTCAGTGAATATACCCATTTACCTGAACCAACTTTGTGTAAACTTATTTGCATTCTTAATTCACATACCTACCTATGAAGGAATTAGGTGCATTGTTTCTCAATTGATTGATTTTTTATTAATGTTGACCTATTACAGCATCATACCTACTACTTGCAGTTTACATCTAGCAGTTGTGTGAACTTACTTGTTAAACAAGTGGTTATCTACTTTCAGCTTAGAATAAGCACGGAAGTCGTCGGGCAATAGCATCACTGGAATTGTAACATGGCTCAATTCGTTGATCTGAAACCAGAAAACAAGGTTGTTGTAATGTATCTGTAAGTGTGTAGGTACATTACACACGCAAACCAAAAAATTCAAGTTATCAACAGAAACCAGTATGTTCATAGTATATTGAAAGTGCAGTTAAAGAACGCTTACTAAACGGACCAGAAATTCAAGGAACCTTGAACTCACATGCCTTCGAATCCATAGGATGATGAATGCACTATCCCTATCTGCACTATGACCTATCCCTTTGTACCTATCAGGTCGACTACTCCCAATGGCCTACCTACTATTCAAAACATGTTTACTAAAGCCTATAGGTCCATGGCAGACCTCAAGATACACTCGAGATTCAATTATCCTAGGTACTAGACCTGGATATAGGCACGCAGTAATGCATTTGCATCAACATTACTGGGCACTACACAATTATGCGTAAATATAATGGCAAAATGTGTTAATAGCAAATACTTACTGTATGGTTTACACCCCACATGAACACGGAGAGAAGAGGTTCATTTGCTCGAAACAATTTCGCCTTTGGATGTTTCACGCGAAAATGTTTCTTTTTGAGTTTGCTCAAACCGCTCTGAAGCGGTAAACTCATTGTAATTTTAAGGTAGGTGCGTTCAAAGTGTGCAAAAGATTTCAATCACGTCTATGTCCTATGTTGTAGGGAGCCTATTGTACAAGATTCCTTAGTGAAGCGGCATTCACTGGATAGGTAGTTGAAGGTAAAATACTAACGTTACATGGCAATTAAATGTATGTGTCTCGTAAATTGTTCACTAATACGCTTGCAAGCTTTTAAAACATGCGCGAAGACCTACACAACTCACAATTCTAATCAAATCTTACAAGACAAAATATTTCGTCTACTGTCATTTTATCACCACAACAGTCACCAGCAGCCCTCCCTCCTTCCTACACCTCACATACACTACACATTACACACACACACACTCACAGCAAACACATACATACATCTCAACCAAAGATATTCGTATGTCAAAGATAAAGTCAGAGATACTCCTACATGAACAAAAATGCTAAAACCAAACATTTTGGTGAATAGGTAGGCGAATAGGCATTTAAAGATCATAAAAAGCACATTTTATCATTTAAATTCAGTACTTATTTACTTCAGACAATTTTAAATAAATTATTGTAAAAAGTCAATAGCACGGAACGTAAATAAGACCAATACTTAGTTTCTCAGCTTGTTACAAGATGGCATGACAGCTTCAAAAACCAGTCCCTCCATTTTCTACTTTATCGACAAATCCACTCACAGTGATGTTTTGAAAAGAGGCGCGATGAGCAGTTTTTCAAAATCATTTTTGAACGATTGATTTCTTTTCGTTTTTACATTGGAGACATGACAATAAATTATTTTATAATAAATAGGGACATAACGATCAAAAAATAGTTCGATTATATAAGCAATGTATATTAAACTGTTAGACTGTTATCTTCCATAATTTGTTTTTTAGCCGGTTTTACACATTTTTCTCCAAAACTATAAATTACCTACTCGAACATATCTACTCATTGAAATTTTGGGCAGAGCTGATTCCATCGTGCATTCCCCCCGAATCAACAATCATTGTTTCGTTCCACCACTTGAAAGAAATTGAAATATATATTTTGGGAGAATCAAAGATTTTCCGGGCTGAGCACCCCGGACCCGCATGCTTATCTCTGGGGGATGGGTCCTCCCCCCAGATACCCCATTGCATTCTTGCGTATTAATATGTTCGTGCGGAAACAAATTTCCCATTGTCCATTTAATATTATAAAGTACGGCTTTGTACTTGTTGTTACCTACCTCAAATATGAGCCCCCGGCCCCGCCTCACCGATAATATTATTATCTGAAAAATTGGAGTATTTGTATTACATCCTGCACTTGAAACTTTCTCACATTATAAAGCGTTTTTTTTTTTAAGTTATCAATTCTACAAAAAAATGCGTTTTTGAAAAATTTTGTCTTCACTTCCTCTAAGACCACGATCATAATATGCTTGGTAAAAAAATCACGAACGTCGATGGTTAAAATCGATCTATATCGACCTCGGTATAACCAAAGTGTGTATCTAATAGCTAGGTATACCTTTAGATGAAATTGAAATGTAGGTGTTGGATTGTATGGTTTGTATGTATGTCTAGACTAACGACTATGCATTAGCTGTTGATAAAATATGTGTTTTCACTGTTGGTTCTCCTCTTACATGTTTTCCAAAATCGTCCTATTTGTTAGAAATACATTCTTCTAGCAGGTTTGAATCAGTCACTAATAGTGTAGCATTATGTTTGGTTTTAAATATTTGTGTGTGCTATTTCTGTTCGTATTGCCAGCGTTGGCATTCCCCACAGGTGAGTTGAATATTTCAACGTAAAAATAATTTCTGATAGTGTTTTATATAAATGTAATCGGTGAGAGTGACACTATTTAGTATTTTCCAACTCGGTAAGGCGCTATAGTGAATATCGACTGCCCACAAATAATACATGGAAAAACGTTAAGTTTTAATTGGAAACGAAGTAAGTACACGTAGGAATCTTCAAATAAAATGCAATTTTAAAAGTATTTGCAAAACATATGTAAATTAAAATATACCTTAATGGAATTATTAATTTTATATCAAAATTTTATAATATTTAATACAATTTTATCCACTGATTAAGTTTAAAAAATCTTGATGGCAATAACTTAGTATACCTATGCTAGAAAATCTGATTGCAGTCCCGTCATTAAATGAAATTAAACCGAATCCAGTTAAATAGTAATTCGTTTTTATGTAAAATATAGTACATTTTATTTTTCTCATATATTGAGTAGGTATTTGCGGAGTCGTTTGCTTTACATTTATATGCAATGCACGTTAACTTTAGACGAGGCAATGTGTTTGATGTAGGCTGTTGTCACAATACAGGCGCGTAGGAACTTCATTTTGAGTGGGGGGGTCAAAATTATGGGGATCAATGAATGTGAGGAAAAGTAGTCGTCGTTACAATGGGGTCTGGGAAGCCCGTAACCCAAATTGCCCCGCAGGACCTTTTTTGAATTTTTGATACAAAAGAATCGAATTTGAAGCTATTTTTGTATATTTTTCAAAGAAATTTACAATGTGTGAAATGCAATATTCTGTGGAAACTTTAAGAAATGTAATATAATTCGTAGCTATTTGTTTTTAATACCCATTATTGGCCCCGCAGGGAATTTTTTGAGTTTTTGATGCAAAAGAATCGAATTTGAAGCTATTTTGGCATCGTTTTCAAAGAAATTTAAAATTTGTGATATGCAATATTCTTGGGAAACTTTGACAAAATGCATTATAATCTGTAAATTTTGTTATTCGATAAAATCCCTAAAGATTATCGATTATGAATAGATTTTGGAATTGCTTTGAAAACGGTGCTTATTCGGTATCATAGTTTAACGTGTAATTATTAAATTGTATTCATGAGGATGATCATGTTGGACAAATGAGTTATTGTCTAATTGGATAATACCTCTGTTCAATTAGCTTTGCAAAACTTGAGAAAATTTTGAGAATTCAACCTCATAATGGAGCTAATTTGTGCATTTTTGGATCTCTTTATCAAAATTTGTGTGTATCTGGGGGTTATATCTGGGGGTGTCAAGATGAAAAGTGGGGGGGTCATTGACCCCCACTCCCCCCCCCCCCCCCCCTTCCTACGCGCCTGTCACAATATAGATCGTCTTGTAAAAGTACCTGTCGTTTAATGAGTTCATTTTATAGAAAAATATTTTACTGTTGATTTCAAAAAAAGAAAACGTTTCTATCTCCAAAACTGGCAAAAAACAATGATTTTAATATGAAAACCGATTGTATTGGGATACACAGTGTTTAAATTACATATAAGTAATTGAAAATTAATTTTCACCGGTTCTAACTGATGTCTGTTGTTATACGAATACAGGTATCAAAGTTTCCAGTAACAAAGAGTAATAATAATAATAAACATAGTGTGTTTACGCATTATTACTCTGATAAGCGATAACTTGGAAAGGTTCCTTTTCAGAGGTTCCTTTTTTTTCCTTTTCCGCATCCAGATATATATTTTTTTAGTTAAAATAATTTCATCTTTGTCATTATTGATTAATGTTACATTAGATTTTGAATTGTTTATGTTCATTCAATTATTTTGGCTAATATTTTGTTTTTGTTTGACGTCTTTACAGATCTAACAGCGCCAAAGCATCGGTCAACTCGGCAATTCTTTTCCCTTGCGAATTCCCTTGCAAATGCCGGCCACAACGCACTGAGTACAGCTGGAGATGCACTTCACGCACTTTTCGGAACAATTGCCAAGCCAGTGCATAATGGTTTACTCGGGCAATTTCCAAGACAGACAACCCCACGTCCAATTCAAGAGACTCGCCCAAACATGCGACCAACAAATCACAATAATCAGGATGCTTTGTGGGTAGATCCAGTGTTGGATCCAGTGCATGCAGACTATTTAGATCCATCTCATTTAGATCCAGTTTACGATGAATATGTAGATCCATCTCGAGTAGATCATGTTCATGAAGAAAATGTGGATACTCATATTGAACATCCAGTTAATGAAGAAAATGTAGAGGGCCCTGTGGAATATCCAGTTCATGAAGAAAATGTAGAAGGCCCTGTGGAATATCCAGTTCATGAAGAAAATGTAGAAGGCCCTGTGGAACATCCCGTTCATGATGAAAATGTAGAGGGCCCTGTGGAATATCCAGTTCATGAAGAAAATGTAGAAGGCCCTGTGGAATATCCAGTTCATGAAGAAAATGTAGAAGGCCCTGTGGAACATCCCGTTCATGATGAAAATGTAGAGGGCCCTGTGGAATATCCAGTTCATGAAGAAAATGTAGAAGGCCCTGTGGAATATCCAGTTCGTGAAGAAAATGTAGAAGGCCCTGTGGAACATCCAGTTCATGATGAAAATGTAGAGGGCCCTGTGGAATATCCAGTTCATGAAGAAAATGTAGAAGGCCCTGTGGAATATCCAGTTCACGAAGAAAATGTAGATGGCCCTGTGGAACATCCAGCTCATGAAGAAAATTTTGACCACATTGATGAAGTTTTTGGAGAAAATGTAGATACACCTGCGGAAGGTCAAGTTAATGTAGACAATGCTGACCACATTGATGAAGTTTTTGGAGATAATGTAGATACACCTGCGGAAGGTCAAGTTAATGTAGACAATGCTGACCACATTGATGAAGTTTTTGGAGATAATGTAGATACACCTGCGGAAGATAGTGTTGACGGTATTGATGAAGTTTTTGGAGATAATGTAGATACACCTGCGGAAGGTCAAGTTAATGTCGACAATGTTGACCACATTGATGAAGTTTTTGGAGATAATGTAGATACACCTGCGGAAGGTCAAGTTAATGTAGACAATGCTGACCACATTGATGAAGTTTTTGGAGATAATGTAGATACACCTGCGGAAGATAGTGTTGACGGTATTGATGAAGTTTTTGGAGATAATGTAGATACACCTGCTGGAAGTTCAGAAATTGAATTGAATCAACAAGAAGCTGAACATATTGTGAATGATCTTTATGAAAATCACAAATGACCAGAAAATAATTAATATACAAATATTGAGTCATAATAAAATAATCATCTAATGGATAATGTTTCTTCACATTACAAAACTAATGAAGTATAAGTAGATTTTAATTAAATTTTAATGAATGATGTAATTAGTATTCTCGGTTTAAAGTTTTATATTCTCAAACACATTGACGCGGTATTTTTGACGATTTCTAAATACACAAACAATCGATAAGTTTAGGATAAGAGATTAAAATGTGAACCATTTTGTATAGTTTACATGAAATTGTTTATCGAAGATATGGAATGCATAGAATATTTATTTGTACCTGACTCAATTCGGTGAAATGTCAGTCATATTAGTAAATTATTAATAAATGAAGTGCCTAAAGTGTTCGTTGACAAATCTTTTATAATCCTTTTTTCTTAAACCCATTAGTAATAAATGTAATATTCCTGGATTCCTTCACGCAAACATTTTTTTTATATTGACAATCTTTTTTAATACTTATTATATAAAATATTTCATGGATGGCTAGATTTTGAGATAGTATACTCATTGTTTAATTTTATACAACCAATATTAAATGGCCGTGTGTCCGAGCAAAGGCAGCCCTTGTTGCACAAATAGTTCAATGAGATACACAATTAGTTAGTTTATAAATATTGGAATGTATAAAAACCGCATTACCTGTATAAAGTTATCAAGAGCTTTCTTCCGGGGTCTGGAGGCCATAGCTTCAAATAATATGCAAATAATAAGTATGTAAAAGAATCGAAACCCAGGCGGGTAGAAACTACTTTTATCATGGGCGGGAGGGGGGTCAGAGCCATTTGAATTTACATTGATATTGACTGCGGTATATGCTCTATTATTATATTATAGCGCCGTTTCGCCTGCTGGTCTGCAAGCATTTACAGGCTGATGGAGGCAGAAGAGAGGGTTACTTACACTGTTGAACTTTTAAACCTACTCTGTAACCTCGTCGCCTCCATCAGGCTGAAGATGATTCCAGACCAGCAGCCTAGACGTTGCTGTATAATAGATAATAGAGCACCACCATTGAGTAAGGATACCACTGTCAAGTCAATTGTAAACCATAGTTACTTCACGGAAAATATTTCTCAAGAGTGTGTGTAAAACCCATCTTGTGTTGCTATGCTGTATGTATCTAATAGCACCTACTATATATCTTGTATTGATATAGACAATAAAACCAATCAGTTCATAAGAACATAATTCATATATAAATTATTGAGCGAGCGAAGTTTTCGTCTATACTTTTAACGCTTTTGGCTCAGATCTGTTATTTTTGTCCGATTGTGTTAGCATGCGATATAGATCAGGTCACACATTTTCTTTGATGATCGACCTGAAATTTTGAAAATATGAAGATTTGGTAATAAAATCGGCTATGTCTTCTGTGTGTTACGGAATTTCGGCTCGAGGGGTGTTGCAAAGCACTTACCGGTGCTGCTCACGCACGTACAATTTTCAGTTTTAAACACACCCATCATTCCAACATTTTGGGTAGAGGCTACATTTTCTTTCATCGTGATCCTTTCAGATGTTGTAATCATCTTCCACAACTCATTTCCACTCTTCTCCGTCCTGCGCAAACTCCCTCACTCTCCAAATCCAAACCGTCCTTTTTTATGATGCATCACTGCTTACTTTATGCAGCTAACCTAAAACTATCAATCCTGTCAATACAAATTCCTTTTAGTTACTTTACTTGAATTGAATCCCAATCTTCCCACCCCCAACTCTCTCATAATCTATTCAATTACAAATAAGAAATACATATACTTGAATATTATTTTTTAATATTTATTAATGTCAAAAAGATGATCAAAATACTTGTTGTGTGAACTTGTTGTTACTGGCCCTTGATCCATTCTATATAACAGTACAGCATCGCTGTTTCTAAAAAGGAATATTTAATTATAAGAGAAACACACACAATACCTAAGTATTCTGTTTGGCTATATCGTTGTCATTAGGAAAATGAGTTGTTATTGTTATTCATAAAGATATTTTTGTTAATGTGGACGATGATGATAATAAAATAATATACTCCACCTATTCCATATTTAAAGAGAGTCCGAGAAACTTTCCAAATTAGTCAACGTCGGAATTTGACAAGGCAAGATGTCTCCAATTCTACTGCTCCTAGTGCTCCTCGTCGGTCCATCACAGATTCTCTCGAGAGGTAAGATGATTATTTTCATTGCATCAAAATCTCTATACCGTCACACAGGAATTAGCTATAAAAGAAGTTGTTTGGATATTACGTAATTTTGGACCAAACATGCATTATTGCATTATTGTTTACAGGGCGAATGTATGTATTAACTGGTCATAGTTTGCAAGAAGTATTAAAATTATTAGGCAATTGTTACAAGTCTATAAAAAATTAGAATAAACATTACAATTCATATTTGTAACAGAATTTCAAGACATAAACTACATTTGTAAACAATACATTTAACAATACATTTACAATACAATACATTTAACAATACATTTAACATTGAACAATACATTTGACAATACACTTGTCAGTTTAGTTTTTATAGTATTATTGACTGATGAAGGCATTTGTAAAAAAAGACGAAATATTTCAATAAATATTAAAAACTCTTGAGTGAAAAGTCTTAACATTGTAATTATTTATAAATACATTTGAAATTTGAAATACTTAAAACATAATATTATAAATCATAATCTCATATATTTTTAAACTTTTCATTTTTAAAATGATTTTAAAATTGACATTGATTTGAAAAACGTTGTTATTAGTTGTGTTCGTTTCAACAATTTAATTGAAACTGTAAATGTCTAAGGAAGAGCAAAATTACTAAAAAATATTATATTTTATTTGTATAATTGTATTTTTTTTAGAAATCACTCGGCAAGCTGGTTCACATAGCGAAGTCTCGGATCTGAAAGGTTTGCCAATAAGTTTAACACACATTCTTAATTGTTGTGATCATGTACTAAACATTTAAAAATTCCCATTAGAGTGCTTCAACACTTATAATGCTCATTCAAAACATGAGCATATAAAATTCCGAGTAAATTTCTAGTCGTTTGCCCCTTGTTCAGCTGTGTAGAAATATTAACTCTTTAATCATAATTAATTAACTACGACAAAAAGTAATGCCAGACGACAACAACCAATCACAGACCAGGAATGGAAGAGAAAGTTTAATAATTTTGGTTGTTAATTTATTATTATTGGTGTTGTACCTATTTACGCATTTATAGAGCAGACTGTATGGCAATCTTATGCGAATATGTATTTGTTTAGAGGATCATGTCGAAGACCGAGCTAAACGATATGTCGTTCCAAGCATCGACGACGACGACGAGGTTGAAGCAGGCGGCCACGGCGGCGGTAGTGGATACGGAAGCGGCAGCGGCTTCGGCAATGGCGGAGGCGGAGGCGGAGGCGGAGGCGGTGGCGGCGGCGGAGGCGGTGGCGGCGGAGGTAATAGGGGAGGCCACGGTGGCGGCAGTGGATACGGAAGCGGCAGCGGCTTCGGCAGCGGCGGCGGCCACGGCAGCGGCGGCGGTGGAGGGGGAGGCGGAGGTGGTGGCGGCGGAGGTAACAAGGGTGGATACGGTGGAGGCAACCGGCGTCCAGGAGGTGGAGGTGGTTATGGTGGAGGCCAAGGAGGTGGCGGCGGCTACGGTGGAGGCCAAGGAGGCAATAGAAAACCAGGCAACAAGTATGGTAATAGAGGACAACATGGAGGAGGAGGCGGCGGAGCATTTTCTGGATCACAGTCCAATTCCGGTTCGTTCTCCGGGTCTGGTGGAGGCGGAGCATTTTCTGGATCACAGTCCAATTCCGGTTCGTTCTCCGGGTCTGGTGGAGGCGGAGCGTTTTCTGGTTCAGGATCTAGTTCAGGATCAAGTGCTGGCGGAGGTGGCAGACGACCAGGAGGTGGACTATCAGGATCACAAAGTCAATCCAGCTCCTTCTCTGGATCAATCGGTGGTGCTGGAGGATTAGGAATATCAGCTTCTTTCTCTGGAAGTCAGAGTTCATCGGGAGGCTTTGGAGGAGGAGCAGGCGGAGCATTCTCTGGAAGTCAGAGCTCGTCGGGTAGCTTCGGAGGCGGCGGCGGAGCTGGAGCCAACAGTGGATCTTTCTCTGGTTCGCAGTCGGGTTCAATCGCAGGGGGCGAAGGACATCATGACGAGGATGACTATTAGATTAGCTTGTGATAAGGTACAAGCACTAACTTCATGATATAAGAACAAATGTAAAGTGCCATTCAATTTTAAATAAATAAACTATTTGTATCGTGTAACAATCAATATCTGGTCATTCTCCTAAAACAAAGACTAATAATTTCTTCTAAATTCCATTCATCTTGAATGAATGTTGAATAGGGCAATTATCATTCTGCAAATGTAATTGTTACATAAATAAATATAAATAAATCTAAAATGTAAAATCATTTTATTGGAAATACGGTCTAACCGTTTTGGAAAGTACTGCACCGAATAATTCCAAGTTATGAATCATCATGTTCCCTACTTCAAGAATCTACCATGTAGTTTGTATTGTCATAAGAAATAGAATAAGCTGAATAATCTCATCCGAGAACACGAAAGTGTAAATAACAATATTTTTAATTTTTCAAATATCAAGTAGTTTTTATTACATTTTAATGTGTTTACATAGAAATGCATTATATATACCTATAGGTAACTATTTCCAATAATAAGAACGGCTATACGTTCGTTTTAAGTCAGGGGCGCCATTCCTGTTTTCTTGAGATTCTACGCTCTTAAGCTACTTGCCCCTGAAAACAAACACAGATTATTACACAAAATTATTTTTGCATAAAGGGAATAAAACAAAGGGCTGGGCACAGGTGAGGAAACCTTCAGTTTTTCATTAATATCAATCTCTTGAGTCTTTCGTGGTTGATATAGGGATTCAGTTCTCCACTGCAATGAACAAAACGGCCCTTCATGTGGCCGCATTCACTTCAATTAATTGTGACGTGGGTATTACATTTATATCAATTGATCAAGGAGTAGGTTTGCATTCCATTGAAATTGGATAGCTTCCTTACTTTATAAATGAAGAAAGTGCTACTTTTGGCAAACACAGATTTTAACAAATTTAAGTAAATATTACTTTTTAATTCGTAATTTTTGCTCTTTGGACATGTTCTGAAGGCAAACCTATGGTCCTACCAGTACACAACATCAATTCACCTTCCTATGGACCGTCGTTTAAAAATTCCTGATCCAACTTGAGTTTGACCGTTTGACTTACCATCCAGAACCAATGCTTCCACTGGACGATTGACTGCTTGACTGGCTGTATGCGCCTGCCGCAGCCCCACCCCCACCTCCACACTTGCACGGCTGAGGAGGTGGATGGTAAGCAGGTGGAGGAGGTGGAGGTGGACGATATGCTTGTTGCGGAGGTGGATGATAAGCAGGTTGAGGAGGTGGATGGTACGCAGGTTGAGGAGGTGGATGGTACGCAGGTTGAGGTTGGGGTTGAGGATGGTACTGAGGGGCAGGTTGCCACTGAGGCATTGGCATTGATTGCCATTGAGGCTGTTGATACGACATTCCTTGTAGCATGGACATCATCATGCCTTTCTTCTTCAGGGATCTCTTCGTGCGAAGCTTTGTGGAAGGAGGTTGATCCGTGGCGCTTTGCTCTTCAGACGCGATTTCTATTGGGATACAAAAGAATAATATTTTTTATTTTAATTTAGTACACAAAAGTCAATGAAAATATAATTATAAAGCCAAATACCACAATTATCTTGACTCTTTCTTTTATGCTTTTCTAATTAAAAAAAAATCATTTTTAGGTGACACAGCGGCATTAATCTTGTTGGAATATCTTTAAAATTTCCTACATTTCAAACTGTTCGATAAGATACGTTAAACAAACATGTTTTCGTATGTCTTGGTACTTGACATTAACATTTCGTGATTTCAACCTGGCAAATAACATTTCTAAGATTGAAAAAATATAATAATGGATACTCTCGGTACTCGATTTACCATCAGTGGGCGGGTCCTGTTGCATGCTCGGTGCTAATAATTCCACCATGGGCTCATTCGGTGGGAGCAAAGATACTGACGGTTGGAGCATGGGGGATATCTCTTCCCAGGCAACAGGAGCTTCATCATTGGGTAAATCGAGGAAATATGGCGCCCTGTCATCGGCGAACAAAACCTGGACCACAGCTCCAAGATCTGAAATCATGACAGTTATTAGAATCGGAAACGTTCTGCTCGTCGCAACAGTTTTACTTGAGTTACGAACAAAACTGTTTATTCACTATAGATTCTAAAATATTTGCTTTTCATTTTACTCATTTTTCAAATCAGATAATCATTTTAGTAGCAACTGTTAAGTTATTTACATATTGTTTAGTATTTTAGTGAACATGACATTTAAAAATGTGTAAATTTTTATATTGTAATAAATGATTTAGATGTAGGACATCATTGTATTGTAAAAGTAGATTTGGATTTTTTGGTCATGTGGAAGAGCAGCAACTGTATTTGTAATGAATGCATGCTGAATATCACCTTTTACCTAATGAAATACAATAAGGAAAATAAAATAAAGTAAAAATAAATAAACAATGTTCCGAAGGTCATCGCCAAGATAAATAGGAAGTTAATGGGGCCTCAAGGCCCGAATGTGATGCCGACGTTTTTTTTGTTTTTTTTTGCCGACGAGTATTTTAATATGCGATTTTAGATATTGATATTTAGATATTTAGATATTCTGTCTATTTGTATCTTTTTTTATGACAGCATAATAATGCAATATTACATGAAGGTTTCAAAATAAATAAAATAAAATAAACAAGTGCTAGAAATATTTCAATTTGAATTGAAATACTATCACTTGTTTATTTGATTTGATTAAAGAACATTAATCTTTATTTGCTTTTGGTACAAAAAGGCAATATTTAACAGAATTATGAGCACATTGGTCATTGTTGATCTCCCATGATTGGACCAACATCATTTTTGTATGAGGGAAGGTTTCAACCCCCAGGAATGAAGTCAAATAAAGCTGTTAATACACCCGACACAAATATTGTATGCTTTGCCTCATATTTTCTTCTGGGCAAGTTTTGTGTCGTGGATTTACATTAAACAAACTTTCTTGTTATGTTTTAAAAGGGAAATATTATATTAAATTACTTTCCGAGACTACAATATGCAAATAGTAAGTACACATAATATAGATATTTGTATAATGAATATGTAAATATTACAATACCTATTGTTATCTCTGCCGGTGTTAGCTTTATTTTTGTTGTTGTAATTTTGAACAAAAATAGTAGTCAATCTTTCACCGTGGATGGAGTGTGTGAAGAAGTCTACGCCATTAGTTTCAAATCATACGCTATGCAGGTAATTTCTCTTGGTTGGATCCTACGTAAGTTATTTCATACTCAACTTACAACGTAACAATTACAACCGAGAGAAATTAATTTATTAAAAAGCTATTGACATCCAACAAATAGTTGACTACAACCAGCAATTACATTAGAAAAAGTTCAAGATACAAGGAATGCTAGATCAATTTAATTGTCAAACTATAAGTGTATACAGACTTTCCAAGGCTCCTAACTCTATGGCATGGGGTAAGTCTGTGTAGGCACGGAACAGACGTTAGTTCCGTGCCTACTCAGACTCCAATACCATAAAGTATCACAACGGAATACTCGGCAAAACAAAAACGGTTTGTTAATAAAATTGATGGTAATGAGTGATGTTCTTTGACAATTGATCTATTTATTGTCAAGAAATTATGGCTCATCTACTAGAGCATTATATTGTCTCTGTTGGTGGTGCGATCAAATCATTTTCAGACAATCCGATACTTTAAATACCGTTTTATGTTTCGTTGAGTGTATATGTACGTATCGATTTCTGGAAATAATAACAATCTTGGTTTTGAATCTTGAATCTTGTGTTATTTATGAAAACGAGTGGTATATCTTCAATATAAATGTCTAAGCTGCAGGATGTATAATAAACAATACAAAACTATTTGTAAAATGATGTAAATCGCAAATGTTACTGATATCTAACCATTGATCTAACGCTCTGATATTATAATCGTTTGAAAATAGTTTACTATTAATATCGTAAAATCAATTTACCTTCCAATTCGGTGTTAGTGTCGGCTGCAATCGTCACTCCAATAGACAACAACACAATCCCAAGTACCCATCGCTGCTCTTTGAATGCTGAATGCATTGTCACGCTGTCGGGAAGACTTCACTTCTGCAGTGAATTCGACAAATCACACTTTATATAAAGGATTATATCAATAACCAGTCATTGTTAATCACACTTGTAAGTATATTGAAATCATTGACACTAACTATTAAATTGTAATAATATATTGTATTATATTTTTAATAGATGGGATCGTGCTAGTGTGGTCACTTGCAATTGTGACAAGAATTACTCATATTGAATCATTTCTGATGATTAAGAGTAATAACTGCTTCATGTCAGAGTATAATCATTCCTTAGTTTATTTGATTTGATATATCTTTAGAAAACTGAAGGATGAAAATGAATGAAATTGTTTAGCAATTTAATCGAATAATAAATTAACTTTAATTCATTTTCAAATTATAATTACACGAATAGATGTGAACACACCGTTTTTATATTAAATTTATTCAGGGGTGAATGTAGAGGGCTCGCTCGAGCCCCTTGTTAAAATAACTTGTAATAAAACTACATTCCCACAATTGTAAAGAAACAGTTTTAGGTGATCAAATATTAACTGCCGAAAATTATAGTCCCCAAACAGCAGAGAAATGGTCCAAATACATTTTTGAAATATGAATATTGTCTTGACTTATACGGACCTACTCGTAGTGGTTGTAGGGCCTTCCCCCAGCCTCCATTGCTTTTGTGCTCTACATTGTTTTCGAAAAATCAAATTTTTAGGGGCAAATTTTCGTCGAATTGTCCAGTTTCCGCCATTGGGAATATCAGCGAATATATGCCACAAGGATAGTTCAAGCTGTTGTTTAAATTCTCGGCGCTATTTTTCTCAATTGGTCTATTTTATTTGCATCCCGCAAAATGTTTTGCGCTCCACCACAAAGGCACCCTGAGCCCCTTGTTTACAAATTGTCAGCTAAGAGCTCACCCTGAATTTACTAAGCTGAAATTGTTTTCTCGCTGGTAAAATAATTACAAATAGTTCTGTGTAATGTTCTAAACACACTCACTCACTCCATATATTATTTTACCGGTTGTTTTGTTTCTCATCTCCCATCGGTAATCTCAATCATTTTCTTAAACTATAGGCGACAACAATTAGGTTTCTTTTAAAGTCTGCATGTCATTCTGACGTTAGTCTGAAAGTAAATTATGTTTTCGGGTTCTATAATGACTTTATTATGGCAACGTATCAATTTAAATGCTATATCCTCCAGCAAGTTATTATTGTTGAGTGACCCTGGAGGAATTGAAACATTTACTAAGAAAGATTTGTGTAAAATTCAAACAATAACAAATACAAATGTTACTTAGTATTATAAATTATCAAACAATTTATATCAAATAATTATTCACTAAAAAATAATTTTAGAATATTTTGATATTCTTCATACGTTACAATTTATTTTACCCAAGTGCGATTGAACAAAAATCCTTTCATCCTGTACCTCTCATCTTTGTCTATACCTACATAATCAAAATATATATAACACCACCATCAGAGAACAATATCGCGAACTCCGGTATACACTTTCGTGGCCTCTGGAATGCCCAAGAAAAAGCACGAACATACCAATTATATGTATGATGGTCGGTCTACTGTCGGTCGGTATTACAACTTTTGCATACCGATTAATAATCCATGCTGAAATACTAAATAGGAATGAATACGCAGAGCTACAATATAAAGAAAAGAACACAGGACTTGACAGAGGGAGATCGCATCTTGTTCATGCATAAGGGGTTAGTCATGTCTCGGGTTTCAAACGCGGATCTTCGCAATTTCCGCCACTCTGACCGCTTAGACTGATGGTAAAACCCCACATCAAATTGCCTTCATTCGTGATGTAATTTCTCAGACTGTCGATTACAATCAAGTTCATAGGTTCAAGGATAGTATTGAGAATTAATAAAACAAAATTAAAACATGGAGAGCAGGAACAAAATACATAAAAAGGATGTAATAGTTGAAATAGGTAGTACATAGTCTAAAACATAGATGTAGGAATTCAAAGAGGATAAAAAAACGCATAACCTATAATTCAAGAGTAAAAATATTGTTTAAATTTTGTACATCATGGCCATATGATCACCTTCAACAACCTTGGCAATGAAATGGACAGAATCGTGACGAAGCCAACAGAGGCGAGAGTCTCGCAAATACCTCATATTAATTATACAATTAAATATAGTTAAACAATTTGGAGAACACAAAAACAGACATAAAATAATATCACTTTTGTACAACTATAAAGCCAATATTACGTTCTTTGTAATGCTCTACGAATCATTTTATATTGAGTTTTACTAACAGAAAACAATCGAACAAATTTATACCCAGCGGACACAATATATTGACTATCATCACCTTCAACCTGTTCTATTTTGTTAGGTATTAAAGTTACTGAATTCAAAAACGTTTCACGTAAATTTGCAATCTCGAGCAAATTTTCTTGATTGTCATACTTGACAATATTATCTAATCCGAGGAGTTCCGTTGCTTCAGACAACTCTTTAATTGTACCTGTCAAGCTATCATCTTTCTCACAAGGTAATTCGACATCTGTGCTCACACCAAACTTCAACGAACTTGACACATACGAACTGAAGGCTTTGGACGAGGAATCACTCACATTTTCTGTAATTTGCTTTCCATTTAGGAGAAATTGTAAACCTGGAATTACTATTCCATTGTATTCATTGTGAAGATGGCCAGCATTACTTTGGGAATGAAGATGTGAAAAACCGTCAAATATTTGTGAAGTTGTATTATTTAAATTTGAAATTTGATTGAACCCTTCTTCTTCTTCAACCAATGCACCGCGTCCGATGGATGTAGGACCTCCCAAATATTGCAATGTAGAAGACAATGGGGGATGCGGTAAAATATGATTCACTTGTGTGCTAATAGGTCCATGAATAAGAGGGATTACATTCACAACATTTTCAAAATAACTAGAAATTGGTTGGCCAGGCTTCAATACTGGACGGCTTTGAGAGTCATTTGGTACATCAATTTCTTTATTAAAGCCCAAGTACAGAGGATTGTGTGAGCTTAATTCTTCATTATCACCACTAACATAATCTCCTGAACTTTGTGCACTGGGACTTATAATTGGTGAATGTTGATTGACATCTTGTACTTGAAATTCTTGACCAGTTCCATCAAAAGTTGGAATTGGGGAGCTTGTTTGTTCATTATCACCACTAACATAATCTCCTGAACTTTGTGCACTGGGACTTATAATTGGTGAATGTTGATTGACATCTTGTACTTGAAATTCTTGGCCAGTTCCATCAAAAGTTGGAATTGGTGAGCTTGATTGTTCATTATCACCACTAACATAATCTCCTGAACTTTGGGCACTAGGACTTATAATTAACGACTGTTGATTAACATCTTGTACTTGAAATTCTTGACCAGTTCCATCAAAAGTTGGAATCGGTGAGCTTGTTTGTTCATTATCTCCACTAACATAATCTCCTGAACTTTGTGCACTGGGACTTACAATTGGCGAATGTTGATTGACATCTTGTACTTGAAATTCTTGACCACTTCCATCAAAAGTTCGAATTGGTGAGCGTGATTGTTCATTATCTCCACCAACATAATCTCCTGAACTTTGTGCACTGGGACTTATAATTGGCGAATGTTGATTGACATCTTGTACTAGAAATTCTTGACCAGTTCCATCAAAAGTTGGAATTGGTGAGCTTGATTGTTCATTATCTCCACCAACATAATCTCCTGAACTTTGTGCACTGGGACTTACAATTGGCGACTGTTGATTGACATCTTGTAGTAGAAATTCTTGACCACTTCCATCAAAAGTTGGATTTGGTGAGCGTGACTGTTCATTATCTCCACTAACATAATCTCCTGAACTTTGTGCACTGGGACTTATTATTGGCGACTGTTGATTGACATCTTGTACTAGAAATTCTTGACCAGTTCCATCAAAAGTTGGAATTGGTGAGCTTGATTGTTCATTATCTCCACCAACATATTCTCCTGAACTTTGTGCACTGGGACTTACAATTGGCGAATGTTGATTGACATCTTGTACTTGAAATTCTTGACCACTTCCATCAAAAGTTGGAATCGGTGAGCTTGTTTGTTCATTATCTCCACTAACATAATCTCCTGAACTTTGTGCACTGGGACTTACAATTGGCGACTGTTGATTGACATCTTCTACTTGAAATTCTTGACCAGTTCCATCAAAAGTTGGAATCGGTGAGCTTGTTTGTTCATTATCTCCACTAACATAATCTCCTGAACTTTGGGCACTGGGACTTACAATTGGCGACTGTTGATTGACATTTTGTACTTGAAATTCTTGACCAGTTCCATCAAAAGTTGGAATTGGTGAGCTTGATTGTTCATTATCACCACTAACATAATCTCCTGAACTTTGTGCACTGGGACTTACAATTGGCGACTGTTGATTGACATCTTGTACTTGAAATTCTTGACCACTTCCATTAAAAGTTGGAATTGGTGAGCTTGCTTGTTCATTATCTCCACTTACATAATCTCCTGAACTTTGTGTACTGGAACTTATAATTGACGTCTGTTGATTTACATCTGGTACTTGAAATTCTTGACCAGTTCCATCAAAAGTTGGAATTGGTGAGCTTGATTGTTCATTATCTCCACTAACATAATCTCCTGAACTTTGTGCACTGGGACTTACAATTGGCGACTGTTGATTGACATCTTCTACTTGAAATTCTTGACCACTTCCATCAAAAGTTGGAATCGGTGAGCTTGTTTGTTCATTATATCCACTAACATAATCTCCTGAACTTTGGGCACTGGGACTTACAATTGGCGACTGTTGATTGACATTTTGTACTTGAAATTCTTGACCAGTTCCATCAAAAGTTGGAATTGGTGAGCTTGATTGTTTATTATCACCACTAACATAATCTCCTGAACTTTGTGCACTGGGACTTACAATTGGCGACTGTTGATTGACATCTTGTACTTGAAATTCTTGACCACTTCCATCAAAAGTTGGAATTGGTGAGCTTGCTTGTTCATTATCTCCACTAACATAATCTCCTGAACTTTGTGTACTGGAACTTATAATTGGCGTCTGTTGATTCACATCTGGTACTTGAAATTCTTGACCAGTTCCATCAAAAGTTGGAATTGGTGAGCTTGATTGTTCATTATCTCCACTAACATAATCTCCTGAACTTTGTGCACTGGGACTTACAATTGGCGACTGTTGATTGACATCTTCTACTTGAAATTCTTGACCACTTCCATCAAAAGTTGGAATCGGTGAGCTTGTTTGTTCATTATCTCCACTAACATAATATCCTGAACTTTGGGCACTGGGACTTACAATTGGCGACTGTTGATTGACATTTTGTACTTGAAATTTATGACCAGTTCCATCAAAAGTTGGAATTGGTGAGCTTGATTGTTCATTATCACCACTAACATAATCTCCTGAACTTTGTGAACTGGGACTTACAATTGGCAACTGTTGATTGACATCTTGTACTTGAAATTCTTGACCACTTCCATCAAAAATTGGAATTGGTGAGCTTGCTTGTTCATTATCTCCACTAACATAATCTCCTGAACTTTGTGTACTGGAACTTATAATTAACGACTGTTGATTAACATCTTGTACTTGAAATTCTTGACCAGTTCCATCAAAAGTTGGAATTGGTGAGCTTGATTGTTCATTATCTCCACTAACATAATCTTCTGAACTTTGCGCACCTGAACTTATTATATCCAGTTGGTTTACAAGTTGGTTTTGAAATTCTTCTCCGTCAAGAACCTCTGGAGTTTGTGTGCTCTTTTTTTCGCTATTGCCATTCGCGAATACTTCCGTGCTTAATTCTTCTTGAGTTGTTTTTATTTGGCCTGTAATATCACCCTGCGGTGGAAATTTATTTAAAATTGGTGACTGAATACTTGTTGAGTCTTGATATTCGGCACCTGAAGTTTCTAAGATATTGCCCAGTGAAGTTGTAGATTCATTTTCATCTTTACTAAACCTGCTTACGTTAGTTTCTGCTTGTTCTCCAATGGCAATGTGAATATTTGTGTCATCTATTTGAGATGATGTATCATCAAGATTCGTCACGGTGGGTCCTGAGAGTAATATATTTTGATATGAATTGTTTGCCAAGTTTGAATCTTCAGTGTTTCCAAATGATTGAATGTCTGAAATTGACGCTGTTTTTCCAAGTTGAAAAGAGTGAAGTGTTGGCGGTTTTCCGAGAGTTTGCCAGAAGTTAAAATAGCTTGAGATGGAAGGTACTTTCACTGATGACCCAATGTATTGGTGAAGATATGGTGGTCGTTTGGAATGAGTGGAGAATCCTGACACAAAGTTAGTAAGATAGTGTAGAATGTCCTCACTGGCTGCCAAATTTACTTGGACGTTTGGTCCAACGATATCAGATAAACATGTTTCACAATTTGACAATAGTGTATGGAAACATGTTATTGATCTCTGAATTGCGTTTTGAAGTTGATGCAAGTTCAATAAATCGTCTGTCAACTTTTTAAATGCCTTATTGAAATTATTGACTTCTTTAGGATCAACGTTGAAATTAGGAGCATTTGAGATTTGCGATTCGATGTCTTTTAGTTTTGTTAAGAAAGAAGACTTCTCTAAAGGCGAGGTGCGATCTTGTGAGAGTGTATCTAATGTATCGATATTTCGGACGACTCGCTGCCAATGTTGCCAGAGTCCTTCTGCTTCTGATTCGACTGGTGTCTCAGTTACTGGGTCAAAGCACAAGGGCTCCGATGCTCTGGAAGTATTCGGATCCGTTGACGCATTCTTGTTGATTGTCGATGATGTAATTGCTTGGTCAACACTTGATTCAAGATGTGTTACTTGTAATCCTTGGTTATATTCAGTAGATCTCTCTATAATATATCCTGAAATTAATAAAAGTCTGTGTTACCCTTGAGAGTATTTACCAAATAGGTATAATTTTCATCGAAAGGGACATTCATTCTATAAATCATACCCTCCAATGCACGGGTTTTTCCTGCCTTAGAAGCACAGTGGTATTTTTAATACCCATTCTATTCTTTTTAATTATTTTAAATTTATAGTTAAAAGTGTTAATGTTAAAAATATGTGTGCTCCGAGATGTGTTCACGTTACATTTTAACGAAAATCAATACCTTTCTTAAATAATTTCTTGTTATTGCTTATTAAATTCTTAAGTTTAATAAATATTTTTATTTCGTGATGCCGGGATGCTAATTTAATGGCGGTGTGTTAGAGATAAATGTTCATTTGGGCTGTAGATGTTGCTAACTTGCTATATAGCTGTTGAATGATGCAACACTTATAGACATCTAAAAAGAATCAAAGTATTCATTTAAAATGTGATATAATTGAATTTGATGCAGTGAAGTTTGTTGAAATTAAAAAATTAGTTTGTCTGATTTTGCAACATTACTCAATTGAGTGGTCGGAGCGCGGGGGGTAAAGGCGCGAAAAGATTTTTTTTTACAAAATGGAGATAAATTGGGGTTTGCATCTTTCCTAATTGGAGGTAGTTTATTACATATTACGGCATATTACAGGTTTTCAATACCAATTATACCTCAAATATTTAATTTGACAGTCAGAGAGGTCAAACTCACTTATCCTTACGATTCAGACAAGTTTTTCACAACACCTAGAATCACTGAGGAGCTACAATTTACTTTTATTATACTCATTTCTTGAAAAATTACTTATATTTTTTCCTTGAACTAAAATCAACTTTTAGCTATGGAACTTTAGGCACCATTAAAATATCACTTGGTTGCATTTTCTTCTTACCCCCTCAATTATAATAATCGTAGTTGTGTAACAATAGTAAATAAAAAATGTAATGTGCATATAATATTATAATAGAGTTAAAATTTTACCTGGAATAGTCTTCCCATCCGCTAAATAGAGAGGCAAGGCAATTGACACAGCAAATAACAGAAGCGTCATTCTACTTGGAAAGCAAGACAGTAAATGTTCTAATTTTACTGAAAATATTGTATTATTCTCGTAGAAATATGGTTATTAAATTGCTTTTTAATAATACTTGTTAATTGTGATCTGGGATCAGAACAAACATTTATACTTACAGTCCGGTTTTAGGTGAAAGGAATAACACAAATTAGGTACCTTAATAATACTGGCTGCAAGACATGAAAAATTATCAATTGGTGGATTTGATGCCGTTCTGTGGTTTATTGAGGCAGGATTATTAATTTTAAAGTAATAATAAAAAAATCAGTTTTGTATGTACAATTTTAATGTTTCACAGAAGAGCGTCGACAAAATTGTATTGGCAAAGTCTCATACAATTTAGAATCCTATGCAGTCATTCATGAAGAAAATGTTCCAGCTGTCTGAAGAATGGATTTTGATCCAATTCGCATAAATTTTAAAACTACAAATTACACGAGTATGAAAATAAGAGTGTGTGGAAAAGTAACAGTTGATCTCACAACTTGGTTACTTCTTTGGCAACAGATATGTATAACCATGCAACACCATTGTTGTGGCAATTGATATTTTGTAAAATGCATTGCTACCTCCGATAAATGACATTTTCATTGATGATTAATCAGAAAACTAATCATTATTTTATTCAAATTTACTGAAATACAGTATATCAAGAAAATAATAAACTGAAAATGAGAACAAAAGTATCGTATACTCTCAACGAAGAAGCATGTAGTTAGATTTGCATTTACCTTGTTGAAATTACTACGAAATAATATTAGCTGGCTGGTCAGTGTCTGAGTAAGTATTAGCCGAAGTAAAAGACAAAGAAACGCTGATATTAGTATACTCGTCACTCGTCTTCGAGCATCTCCGGCTTGCCTCGCAAAAGTTCGGTTTCCATGTGAATTGCCATGAACACGAATATTTCTTTGCCATCTCATTACTCAATAACACCTTGTGCTGTCTGGACATTATCAAAATACATATAAACACACACACGCACGCACACATACGTCAGTTGTGTTGATACGTTGATTGCAATGGGATCATCAAAGATTTTCCTACTACTAGTGGCTGCTACTGCTGTGGCGGGGGCGACATTTGCAAACGTTTCCCCTGGCGACCAAGGAAATCCAAAAGCCGGTAAACAAAATATATTTTATAAACTAAAGCGCGAATGATGTCTCAGTTGGACTCAGAAAACATATCTGTGGTGTTTTGGGTTATTATCTATGTAGTTTTAAATCATTCTGCCTTGGGCATTAATAGGGGAGGGCGCTTCCCCTCCCTCTGAAATTCCACAAAGGCTGAAATAATACAGAAAATATTATTAAAATGCATAATTATTGGAGATATTTGTAAGTTTTGTTCACCCTCTTTTCCAAAATGTGGCATCATCTTTGATTACTTTGGCAACTTTGTCAAATGTTTATGCTACTTTGAAATACAGCTCAAATCGAACAAAATACAATTTAAAGTTAATTCCTCAGTACCTATAAGAAGGTTTAAGCTGGATTATAGATCATGTTCAAAACGCACACGAATTCTAAATTAATGTCAAATGTACAAACATTTTCCGGGACTATGCGCCCCACGCCCAGACCCACATATCTGGGCCCCCTTCTCCCAGGACATCTCACTGAACTTTCAAAATGGGCACCCCTTCCCGTTCTGGCATAAATCCGGCGAAAGCTCGTGTATCTATCAGCGTCAATAAAGTATTAAAACCTTTAAACCTTTATGATATCATGTTCACATTTCCAACTAGATTGTATTTATCAAAAAAGCTATATACGAAATTTAAATGTAGATATCTAAGTGTCAGCAATTGCCGGTTTACCAACTAACTTTTACCACTAAATTCCAAAGATTTATCAAAGATTCTCAAGACATTTTTTGACGACAAAGTGTGTATCTGATTGTTGAAATCGACTTGGCCATACATGAGGTATCATCCGGTCAAACATGTTTTCAATTTATTTTAAATCTAAAAAAATTGATGAATGTTCAAACCTGCACTTAGCTAAACATCGTGATGAAACGCTGTCTGTCTGCAATGATACAATTTCCATTAATTACTCTCTGATCTCAATTCAGTATGTGTTCAATCATCTCTGTCAATCAGCGTCTTCTTGCTGCATTTGTATTCAGCCATTTGTATTCAGCCACCTAGATATACGTCATCGCATCGTGCATCAAGGCTTTTCCTTTAATATTTATATACAAGAAAAGAGCCAGCATCACTATAAAATGTTTGTGAACACACGGCTTAACAATTAATATAAAAAACTAAATAATTATATACCAACTAAAATGATTAAAAAAACATATGATTATTGAAACAATGAGACTAATAGTGATAACATTTACGAAATAAATTTTGAGTTGCTGCAACTGTATTGAAGTTATTGCTGGTAATAACCAGCAAATCGCTTCAGGAGATAAAACATTTTTATAAGTTACCATTTTTCTAAAATTTGATATGACCTGAGGTGCCTAATCCCCTTCTTATTATAATGTCCCTTCAAGTAATCATGTTAATATTTTCTTTAAAGTACCTATTTAAACAAATGCTTCTCGCTCACATTTACAAGGTCCATTTACCTTTGTGACTTGCAGACGACACCAAAAAATATAAAAGTGCATATTAATCGTATTTTTTACAGAATACATAGTACATGAAATTAGATGCGTCATGACATACGTATCATTTGAATTCCATCGAAAGTATTTGCTTGGGTATCAATTAGTAGAAGACGCTCGGTCCTTGTAAACAAGCTATTAGGTTACTAATGATGATTACATCTCTCATATACAGTGATGCTATTCACCAATGGTGGCCTCCAATTCAGTACATGCTCCATTAATTCACATTTCCAATCTTGATGCTATTGAAGGTTAACCTATAAGATGTGCAATTTGATTTTTAACAATATAATTGATTACCAAACAATGCAATTGGATCAGGATACCATTTACTTTCTTCGCAAACACTTATACTCTAGACAGATCCTAACCGAATTTAAATGCTTGGTTTAATAAATCGTTTTTTAAATCAACTCTTTTATGAGTAAGTATTTGATTGTTAGGAAAAAGACAGTAAGACTTCGTGAAAAAGTGCAAATTTCTTGGGGTTTGAATCCAATGACTGTATACCTACTCAGTGAAGTATACGTATCTGATCTTGAATTTATTACTATACAGTAGAGTGTAGGTCAATTATTATTTTAATTATTAAATCATGTTCCGTGGAATTTGTCAGAGAACATGCAAAGTTTTAATTTGACTGATTAAACTGATTAAACTGGGAAGGCACTATTAAAAGTACGTCTTGGATATAAACAAAACAGGTTTGTAGGAAGATGTTGAAAAAAATTTAGCCTTGGCTCTGATTATGAGAATCACTTTGAATTTCTAAAGAGTACTTGGAAATGGAATTATCGTGAACTGGACATTCATGTGGTAATTTTAATAATGAAAGGTGCATAAGTTTTTACCGTGTGAACAATAAGATGTATTGGATCGATGAGAAATCGACAGGACATCGCACAGATGCGTCTCTATAGATGCAGGTCTGCAGTCACTTTCGAGTCCTTAAAGTAATCTACAGTGTATCGATGTTCATTCTTTTCTTTCTTCGCAGACAATCTATCCCAGTATAGAGTTGATTTTGTAACAGGAAGCGTACTTTTATAGTCAGCCAACCATAAAATGAAAAAGCTGGAAACTTTTTATACGAATATAAAAACAATTATCCTCAAGGTTTGATTGCATAATGCTTGAGCATTAGATAAATCATGAATCCTCTTTACATATGATCGCATTATGTCCTCGTATAGGTATAAGTATCCCTAAAGCTGATAGAATTTACCAAATTTCAACGACTCTTGGCCGAGCCCTTCGCCAATACATAATTTGTACATTTCTTCTCAGTCTTTATGACGATTGACGCGTGACTGTGGCAATGGGCCTCGCAATGGACTCAACAAAACTTAATATTCATAAGTGGAAGGAAAGGAAAGAGACGGCATTATAGTTGGAATTATCCGGGCATTAGCAACAGAGTACTAAATACAGATATGTTTTGGGATGTCCATCCAAGCTTTAACGTCTGACTGCATAACACTTGTTCAACAACACAATACAGAACAATTATTTTTACTTTTGTTTGCCAATTTGAATTAGAATGAGTCATGTGTACTTATATCTGTACATCAGACGTAAAAGGCCCGAAGTCCGTTTTCTCGATTTTGCGTTGATTGATTGATTTATTAAAATTTTGAGTTTCACATTAGTAAAGTTTCAATTATTAATTAGTATGTTTGACTTAATTAAACACATTGGCGTATTTTGAAGAAGAGTACAACTCGCCATTTTGTGGTTGCCATTCTGTAGTTTGACGAGGGCATGGTGGACGAGGGTATCTCGCCAGATCCAGTTTTCTTAACTTGTAATAAAAAATTCAGGACAAAGTATCAAGATTTATAAATTTTATGGCAATTTTTATGATTCCTAGGGTGTTCTTTGTACAAATTCAAAAATTTACTCGCAATTTCCAGACAATTTTTTATCTTTAAAAATCATACGCCAATGGGATATTAAATGTAATTTATTATTGATGAGTAGGTAAGTTAGACTTTTATGTTCAAGTATAGTTTGTTGGCAGCCGTCTATAAATGTATTTGTCTTTCTTGTAGGTCTTCGAAGTGCACTGCCTGAGTCTAGCGTGAAGCTCCGCTCCAAGCCCGGGCCTGTGCCTCTTGTCGTCTCTAGACGTCGTCGCGTGCCGGCGCCGCAACGCATTGCAAGACAGTCGTCGGGCGCCGGCTCATACGCATCGTCAGGAGCGGGCTCATTCTCCGGTAGAGATCTCTTCCTAATCTTTTCAGCGACAATCCTCATGTTCGAGGCGGCTGTCGACGCCATTCTTTGACATCAAAACTGTTATAAGCCAGGAAATGGTGTCCATTTATGTAGATTCTATTATCCGTGATTCATTAGAATCAGTGGAAAACTCATGCTGCGGTTAACTTAATTTATATACCTACAGCTTTCCTCATATTTTACAAAATGGAACCTGATCAGATTGGACTAATTAAGCAGGATTTTGAGTGGGTTGAGAGTATGATTTGTTAATTTCTTAGGTGTTCATGCGGATTTCGTAGTTATGGAGCTATAGAATCCTCATGGAGCATCACCACTGAAAGCACCACCGAAGAAATGAACACGTGATCAGAATGTGATTAATAATTAGTCAGCATTCGATTAATGATGTCTTAAGATAATTTTCTACTACACAAAAAATACGTTTGCCAGTATATTAGCTTTTTCCTCTTATCTTCTTTTTTGTGATTCTGCTTTCTTGATAGAATTTTAGGTACGTCCTAGCTTTTATCTCAATAACGACAGTAACCTGGCATCTAGAGAACCAACCACAGACAGATACGTTTGAACTGTCGTGAAATATGACACCATCATATTTCCTGAGTTGTATGATCTTTTCAATGGTCTTGGTCTTTCCAGAGATTCGATGAGACTTCGATTCTCAGGTATTTCAAACTATTCTGGTTTCTTCATTATAATTTTGTGTGTTACCATTGGTATATTATGTTTTTAGGTAACTACCAAGGCGACAACAATGGTAATAATCCCGCTGGATTTGGATTCGCTGGCGCTGGTAATCAGTTCCCCTCTTTTCCCTTCAATAATCCCAATCCTATGGGAGTGATGCCATTTGACGTCAATTCACTCTTCCAGTATTTCCAACAAATGCAACAACAATTTCAACAAAACGCTCTCAACCAAGGGTAAGAGAACTTTCAGTAAATATTTGGTTACCCTTGCCAGTTCAAGATCTTGATGCTTGATGCTTTAATCTTAGAGAAAGGAGAAGTTTTCCCCAAGCTTTTAAATTTGTATCTGTTTGGCTTTACCTGCTTGAATCTTCTGCTTTCCAAACATTTCTTTCCGAATCACTAGCAAATAATGCTTCGCTGCAATTGATTTGGTAACAAGCAAAGAGAAAACGTATTCGAATAAAATAATAATACATAGGTAAAGCAAATGTATACTTATTAAGTTAGATCCAAGTGGAACTCAGGTGGACTTACTGACGTTGGTCGTTGATTGATATTCATTGGTTGAAATCAAAACTTTTAACCACTTTTAAGCCAAGAGAAGTTCCCTACAAACTCGGTATCAGAGATTATGGAGCTTTTAATTTCATTACGATTTCTTCAAATCTCAAAGTTTGGAACAAGAGCTACTTTGGCTAAGAAGTGTGTGCTGTGGCAACATTAATTTTATCGTGGGTTGCTCTTGAATGAAATTTGCGAACTATGCGTTGATAGTAGAAGTAAAGAAGTAAAGTCTACAATACTTGAAAAATAAGTATTGCTACGAGATTAAATACCATCAGAATAAAGTAAATGAAGATTTTCGTCTAAAAATACGTTTATTTTTCTACAGTCACCAAATAGTGCGATTATTTTCAAATGCTACATCTTATTAATATTAATAAGATTCAAAATATCTTTCAGATGTTTAAAAATAAATAAATTGTAAGCGTTTACGATGATGCACATAAATTACACACGAATAATTTTGACAGTATAAAAAATGCTAGACTACCACAAGAATTATTGATAATTACGATAGCGAATCACAACAAGAATAATGTCCTTTGACTTACATTTACGAACAATGTGCCTTCTTTATGTTCAAATTCAAGCATGTACATCTTCATTTAGGTCAATAATCGCTTCACAATTTGGTGCCGGACCAATATCGTCATCATCATCGTCTATTGGTACCGGTCTATCTACCGGTCCAATATCGGTGTCGTCGATTGCTACCGGTCCTCTGTCTTCCTCGTCTATTGCTACCGGACATGTATCTTCTTCGTCGATTGACAAAGGACCTTTAGCAACTTCATCTTCTTGGCCATCTCATGTTGCTCTTGAGGATGGTTCTAAGGTGCCTATCATATCAGCCTATGCTTCCTACGCTGCTTCACTTCCTCAAAAAACAGGGGAAAGAAAGACGTTAGTACGCTCTATCTGCTTCTTTACTAATCACTTTACTAATTTCTGATAATTTCAAAGCTTAAACATCAGCTTTTCCTCTGCTAAGAAGAGCTTCTTGAAAATGGGGACTAACTCTGCATGACTAAATCGAATTAGCTGCTTCTTGCCTCTGCATTTGGCAAAAATGTGTTTTCTTGTTCGTCCATGATAAAATTTTACTTTGCCGTGGAAAATTAACCATGTAAATTATTTACTTATTTCAAGTAAATGGTTTTTGTTAAAATCAGAACACAATTACCAAGGCATGGACACACTAGAAGACAATTCGTTAGCTATCAAATTTTACATTTTTTGATCTAGATTTGAATGATTTGATTTGTCTTCATTGAATACCTGAACATTTCGCTTTTTATTTAGGAATATCTGAATGCGAATTTATACAAATAGTTGATAATGATACCAAATAACGTCAGATACCTGGAAGCAACTCGTAATTGTAAATATCAAGGATATAACGCACAAAATACTTGCCTCTATTCTGCACGACAGCACGAGCATTTTAACGCGAATTTTGCCGCATGATTAATGCATACACTGCAATAAATTCAACGTGTGAACTTAAATCACATGCGATCGACATATAATGATGATGAAGTATTTCGTTGTTGTAGCTTGACCAACAGTTACGGGATTGCATCAAGGGAAGGAGATTTAGGGCCGAATGGCTTCAGTAAGGTATCTTCACATAGTTACAGTAACAACGCTATCGGCGGTGGCCCCATGGATAACGTGGCCAGCTACATGGGTTCTGGACAGGGTTATTCAGATGGAGCATCTGCAGTGGCCTCGATAGGACCGCAAGGTTTGTATACTCAAGCATGCAGTGTTAGATATTACATACTCTTTTCAGAAGATGGTTCCCAAATATTAATTCCTTAGTCCTGAAAGGTGTCAGTCTACTGGAAAAGTTGATTTTTGAATGATTTTACAAAAACATTTAAATGGAGTGTTTATGTTAATTTGAAGATCATTATATTGTCTTTCCCAAATCGTCAACCAAAAATATTTTACAACAAATATGCTTTGCAGATGAGTATTTTGATTAAAATTTTGATTGAGGATATTTTTCAGTGTTAACGCTTTCTTCATTGGCGTAAAACTTTACTTGGAACGCTTACCAATCTTTTAGGATAAGCAATCCTTATTGCTACATCCCTCTAACACATGGTACAAATAGATGTACAGTGTTAACTTTAGAGTTCAAAACAAAAACATTTTATCTATGAGGATCAGGTACTGCATTCGTGCAGCGATTTTCGTGTTCGTTATTTGCACATTGACAATTACGATAACTATAATTTGCATTGACTCAGAAATAAAATCATTTCACAACTCAAAGGGTGATTAACTTTAAAAAAGTTCATTTTTTCTAGAAAATTACAAATATGTTAATCTTCTTGTGATTTTATCGTAATTGTCGTGTTGTCATTATTGAACAATTGCTTCTCTTTCTCCTTATCGTTTCTTCAACAAATAGTATGACAAGTTCAAAAGTTCTCTATGAAAGTTGATTCCTGATTGTGTTTAATCAATACAAGTATAAACGTTGACTAATTTACATAGTGCTATTATAAAAATACATTCCAAAATAGGTTAGGCTTTTTCTTTTTTTGTTTGAACTCAATGATCGTTTTGAAATGGCTGTTTGAACTCATAATGTTTGTACAATTTTCCAGGTGGTTACGGTTCAGCCAATCTGTACCCTGATCTTGGCAACCGGTTCGGCAGTGAGAGTGGCCATGTACCACCTCCTAGTGGTGGGAACGTCGGGGTCTTCACATCCAGCTCTTCGGGTAGCAGCGACATCAATGGTCATCGCACCAGCTACAAGACAGCTACTTCTGGTATCAACGATAACGGCAAGATTACGAGTTTTACTGTCAGAGATCCACCGAAATAAATGTACCATCGTGAACACATATATTGAAATCTGTGTCTTTTCGCTTTTGACGTAAATGTCTCGTGGGTTAAGAAATAAATGGGATGTATTTGTTTTTAATCAGGTAATTTAAGAAATTTTTAGCTCTATACATGGGCAAAATGTAATTCACTTGACTTTAAATCTCCATGGTTTGAAGCTTATAATGACATTTTTGTAAGTAAAAGTAAATTAAAAATATTTTTTAATTCACATGTTATTTTACACTATTCCTATAACATTGAAAAATATAATATGTTTCGAGCCAAAATTAATATTATAATTGAGTAAGAAGACACTTAGGGAACAACTAAAGTAGAAAGTAATTCACAGTTTAGCGATGTTATTTTTCCATTCTCCCTAGTTTCCCGTCTATGTTAATATTTACAAGTTCTTGATAATTTTTATCTCCCTCTTTTGGAAAATCAAGTTTCCCGTCAATGTTGAATCTAGGTGTATTGATGGGAACAGTGTCCCTATTCCTGTATACAGTCATGACTGGACACTGGATGGCAGGGTAGCCATGGTCCTGCGGTGTTGCTCTGCCTTGACATCTGGTACCATGAGGTGAAACATTTACCCACCCCTGGTTCTGATTACCATTGCTCGTTATGTAGTTACGTTGGTTATTTACCACACCTGGCGACACATGATTGTAGTTATTTGGCCGACGGTGCTGTACAAAATTAGGTTGGTATACATGTGGGTACTTTGGTCCATTATATCGAATAGAAGTGTGTGGTTTTGGAAATCTGACGTAATTAGGAACATTATGATTAACAGTACAACATGGCTTTTGAGTCGTGTAGCATGGTTTTTGAGTACCGAGAAATGTTTTGCGGGATGTGTAGAATGGGTTTTGAGTAGGGTAAAATGGTTTACGGGATGTGTAGTATGGGTTTTGAGGAGGATAATAGGGTTGACGGGATGTGAAGTATGGGCTTTGCGTGGTGTAAAATGGTTTGCGGGATGTATAGAATGGTATTTGAGTAGTGTACACTCCTTTTAGACCTTTAACAATAGGCACTACTGGAAAATCATAATTCGGAATTAGATTTCCCCCTGGTTTTTGGGAAGTAGTGCCTTCTGTGGAGCCATTACTATGATTATTATCCCCTGAAACCCTCTTTGATCCTTTATAAATCGGCACAATAGGCACAGGTATTGCATTAATATCAGAGTCCGAGATGTTATACGAAGGATCTAAAGTCAATGAACATTTTCCGTCTTGACAAAGTTCTTGAAGAGTTTCTGACGATCGGTGGTCTATTGGTCCAGTTGCGGAATCATTGACAGAAGAAGACGAGACAACTCCTTGAACGTTGACGGAGACATAGTTCTTGATCACAGTGGTTGGCTGAAGAGATGCTGTGGACTTGGGAGATGAATCTTCGGCAGATGATTCGGAAACTGATTCTGGGAACAGGACTCTTCCGTTCACGTTGATGCCATTAGCTGTGTGAGAAAGAAAATAGAGTTGACAAAAAAATCACAAAAAATGTCAGCTGAGATTTGTTTCTTATAATGCATCTTTTAATATTTATTTATTATACACCTATGAAGACAGCAACATTTCCGCAGACTAAAATTTATCCACATAAGAATTCCAAGCAACGCCATCTATATAAAAGATGTTGTAATAATAATTAATAATTATACTACCATTACACTCGCCATCTCATACTTGAATGACTTATATTGTAAAATTAAGAATCTTACTATAAAAGCATGCACAATTGAATTATATTATTTTATTTGTTGATAAAATGCAAATTGTCATATCATTCCCAATAACATTCTATATATTATTGTGACAAACCTAAATGAAATGAAATTAAAAACATTAATTCATTGAGATAATGGTTTTCGAGGCAGCTGGGGGTGAACTTTCAAGTTTTAATAGTCGAGCTTTGAATGCAATTAAAGATTACGTCATCTTTCTTTGATGTAAGATTTGACTTGCCTTTACTTAATATCCACGTGTTTTAATAATGCATTATTTGACGGAAACATAATTTAGTATTAAAATTTACTCTAAAAGACGATGCCGTATGCAAGCAGGTAATATTAATTATACTCAAACCAGGATTAATCACGATCATAGCGGTGACGCCGGGTTCGACTTTCAGCTTTTTCCACATTATTAGATCTGTTAGTACTTCCCATCAACCATCATCATGACATAATTATTAATAAGTAGTCTGCTTTCCATGAATACCAAGATAGTATCAGTGAACCAGGAATCACCGTATAACCAGTAGGCTCCAAGATAATGGATCATGATTGAATTCTGTCAAACGGCTTTTCTGCTTTTTTAGGGAGATGTAGGCCCCTCCCCAAGGTAAAATGATGTTATGACTAAACACAGCTCAATCAAAAGTATTATTTTTCCTTCTAGAATTCCATTTGTGACTTCGATTGATATCGATATCTCGATCTATATCGTTTCAAATATTTCGATATAAAATATCTATCGAGATTCAAGTAAATTATTCCGATTCGAAATCAACAATAGCGGCGTTAACTTCATTGACGGTAATCCCACGTCAGTTATTGTAATAAATATACAGATGGAGAGTAAATTATGGACTCTTATTGCAATTACAGAAAATCCTGTTATTTCATAATAACTATGACTAATTACTAGAAATATACTTTACATAAAAGCAAATTTAATTTATTGATTGTAAATGTCTATACCTCTGGAATTGCTTGAAGCGATCAGAAGTCCAAGAAGAATGATGTCTAAGATCATCTTGATGATAATGGAAGCGATTCACGACGTGAGAGCTGAGATCTGCGACTAACAATGTCCCGAAGGTGAACACAATCACATCTTCGCATTATATCACCATAATCGCAAACCGGACAACACTCATTTCACGCCTTTGCATTGCCGCACAAAAACACTCATCGTTTCTACACTCTTAACGAAGTTCGTCTTATTTCAAATTAATGATATCCTGAATAACCTTGAGATATAATCAATATAATTTTTTAATTTACATCTTGTGACTATATATACAATTCATTTTTCTGAATTTTGATGGTGTCAATAACTTGATCGTTCTTCGACCATCATCATAATCATCTTTGGGATGATAACGGTGAGGAACAGTCTTTCCCATGTAGATTATTTAAGACAAAGTCAAACTAAAGGCATTATCTAGTCGGGCGTTAGCTCGACGCTGCCAAGCACCGCTCTAATACAACGTGCGAGCTACTACCAGAGACTTATACCGCAACGGCTTAAGTGGTCGAAACGAGGTGTCGACAGGCATACATGCAGTGAGAAATGAAAGTTGAAAATCATGGTTATCGGGTATATTTAGCCACCTGACAACACCTAACCAAATATCAAAGTGCTGCGTTCATCCCTTCGGGGTGAATTTTGGGCCTCAAACATGCAAGGATTGACTTTCATGGTGGCTGGCTGGCTGGCTAGGCACGTCGTTTTGCTTGCCCTTTTCTACAGATTGCACGGTTTGGTCTAGAGAGTTGAAATTTGGTAGACACATAGAGTCCCCCTTCTCACGCGTACTTCTGAAAGAAAATCTGAAATATTTTGACCGGAAGTGAATTTATCAAATTTTAAATTTTAATTTTTTTCAAAAGTCAAACGGGTCCATCGACAGTTTTGAAATTTGGCAACATTAAAGACAATGTATTGCTAGACACTCCACTTCAAGAAAAAACAAAAATTTCAAACCGGAAGTGGAAAATTTATCAATATTAAGCGTTCCGCTCTTCCCCTTGTTCCCCTTGTTGCTTGTTATAGAAATCGGCAGCAGACTGCGTCTCGATAGATATTTGTCGACTAATTGTGCTGTTCATAGAAGAATTCATTATGCACTTCATAATTTTGTCACATTGAAAGATTCAAACCTCAAATATAGGTACCTCAATATGACGACAGAATATGACGTAGTATCAACCATTTGAGAAAACTAGTTTGGATAGTATTTATGGATATTCAAGTATTGGGACAATAATACAAACGAATAACAGACATCGATTCCGTTCCATAATGACATCTTTATTTCTACTACTTCACGTATGAATATTATAATATCTAAATTTATTTCAGTTTCGAGAGTATGGAAACTTCGTTTTGTGTAGAATAAAGAATAATAGATTAACTACACACAATTATGCAATGGCATTTTTAAAAGAATACCTAATGCACGAAATAATTCATACTGTCTAAAATATCAAAACAAACAATAAATCAATTAGATGCATCAACAATATGCCATCACTATCAGGAATAAAGACCGGTAGACTAATTGATTGTATGATCTATGCGTAAATAACACATACACCCCCCCCCCCCCCCACACACACACCATAATCAATAAACAACAACAATAAAAGGTCATTTAATATCGTGAATCGTCATTGCTTGGAGAATAAACAATTCACATTCAGATCTATTCAGTGGCTGGTGGATTAGGGGTGGGGGTTGTGTTGTGAGCGTATCAGAGGTTTGGTTTCCTATGTTGTCTTGACACTTTTAAACGAATACAAATGTACGTAGATGACACTTGTTTTGGAATATAACATAATAGATTCTGCTGCAGTAGGAGGCTGTCTTCTAGCACAATTGTATTTTCAAATAACTTATTTTCACACTATTGTAAAATTGTATACTTCAAGACAATGAGTAAGCACACGACTCGTTCGAAGACGTCCCCAGGGTAAAATTAGTAATCGTAAAGGACTTTTATTTAAAGCCATTTCATTCAAAATGAAATAAAAAAATCTTATTCATAAATTACATTCATAACTATATTTGGTACTTTTTAAAAGAATTTGAACATTAGCTTGTATATTACATGACGTGTTGGATAAAGTCATATTTTAAACAATGTTTTTTTCACTTGAGTCTTGACGAGCAACAGTTTTTTTTAAATGTATAGGTACGCACTGAATGGGACCGAGGAGATAAAATACGCTCCGTGTTACCATTTTTTCTCATTGTTATCATATATATATATATATATTTTTTTTTAATCATTTGAGATTTTTTATGTTAATTTTCATTTAGTGAGATTTAAACAAAATATGGGTAGGTACATTGATTTTTAATTGATTGTCCCTCGTACATACCGATGTAAGCGGTAGACACCTTAGGGAATTTATAAGCGTGTGATCAAGGATTATGCGTCTGTTCTCCGGCAAAAATAGTGCTTTAGCTTCTCGGGTATCTTGGCAATCAGTCAGGTACAATCAGGTTGACCGTTCTTTGTTGGTTTGTTCGTGTGTTGGTGTGTTTTGTGACTGTTAATGATATACGTCCTACTCCTTCCCAACCAGCACTATAAACACCAGGTGGCTCAGCTAGTTAATCTTAAAGGAACTCTAGGTTGACATCTTCAAAATCAATTTTCACAACAAGGCAATATCAAATGGCCACATCCTTTGCCGTAATTCCTTTAACTTTCAGTAGTGTCTCTCTGCGCATGAACAAAGGAAAAGGCTTCTTTGATAATGATGGAAAATTTAGTGAATCTCTCACTTAGGGATGGTGTTTTGGAGGTAACCTCCGAAATAAAAACGTATCGTTTCGTACTCTCCCTAAGTGAGAGATTCACTAAATTTTCCATCATTATCAAACAATCCACTCGTAGCTCAGAAGTTTGAGCATAGCCATTCGAGAGAGATGTATTCACGTTGTCAAATGAAGTCGAAGTGCTTCAGTCTTCGTGTATAGGTCAGATACTCGGACTCGCAAGAGTTGTATGGCAACCCAACCTGCTGATTAAGAATGCGTCCCGATAGCTTAATGGTTAAAGCATAGGGCCGGAAACCCGAAGGATCTGGGTTCGATTCCCAGTCGGGGTGCGCGTTTTTATTTCGCAGGTTACCTCCAAAAAAAAAAAAAAAGGCTTCTTGGTATGAACGTTCTTATTTTCTCCTACACCCTTTGACCGATCTCAACCAAATTTGGTGTACTCATTCTATATGAAATAACCCATACCGTATGATACTTGATCCCTTCCAACATCCCCTAATTTAAAAAATCACCCGTAGGTAATAATAGAAAATTATATATGCATATTCTGCATAACCCCACTCGGGATCTTTGGTACGTTTTTAAACTGTTGGCGGAAAAATTTGCGGCATAATCCATGTTATGGAACTATCACTAAACAGCAGTGTTGGATTTGTTCCTCAAAAAAAGGAACTAGTTCCAGTTCAAATAAAGAACTGGTTAGTTACCTACCTGGAAAGTTTCCAGAAACTGGAAAGTTAACTTATGAAATAAGTTCCTTTTAAGTTATATTGCCTTCCAAAACACATCCGGATTTTATTTAAAATGTGCTGTAAACATCTGTAAGCCTTAACGCTTTACCAATAGAGTTTAAATTACACAAAAAAGTGAACTTAGAAGAATTTAAAATTAAGGAAACGCATTTACAATCATCTACCTTTCGTGTACCTTTCAGTTTACCAACTGGCAACTAATATGCGTAGTACGAGATGACGCACAAATTCCGGTCTACACCGGAACAATACACCTACAATTTACGTTATTCACAAGTTGTGAACTTTTAGCAATTTAAAAGTTGAGATAACTCATATTCAACCAAAAGAAATTGACCCATTCGTTATACTAACTTGGGAACTATTGGAAGAAAAACAGAAATTTTTAGACAAGAAGTGACGTTGTTGGCGTTAACAATGTAATGATAGGTAACACTCAATGATCAATGAAAGCTGCTGTAAACTACCACCTCATGTGACATGTTGTACAAAAACAAAAACTTGTATATAGACTGCCAAGCACCTTTCCCCCTAAAAAGATTGAGATCTAAAAGAAGGTCGCAGCAATAATATATTGTTGAAACATTTTCGCACTTAAAATTCGTGAAATCATTTCGCCCAGTTACTGCCGCCAAGCACAACATTATAAACCAAACATTGTACCCAAATTTGAGATTGAAAAAATCTCTATGTGAACCATCATAGTATAAACTTTAAAACAATTATACTCATTTAAAACTAAAAATAGAAAGTATTCAAATTTTAAAAACGTAAACAAAATCAATTTAAAAACATTTTTTTTTTACATAACTTAAAATACAAATTAAAAAAAATTATTTAAAATTAAATAAAACAAAATAAAAGTAAAAAAAATAAAAATAAAGCTTGGCGCATTGAATTTGCACCGTCATGTTGACTTCTTCCTTCTTTCCTTCATCACCTTCTTCTTCCTCTTTCTTTCGTCGTCTCCTTGGTCGACATTTTCTTTTTATGTTGCCCCCTCCTTGACACAATGCGCCAAGCTTTATTTTTATTTTTTTTACTTTTATTTTGTTTTATTTAATTTTAATTTTTTTTTTTTAATTTGTATTTTAAGTTATGTAAAAAAGAAATGTTTTTAAATTGATTTTGTTTACGTTTTTAAAATTTGAATACTTTCTATTTTTAGTTTTAAATGAGTATAATTGTTTTAAAGTTTATACTATGATGGTTCACATAGAGATTTTTTCAATCTCAAATTTGGGTACAATGTTTGGTTTATAATGTTGTGCTTGGCGGCAGTAACTGGGCGAAATGATTTCACGAATTTTAAGTGCGAAAATGTTTCAACAATATATTATTGCTGCGACCTTCTTTTAGATCTCAATCTTTTTAGGGGGAAAGGTGCTTGGCAGTCTATATACAAGTTTTTGTTTTTGTACAACATAGGTGTATATAATAAGGTTTATCCTGGGCGCGATTATTGCTACTTGAAAACTTATATCTGAGAATAAACCCAGGTCTCCGGAGGTGATAATTTATACGTTTTGGCGATCTAGGTAATTTCTCAGTATTTTATAATTTTATTATTATTATCATGCCATTTATATTTACAATTTCTCGGCTTTTCCAGATTAAAGCCAATATGGGTCTTCCATAAAACTTTAACACAATACTGCATGCTCCGCGAATTGCTTTTTTTGCAGTTTTAAGTTGATGAATGGAGTTCCAATTTATCACCATGACTCGCGAAGTTCCTGGCAACGAGACTTTGCTGCAATCATCACCTCATTTAGTGCCAGATATCCCTTATCTCATGCGGCATGCCAGGTCCAAGTATATTCGGATTTTCTCACGCTGTGCATTTCAACTTGTCATCTCGCATGTGCAAGTTTTGCTTGAACATAATGTCTCTGTCTGTTAACCTATACCAGTGCAGCGTCACTTATTTGTTTCCCAATACCGATTCAGGGATGTATTTGTTATTGGGAACACCACTTTCTGAAAGCTGTCAATTATCATCTAATGTATGTGAATCTGAACTATTTTATCTAGATGTTTGTGCTGCTGAATATTCTCTGCAATAGCACGAGCTGAGCAACTCAATGTATGCACAATATTTGATCCGATATTATATTACACACGCGGCCGTTGTTCTCATTGGTTAACATACTTAATAGCTTAACTAACACTAAATCAAGTCACAATAAGAAAAATAAAAGGTACACTCAAACCAATAAAAACCAATAAAAATCGGTACTCGTAAAGAAAATGATTGACTGATTACGGTTTGATGGCATCATCCCATGAAATATGTGTGAACGCATCATCTACATCTAGTAGGTGAGCTCTTATTTCATTGATAATAACAAGGATTGATTGTCAAGGAACTTTACCAGTTGCCAATCCTTTTCTTTTCGAGGACCAATTTTTATTGGTTTGAGTGTACCTATGGAAGTAAAAATGACTGGTAATAGATTTTAAATAATAACACTTGACACTAAGATAATTGAAAGTGATTGAAATTGGTTGAAAGGTAATGAAATTATAGCAATCGTGAACCCGACTATTTGAATCATTTAAATCTCATATTACTAGAATTTTTATGTGTGGTTAATGTAATTTTATAATCACTGCACAATTTCAACAAAGATATTCGAAACGACAGTAGCGAATACCATTTTTAAATGTCTGTTTTCGCATCTACAGGTCGCACCGTTTCTCAGATTGAGCTGAATTTGGCAAACATGAAAGATGGGCAAACACTAGATGGTTTACAGAATTAAATTTTAACCGAATCCTCTATTTGGTTCAAAATTTTAAGAAAATATCTTCTGATTGGTTAAACCGAACAAGTCGAAACTTTGCAAGTTTTGCCAGGTGTTTCCAAACTTTCATCAAAATCCTTTTTTCTTTGGTTAAAATTTAAAAAAAATTCTTATTGGTCGCTTCAACTCGAGTTCAGGGTTATTGCTCTGTCCAGAGTGTAAAAGCAGGTATGCACGTATCGAAGCAGGCTCATCAACGCGTTACACTGAGCGTTTTCCTAGTGTTACACTTTTCTTGCACAAGAGGCAAGAGAATGCTGAGTGGTAGTACCTTCTTGAATCATTACACCATACATCCTAAAAGTAATTTAATTTCAAAGCCGTGAGAGTTAATCTAAACTGGAAGATTTGTTGTATCAGAGATGGTAATTAAATTATCTTGACAGTACGCCGACGGACGTAAAAATTGCAGCAAACTCAGAGATCTGAGTTTGCTGCAATTTTTACGTCAGCTTCAGCTTCTGCAAAATACACCATTGAATGAATAATCAATTTTATGAATTGGGGTTCTTTTTAATTTTAATATTAAATGATTTACATTTTTAAATATGTCAGTCCAAGAGTAGTTTTTCTGGAAATTCTTGCTTTTTTGAAACTTAGTACCTACTGTTCAGAATATCTATCCCATTCCTAATTTTTCATCAGCACATCAATTTTCTTTGAAGTTATAATTCCAGTTCAATGAGCATTTCATTTCATATATCTGGAGTATTCTCCACCATTCACTCTAAAATTCAAGATGCAAAATGACGCAATACAAAATCTTCAGTACTTGCCTCTGGCCGCGTAGCAGCGTAGCAGCTTGTCATAATCGAGAAACCCCATTGTTTGAGATGCAAAACGTTGTTCTTCCCCGGTCTTCCCGCACGCTCAATCCAATCAAACAATGCAGAATTAATCGATTGGGAATATCCAAACCTGAAGCGATGTCTGGGAACTGATCTATCGATCCAAGAAGAAGAAGAATAATAGATCATCGTGATTTGATAATGCTTCAAAGTTATGTCACGATCTAGTCATGATTCAATCCAATACTCTGCAACACCTTGGAGGAGTGTGTATATTATACATGCAAACTTTTTGTAGCACGTGACTGCTCTGTTGTCATTTTATGTTTGTTTTTGTTGTTTCTCCTACTGCTTCTAAGTTACTAGGTACTGCTAACGCTGTTCCTGAAAAAGAATGTTTTAAATTTTTCGCCGTATGGTCAGCTGGCATCTTCGAACAAAATTACCATGATAAATTGTCTATAAATAAAAATGATGTGAAGAATATAAAGAAATATGACTGCTCGCATTACATGATTCATAAAAAGGAAATAATTATAATTTAAGTAAAACACAGTGAACCTTACCGAAGGTGCAATTAGAAATAAAAATATAAGGATGCAAAATTCAAGGTTTACATAAAAAGACAACTTAGAATTAAGTACATACACCTTTTTAATTCATATTATAGAAGTTGGTAGGTACACTCGGCACAACAAAAATTGATCGTTGAACAAATTTGAATGACTGCTGGTCGTGTACCATAACAATCAAAGCTTGTTATTATCGTTGAAATGGGAGGTCACCTACTAGAGTGAGACAAGAAGATCGCTTGGACCGACTTCTGATGGTGCGATCTAACATTTTCATTCAATCAGAAAAATAACGGTCAATTTTAGATGTGACAAGTGTACCTAGAAGAAAAGAATACGGTTCTGCATCGTATCCTTATATACTTTCTAAGATTTAACGTGCTACTTATCATGCTACTTATAAATCCATGTTGGTTTCCAAGAAGCAACATACTGCTTATAATACCATGCTGGTTTCCAAAATGCAACACTTATAAATACATGGTGGTTTCCAAGATGCAACATACTAGTTAGAACACCATGCTGGTTTCCAAGATGCAACATACTAGTTAGAACACCATGCTGGTTTCGAAGATGCAACATACTAGTTAGAACACCATGGTGGTTTCCAAGATGCAACATACTAGTTAGAACACCATGGTGGTTTCCAAGATGCAACATACTAGTTAGAACACCATGCTGGTTTCCAAGATGCAACATACTTCTTAGAGCACCATGCTGGTTTCCAAGATGCAACATACTACTTAGAACACCATGCTAGTTTCCAAGATGCAGCATACTACAAGTATATCCACTCAAGATGTCTGTCCAGCTCAGATGAATGTTTCATTGATTCTACCACAGTATTGGTAATTCTACCAGACCTTAGCCAAGGGGTCATCTAATAAATAGATATTCCTCTACTTTTTGTCAATCATGCAAAATAATTTTGCTTCGTCATTACAACTTTGTTATGTTTTATCTTTTCAGCTCGTCCTTGTCCTTTCTCATTCAAGTAAAGATAATTAGTAATTACTAATACGTATGTGCAAGGATTAATAACTATCCTGTAATTGCAATAGGATGAAATATCGATGATTCAAAGCATTTTACAAGTTGAATATAAACATACCTATCTTATTTTATCTTTTAAATGCAATAAAAAAAACAAAAATTGTTATGATTACGAAGTACTTATATTAGTAAATGAATGAATAATGTATTGTATAAGGCAATAATTCCAATGAGTATATATTGCAATTAAGGGGCTCTGCATAAAGGACGTTACGCTAAAAATGGGATATTTTGACACCCCCCTCCCCCCCCCCCCCCAATGTCACGCTGTGACGTCACAAAACTATCTCTACCAGAAATAAATAGAAAAAATAGAATTTGTTTGACTATGAAATTGTGTCAGAATGTATTGTTTTAGCGAAATTTCATGTCCCGTCATATCAACTGAAATTTAAAATGCTTGAAAATATATATAAATCAAAACGTGACGTCCTACTGGCTCTAGACCCCCCTCCCCCCTGTCACACGGTGTCCCATCATGTCCCATACTGGTGAACCCCCCTCTCCCCTGAAGCGTGACGGTCTTTATACACAGCCCCTAATCTGCGACATTTGAATGCTGAATTTTAAAATTACATAATTAATTGCAGAAATATGGCCTGGAACAAATTTTAAAGTTTGAAATTGATCATTCTTTTTTATTTACTAGAGATGCATACAGAAATAAGCTGAAGCCAATCTTTTAGTATTTTGACGTTTATTGTTTTTTATAATGTGACTGAAGAAGGCGGCTGGAAGAGTCGCCGAAATATTTCATTAACTAATAAAACTTTAATAACTTGAGTGTAAGTCTACTAATTCGTTTTTATTTAAAATAACCTAAAGAAAGAAGAACTTGAACATTGGGAAATAAATTCAACTTAACCCTGCTAGCTAACAGCTATATAAATGTGGAATTTAAAATTTGGGAAACGATAATCACACCTTCCTGTGGATAGGAGGGCATTGTTAAACAATTAAAAAACTGCGATGAACATGCAAGTTCAAGTTCAAGTCTAATTGTACATTGTAATATTATTAAATTTAGTTAATGGAAAATAAGTTTTCCCTTGTAAAAACACATGGACCATGTAAGTTTTTAAAAATCTGATTAAGAAAACGATTTATTTTGCGGTCGTGATGTAAGTTTGAAAAAATTAAAAAGATTCCTACCCATAAAAAACAATATAGCGATATCAGATCAACAGGATAAGGTGGGGAAAAACGTAACTAAACGATTGCATCTATAAATAATGATTTCTTCTCCATACCGGTTGTATATTCATGCATTTTTTTTTATTTGATATTACCAAGAAAATGTGCTTCTCATTATGAATTGCAAGCCTGTTTCACATGATCAACGTTAAGGTTTCATGAACACTGTTCTCTTCGTTGGCAAGTTGCAGATTTGATAGTGTGAACAAGGTCATGGCCAGTATAAAGGATGGATGCAAACGCAGTGAGGGCACATTGCAGATCTTCTGGTTGCCATGGCTGCATTCAGGACAAGAGCCTTGTTGACGGCGCTAGTACTGGTAACAATTACACGTCAAGGTAAACAAAATACACCACTCTGCATGCATTTAAGATTGATATAAGGGAGTAAGGTGGCTTTAATAGAGATACATCAATTATAATAAGTACAGTTAATTCAAAAGGAAATGAAACACAGTTAAGGGTAGTTTTATATAATACAAAATTATACAAATTGTAAGGTATTATACTCTAGTGCAGAATCATGACATTGCCATGCTTATACCATGGTCTACACATTTTTATTAAAATTTTATATTTGGATTTGTGCAATTATAATTTGACTTTAATTGCAAACTGGTATTGTTAAAAAAAATTCGATGATACTTCGATAATCTTCATCATGCTTTTAATGATACCAGGTTTACAAAAGGGGCGTCATTTTACTAGTGTTTTACTGGTAATCTCGTCTGCTGTTCAGCTATAATATTGAACAATTGGCCATAAAGTTATTCTTCTACTTGACCCAGCCTCTTGTTAACCATGATTGGCAATCTGATTCCACAGACACAATAATACTCCTGTTTGTTCGCTGTTTGATTCTACTGATGTTTCTTTCGCAGGTGACAGCTACGGATATGGAGGCGGCGGAGGTGGATATGGGGGAGGCGGTTATGGTGGAGGTGGCTCACTGAGTAAGTACCAAATGATCACTCGATCATCAACGATCTTATTATGTCGCTTATCGCACTTCCATTTCCAACATGCTGTTTTAGGAAATAGAAGCAAAATGTTCTGATTCGAACTAAATTGAAAATAAGTTGATTACTCATGCTCGTAGTATAATTTCGTTGTAATTAAATTTCAATCTCCAAGTTGCTCCAAACCTGTCGAACACTCGATTATCAGATCGAATATCGATCATGAACTGGGTTGGTCTTATTCAAAGTAAACTATTTCAAAGTACGTTCCTTTCTGGAGTACGTAAAATTGGTATCCCGATTAAGTCCTCAACATATGGCAGGATAAAACCCTGATTACTCATTTAGTTCCTGGTTGCAATTAATCCTACCTGTAACGTCATAACCTTGTTATAAAACAGACATTGTAAAATCGGACATTACTTAGACTTCTAAACTTCCATGTAAAGAGCGATTATGGTCCGTGGACCCCCAGGGGTTTGATATCGATTGTTATCAGTGATTGTCATTTATCGTAATTGGCTTTTTATGTGTGTTACCCACTACCTTAAAGTGCTACTACCTACAATAAAGTAATCAGGGGGTACGCGTGGTACGCCTTGTTGATTGTTTATGCTCGAAGTGGGCTAGATATTCTCAAGCAACTACTAGTTACAGATTATCTAGTCCTTACAAACAAGTTCTTTACAAAATTAAGATTATGAATAAGATGATAATTCTCAATATTTCATTTTGAACAGAACATATTTCTGTAAATTTAAGGCTATTCAATAGTGATACCACGTGACTAAACATATAAAACACGAAATCGGCCAAACTATTGCACATAAGAGGAAGATAATGTCCTAATTCCATTAGTGATTTTACAACCCACTGACCTTTTTCGCATCCAATATTTTGGTCACAGAAATTTTTTGACGAAATATTGCTGTTGCATTCAAACAACTCCAGCGATCACAATTATTACTCTATAGACTTGCAAGTGGGCTCATTGTCTTCGTTATGAATAGGCGAAGAAAACGATTACGAGTTTTTTTCAATTAATTTTTTTGTACCCTGGCCACAGACCTTACAAAATGAGGGGTTTCTCGATGAAAAATCCGGGACGTGCCGATTTAAATTTAAGAAATATTGAAATACAAATTCCAAAAAAGGGCCTTAGTCGTTCTTTTCGTAGTTTCAGCTTTATGTTGAAAAGTTATTCAGTTGGAGCTGTTCGTATGAATCGTATTTTACCCGTTTGGATCGTCCCGGATAATTTTTTGACTTTGCAAAATGAGGTGATTTCGCTTAATATTGGTCTCTACTAACATCTTCTTACTATCAATTGTCCTAAAATAAAAATCTCATACCTTTCCATGAATCCCCTTAAGCCAGGCTTAAGCCACCTAGGTACTGTTATTGAAATCGTGGGTAAATTTGAAGACCCTTAACTTTTATATCCAACTGTCTTTAAATATATGTAGGTACAGTTTGGGTGTCATATTAGTTTGGGGATCCGCGACAAACAAAGGTAGTCTCTGGTACTGAAATGATAAAACAGCTTATGTAAAGGACTATCCCCATAAAAAACACTCCGTGTAAAAATACCAGCCAAGTCTCTTCAACTATAAAAAAATATAGGAAATCTAAAAAATTCAGCACTGAAAAGTAGTGATATCAAAAAATGGGCCAAGTCAAAACATGATTTTAAAAACCGAAATATACTTGGCGCATCGTGTATAAATAATATAGACTTGTATGCCAAAAATCAAATGTAAATAAATATAAATATATTTGGTTACTTAGAAACATGCGTTTGGTACTAAATAATGCTTAAAATGATATTCAATGAGGAATAGCGAAAGCTTCGTTCCAATCGGTCCAGCCGTTTTCGAGATATGGCATCACTTCCGGTTAACAAAATGGCGACTGAAATCACTGCCACCAAGAAATAATTTATATAAATGTTTTGTATCATTATAAGCCTTCTGGATTTGTAGTTATTATAGAAAGAGGTGATTAAAGTCTGATTTTTCATTTTTATGACGTCATTTCCGGTTTCGGTAATAGTAAATGTATATTTTGACTATTGATATTTCATATAGAGGACAGTCTGAATCGATTGGCGCAAATTTCGTTCCGATCGGTCAAGCCGTTTTTGAGATATGACGTCACTTCCGGTTTCAAAATGACGGCACAAAAAATGCATAAGGACAAGATATCATCAGGCAGACAAGCTGTATATATGGTGAAAATTTCGGGTCAATCGAACCAGCCGTTTAGACTGTGGCGGAGACCGCGGAATTTATTGGAAGATGAGGAATCATTCCAATTTCACGGTTTTCACGGCCTTCTAGCTCGCAAACGGCATAACCTATTGTTCCCAAATTTGGTATATTTGGTGGGGTGGGCCATAGCTCGAAATTAAGATATTTCGCAACAATGTGAGATTTCCCAATTTTGAGATCCAGTAGGCCGAAAATGCTACTTCGATGCTTACAGTAAAAGTGGGTTTGCTCCAGCCTTTATATGAGAGTGTGCGCGCCGTACGACTTGGCTGGCGTGGAGCGACCGCTCCACTAGATACGGACATTAGATATGAATTGAAATATATTATAAATTCAACTATTTTTCAGGTGGTTCCAGTGCTCAAGCCTCGGCTAGCAGTGGCTCGTTCGGTATCGGGGGAGGTCTAGGGGGAGGTCTCCTGGGTGGCCATGGAGGAGGCGTTGGGGGAGGCAAGAATTATGGAGGAGGAGGAGGAGGAGGAGGAGGACATATTGGAGGCGGAGGGTCAGGAGGCTTTGGAGGTGGCAAAGCAGGCTTATTAGGAGGAGGTTATGGCGGCGAGGGTGGAGGAGGATATGGAGGTGGAGGGGCAGGAGGATATGGCGGAGGAGGTGTGGGAGGAGGTGGACATGGAGGTGCAGGAGGAGGAGGTCATGGAGGTGGACTGTCTGGAGGATATGGCCAAGGAGGGGTAGGAGGAGGAAACTTGGGTGGAAGAGGTTACGGAAAATTAGGTGGTGGACATCAAGGAGGAGGTGGATATGGAGGATCGGGAGGTATTGGTGGAAGTCACACAGATGCTAGTGCTAGTAGTGGAACACTAGGGCTTGTAATTGTTGGCGGTGGTGGTAAAGGGTTAGGAGGAGGACATGGAGGTGGAGGCGGTGGATATGGTGGAGGAGGATTGGGAGGGGGACACGGAGGTGGAGGAGGATTGGGAGGTGGGCTTCAAGGGGGATTGGGAGGCAGTTTTGGAGGTGCACATGGAGGTGGAGGAGGAGGAGGTAAAGGGTTAGGAGGAGGACATGGAGGTGGAGGCGGCGGGTATGGAGGAGGAGGTGGAGGATTGGGCGGTGGATACGGAGGTGGACTTCAAGGTGGATTGGGAGGTGGTTCAGGAGGCGCACATGGTGGAGGGGGTTATGGAGGTGGGGGTGCGGGAGGATATGGAGGAGGAGGTGCGGGTGGATTTGGTGGCTCACATGGAGGTGGAGGATTAGGAGGAGGTCTAGGTGGCGGCCACGGAGGCGGTTTGGGCGGAGGTCACGGAGGTGGAGGTGGAGGATACGGTGGATTGGGAGGCGGCGGAGGTGGCAAGCATGGCGGCGGACATGGAGGCGGCGGACAAGGAGGACATGGAGGTCAAGGAGGACTTGGTGGAAGTGGATCCTTCGCCAGCAGCAGCGCCAGTGCTTCTTCGCAAGGTAAGGAACATCCTCGTCCTCATATTTCCTATCTATATACATTCTCTTCCTACGTTCAGGCAGAAGCTAGATAGCCTGGGTAGGACCTCAACTGAGTGGTCAGCCTATTCCCTTCTCATTCGGTCTTTCTCTCCAATATATATTTTTTTGCTACCATAAACTACTAATAATCCTCATGACGTGGTAGCATAATTGGAGAAGAAATATAAATATGCATACATCATACATCTTCCATATAATTGGCGGTGCAACAAGCAAAGTTGATTAGTAACTTAAATCGAGAGACAGAATATAATGTCATGTTTTCTCACGATTCTTTCCTTTGCTTCCAGCATACGGACGCTAACTTCAGACCACACAAACTTGAATCACGACAGAAGATCCAGACAACTAACAACATAATCTGGACTCTGGAGGAAAGAGAAGTCGAACTGTGATATTTAATCTAATTCGTCTTTTCGTTTCGGTATCAGTACCTGACAATCATCGAGTAATTTCATGATAGGTATTATTTGAATACATAATGGCTAAGAAAATCATTCCAATAAAGTCCCAAAGCACAATTCACCTAATGTCAATGGAATTGTAGTACAGTTGTCAGATTGTCACTGAACATAATGCATAGTGTATGTCGTTTGTATATTTTTTAGTATATTAAAGAAATGAATTATTGCTTCTTTAAACAGACTTTAGAACTTTGTTATCCATGGTTATCCATTTCCAAAACATAATTTGATTGAATGAACACATTCATTCACTCATTCATTCATCTGTTGTACGAATCAGGTACTAAACATAAAAAACTATGTGTTTAATATGATGAAAGTATCTATAATTAATAATTAATGATAAATTGTTATACTTACCGATTAATTTTGACAAAACAACCTTTGATATGCATGATAGAAATTTAAAAGCTGAAGATTCAGTTTTAAGAAAATTTAATCTTTCGTTACCGATAATGTTGTATCACATGTATTTTATTGCTTAAGAAAACAAGTGACAGGTCCCGGGTTCAAGCCCCGGTTCGACCGGTCATTTTTCGCATCCTATTTTTCCCTTCCTATCATCCTGACTCCCCTGGAAGTTTTTCATGGAGCCCCAGTTTCTAAATAAATCAATAACACACATTTGACAAAATAATAGTTATGATTTATGACTGAATGAGTGATGAACAAACACAGAAATGAACATTTAGGGAACAGAAAAACTCCATGCATAAAAGAGTTATAGTTTTACTTTTCAGTTTTATTATAAAAAATGCAGGTACAAGTTTGTTTTTGTTTTACACTTTAACTCACACAGCTGTCAGCTACTGATCAAATAATTAACAAAATAAAAATGAAATAGGATCAAGATAAAACAAAATATACTTTTTGATTATCCATTTATAATTTGGGCAATTAACTGGATACTCTATACCTTATGGCCATATTATTATTATTATATAACTAGAGGGTCCCGTAAAACATGTAAAACATCATCACGTAAAACATGTCATGTAAAACATGACCAATTCGCACCAGTGAGGTATGCGTAAATAATATTAATAATAATACTCGCTCACATATTCACACACTCATTAAGTTCTGGAGTATTCCCTGCAGGTCTAAAACCAGCGTTGGTAGTGCCTATACACAAGAAGGGAACGAAGACTGATTGCTCCAACTTTAGGCCTATCTCACTTTTATCTTCATTCTCTAAAATCATTGAGAAATTTATGCACCAACAGCTCACTACCCACTTCAACAACAACACCCTGTGGTCCCCTACGCAGCATGGGTTTCGTTCTGACCATTCTACCACTACTGCTGCCTTTGGTATGATTACTGGGATTGAGGAGGCCTTGGAGAGGAAGAACAAGGTTGGAGTTATACTATGTGATTTGTCTAAGGCCTTCGATTCAATGGACCACCAACTGCTGATGAACAAACTCACGGTATATGGGATTACTGGTGTTTGTGGGGCATGGTTCGATTCCTACCTGAGTGGTAGGACTCAGAGAGTGCAGCTTAATGAACACTTCTCCTCTTGGGAACCCGTCACTAAAGGTGTGCCCCAGGGCTCCATCTTGGGGCCCCTTCTCTTCTCTATCATGGTGAACGATCTTGCCCCAAACATCTGTACCAACCATTCAGGAAGAAGTGTAATCCAGTATGCTGATGATTCCAGTGCCACAATTGAAGCTCTAACCGCCAACCAACTAGCGGCTGAAGTCCATTTAGCCATGGATCATTTTGTTAACTGGTTCACCCCTAACAAACTTCTATTGAATCGTACCAAGACCGAGATTATAACCTTCGAACCTCGCGGCAAACACTCTGATAATATGCTGTCTATCAGCTCGTGCTCCAGCGTGAAGTATCTTGGTATAACTATTGATAGAAACCTATCCTGGGTTCCGCATATCGATCATCTAGTTAAAAAACTTTCTTCAGCGCGCTTTGTAATGCGTACATTAGCCCTGAATTGCAACTTATTTGCTTTACGATCAGCCTACTTTGCGTACGTTCACTCAATACTCCAGTATGGTATCATCTTTTGGGGCGGTACGCTAGACAGCAATAGGGCTTTTCGCGCTCAGAAGAAAGTCATCCGGATCATACTCTCTCTTGGATATAGTGCGTCATGCAGAGATAAGTTCCGGGAGGTAGCAATACTACCTCTCCCATGTATCTACATTTTGGCAGTGTGTTTGTTTACACGGGACAACCTGCATTTGTTCAATGACAACAGCCACCACATGTATGGAACTAGAGGTGCCTCCAATTTAAAACATGAATACTGCCGCTTAAATACCACGTCTCAGGGTGTCATGCAGTCTGGCCGCAGACTGTACAACCATGTGCCGCAAGAAATCAGGAACATTGAGTCCAGGAGCGGTTTCAAGTATATTTTAAAGATGTTCCTTATGAAGCATTCCTTTTACAGTGTAAATGAATTTCTTGAATGCTGATTTATATGTATATTTATATGTTCGCTTCGCTTTTAGCGCAATACTTTCACTATTTTAACTTGTAATATGTGTTAACATTCGAATGTATTTTTACAATTTGTCTTTGTTACTCAATATGTTTCAATGCTCAAATGTCATATTATAGTTATTATTTTAGTTCTGACTTTGTAATGCAATTGTAATTGCTTCCTACAAATAAATAATAATAAATATAATAATAATATAATAATATAATAATAATAAATATAATATAAAACGACAGCAATATTTGTCAGCAGAGTGTGCGTCGTTAATACACACGTACGTCGTTAGCAGATCGAATGCCCAACAAAAAACGTAAATGAGGTACGAAGGAAGGCAATTTAATCATACCTATTATGGTAAATCAATTTCATAAATCTCCAAATGTAAACCATGAGTATTAGTAAGAAAAATTAAGAAAAATTATAATGTCCGAATGTGCCGTTAAAATATATATGTGACGTCGATATTGTGATATTCTTCATTTGTGCATAGACATTTATACTCACTGCGTTCGAGATATGCATCTAGCATGGCGACGTGGGAACCTATGCTCGACCTCTATGCGGCAGCCATGTTGCGGTACTTACTATTTGTTTACATTCTGTCAGTGCGTCAAAACGTGGTAGACATCATGGCAGATTGCCAATTCTGCAAACCAATACCGCAACATGGCTGCTATTGCTTAGCATGATGTAACGGCCTAGGAACCACCTTGGGTACGCCTCTCCAACCCGTAGATGCATATCTCGAACGCAGTGAGTATAAATGTCTATGATTTGTGATACCAATACATGGTGAGCTTCATTATATCTGTTTCTCAGATGTAGGTATATAAGAGCGGAAGGCCATATGTTTTGGATTTCTCGGTGCAGACTTTTGGAATGATCAAGCTCTATCAGTACCTACCTACCATTTGACTGATGTAAACAATACAGTTATATTGAGAAATTCTCTTACACAATGGCCCATGTCACCATTACAAATATGATTGGATGAAGTCAACTCAGAATTACTGGTTTTTGAGCTCACTTGGCGGAAGTACCTTAAGGTATCAATCGGTATACAATGTAAAAATTAAAACATTGATGTTTAAAATATTATCAACAGTACAATACACACCACTCTAAAGTAAATAAGAAACGAATGAAAATTATTTCCCAACAAAATATATATATAATAACTCCATCAGCTTTGGTTTGATCATGTTCACGGCCCTCTACGAAATTTAGAGCAAGAAAAAATACGAAAAATAACGTTTGAAGTTTCTTGCCGTGATAACGTTTTCAATGTAATGTACTGGTTTGGACAGTTATTGTGTGTTAAAATAAATTTGTTACAAACACAAAAGGATAAGGTATGCGTCTGAGGTGAGTTTCGGCTATTTATTTATTTACAAAAAGCAGTAGACGTAATTTTAGACGGGGTGGGCAATGAAACGCCGTCCATTTTCAATAAATTGAACGTGATGCGCGCGACGGCGTTCCCCACAGACAGACAAGAATCACAGACAGACATACAGAACTGGCTAACTAAAGTATAATTCAATTATTAAAATATAAAATTATTCTATTGATGTCTTAATTGAAATCTAAATCTAATTTGAATATAAACTTCCGAAAATAACAGGTGAGGTGATACTAATTTAAGGGAATTTTCCAGCCTTTATGCTGTATGTAGCTTTCCCATTGCTGTCCATTGAAGAGCTGGCTGATGAGTAAACTCCCTTCACATTGCTGACGGCGCCATGAGCGTCTACTGACGAGCTGTCATCAGAACCTCCAAACCTCGAAGCAATGTCGTCTGTGAATCCAGATGGGGCAGCAAAACCTCTCCTAGAAATAATTGTAAGCACTATATCAGTGAAGAAGTTCTCAATCAATAAAAAGTCTACGGAGGCTGGGTCTCCTGTTCGTCGTCAATGTCATCAATAATTGAAATAATTGTTACTCTATGATTGTTACTCCAATTATTGTTTCATAATTTCAGTACGAGGTTTAAAATCAAGCATTGAGATTTTTGAACAACATTCGATAATGTATATCAGCGTTGACATAGTAATTTTGTAGAATTAAGAAATTAAAAATATATACATATCACGTAAAACAGAGACAAACAAATGCAAAATCACAAGTACAGAGTATCGCTACGGATACCTTGGTTTTACACTATTTCTTACACTATCACTATTACACTAAATCGTGGAACTAGTTCATCACTGTTTTACGCTATGTAGAATGTACATTTACAAATATAACTGCATTAATACACGATGTTTTTTATTCTTTGCAGTTTTTCAAGAGAGCGATATGTTTATACAACAATTTAAAGAATTACATATTTTAAAAAGGTTAAATTTACAGTACAAATTATAAGGGGAGACACATTGACACTCATCTTAATTTCCTTCAAATTAAAGTTTAAAAATGTCACTTGGTATTTAAATATCACTTTAATCTCTTTTGAAACTGGATTAAATCCCTTATATATTAGTTTGGTCAGGGGGGGAGCTGGAGGGGGGGGGGGGGGGAGCTGAACATCGCGAGAGCCCCTCCTGTAGGGGGTCGCGTCCCTATAAAATTTAACATATATAAAGTGTCCAAATGTAAAAAAAAAATGAAATAACGTAACAAAAGTTTATTTGAAGCACATCAAATTGAAGAGAATTATATTCCAAACCGCGCATAAATTGATTTTTTTAAAATGAAATTTAAACATTTCCGGGGCCTGTGCCGAACGGACACGCAGCGGGGGGAACATAGTCCCCCCCCCAAAAAAAAAACGTTTTCGGAGAGTTTTGGGTGAGAAGTTAAATTGTGTTTCATAGTTCTTTAGACACCGAACCCCTGGTAAACAAATTGGCACTTCACCCCTGAATTTGGGCACCAATTCAGTTAGTGGAGTGACGTACAAGTTACGGACGAGAAGAGTACCTATATGAAGAGATGTGTGGAAAATGTTCAATAATGTGAAAATCTGCATTTAGATTGAGGCGTTCTACTTTTACGATGCAATGCTAATCCAAAAAAAAAAAAAAAAAAAAAGTTTGCATAAACGTGTTGATGCGCGAGCCTAATTGGCATGCAGTGCATAAGCTGTGTAGAGTAGCTTAAACAGTTTATAAACAACGGTACAGAATACTATCTCGATTGGTAAATATTTTGACAACTCATTTATTGAAAATGTGTAATACGTATGATAAAATGGTCTCATAACAAAGATCTTGAAAATTTCAAATGAATGTGAATTCATTTACGTTAATTTTAATCAGCCAGTCAGAACTGTACAGCATCTCGATTAGAGGAACGGTGTGACCTGATCATTCAAAAATCGGACAGAAATGAAAATACAAAATAACAAAACAGAGCCGAGTCAAAAGATATCAAAATAAGACGCTGGATTATCAATGTAATTGTATTGCATTGGCACAAAACTGAGTCTAAGTGTATGTAACACCTCTTGGAAACAAGTCTTGTCGTCCATTCCGACTGAGGTTTTTCATGGTTATCTCAGTCGAAGTAATATTCCTCGTGAAACAATATCATTGGAAGCAAATAGGATTGTGAGTCTCTATGGTGAGACTAATAGAGTATAGCTAGAACAGAACAGAATAGGAATTGTGCTGTGATAATACACATTCATTGGCTCCTTCCATTATCCTTCGGTATTCGGATCATAGACACTTATCACCTACTCCTAATCGTCCTAACAGAGCAAAATGTTCGGGAATCGAGATGCACCACTTGTCTAGAACAATTAGTTACGAATCATGAGATACGCAGAAGAAAAGCTGGCTAATTTCTTTGCGAATATTACAGTGCGCGCGCATCAAGTGTATCGAAATAAATATGCGTAGACAAAATGTAGAAAATATGTGATATTGTTATATCAGGTGAAGTATTTCCTGATTTAATATTTGAATATTATTAACTTCTTCTTGACAAGGAAAAACTTTCTTATTCAAGATGAAACCGGTAACGAAAAGAAGAATGAAGAATCGAATAATTAGACAGTATAATAAACACGCTTATTTGCTCAATACAGTCCTTCAAGGACTAAGTTTTAGTGTGAAATTAGTACTTAAACCAACTTACACTATAGTTAGGAGAATATGCTCTTCTGTATTCTATCCGCTTATGTCATACAATTGCATTAACGTAAGAATGCAAATGTAAAAACAAACAAATCTTGTTGGAATTCCCAGTTAAAAGTCCCAGTGACTCGTTATTTTTCTGTAATCGGGTTGATGACCCAAGGGAGGATCCAGAACCTCTTCGGGGAGGGAGGGATAATTTAATATGTATTAGGGGGGGGGGGGGGGGGGGCAGCCGCCTGAGGCACTTTCACCAGATAATTTTTGCCGACGAGAAGAGAAAACTAGATGTTTTAGTTTTTAAAACATCTATTGGATTAGACAAATTTGTATGCCGAAACAAAAATTAACACTTGTTAAGATACGTGTGTTATTTCCTATTAACTTCCGTGAGCTCTTTGGTAACGAGCTGTTGTCTACACTTTTAACTTACCCTGCATTAAATCCGTTGCCGCCAAAAAATGCTGGCTGGTCGAAAGCTGTAAAAGAAAAAGGGGTTAATATTTCTGGAGCGTTCTTTAATATCACTATTTCTCAACTCCACATGACCTCTCTTACCTTGGTATCCATCATCATAACCCCCATATGCAGCATTCGGACCGAAGAATCTTGGATTAAATCCAGTATTGAAGTTGTCAAATCCTTGATTAGTTAAGAATTGTCCATTTCCAGAAGAAGAACTTGCACTTGCACTTGCATGAGATGAACTTCCACCATCAGCACTGCGTCGGAAACGATTCTCCTTTCCTGGTGAACCGACTTGATCCTTATCGAAGAAGTACTTTGATTTCGAGCCAAGGTATTGCTTGACCTTAGCTTCGTCAAGATAGGCGCGATATGAAGTCGGGACAGAGGTTTCTGCCGGGGGACGTAAGTTGCGAGCAAGACCTCCTTCGCCGTTGTCGTCAACGTAATCGTTCTCGTCCACGCCTCCAGTGTTCTCCGGTTCTGTGTTTGGGATTACGTCATAACTGTAGTAGTGTTGTGAGGCGCTAGCATCTTGAGTTGGAGACGCTGGGACGAAGTATTGAAATTCAACTGGTTTTATGTTTGAAACGTAGCCAGCAGTTTCAATTGGCAGGGCTGGAGGCGAGAGCGTTGCGTATTCTTCGTTGGATTTGATGGCTCGCGGAAAATAATCATCTGGAATAAGATTGCATAGATTATACTTGGTTATGGTTGCGTATGTTGAGAAACCAAAACAAACCCAAAACAAACCACCGACTCCATTAAAATTACAGAAGTGGACGAGGACGAAGTCTCCAGAAGATGTCAGGTTGTTGAAGGTTGGTGACATTGCTAGGTGAATCGGAGGATATTGCCCTGGGTTGGAGTCTCAGTTTGGATTGGTTTTCATTCTTTCTTTCTGTATCTCATTCGACTATAGGTTCATGCAACGAAGAAAATAGACTCACTGAGTAAATGCAAAGTTTATAAAAAAAAAATGGTACAATGATTACTTCTAGGTATAGAAAATATTATCATATTTTCTTCGATACTAGACAAAATATTCACTGACCAATCTGATTAAATCAGATCCAATTATGTCGTCTTGCGCAATTTCAATCAATTGTTTTAACAGTGACAATAAAATAAATGATGAACATAATAGTAAAATATAATTGCCAAATTAAGTACCAACATTATCAACGATTTTTCCAATAACGATTACTTAGCTATAATAAATTAAACATACCTTTCACTCGATTTTCCACCGGCAAACAAGACAAGACCGGCAAAAGAAATGCAAAACACAGGAGCTTCATGATTGTTCAAGCGCGTCTGCGACGTAGAGAAGAAATGATTGCGAATTGGCCTTGGCTTTGCCTTTATATAAAGGAGAGACGAAGGTAGGAGACTTACCTGTACTGGTTGCGAGAAGATGCTTTACCGAGCATTGCCGCACCAGCAATCACGCCCTGCGATAACCTTCACACAACAGTCGACACGATTTCTTTGCCGCGTTGCTTCTCTGCTGCATTCATTAACCAAATCGACGAGAAATTGCACATATTATTTTTGTTTTGTCTTTGTATTATAGGTAAAGGCTATTTTGACACCTTGAATTAATATATTTCGTGTTAAATTCCTCCAGCAGCAATATTACGTTGGTTGACCCTCAAAACGCATAAAACATCATAGAAATCCCATTTTTATTACACTAATTACCATTTTCTTAAGAACACAAGACGTAATTACATGCGTGCATCATATTGATATAGTGTGTACATTGTGTTGCGAGAGCGAAAGTAGTATTACAGTAAATAATACATGAGCTCACCACATGCATGCATATACATACTACAATATAGGTACCAAGAAGAGGCAGTACTGATATCCAATCATAATATTATATTATTGAATTTGCCCTCATCGCAAAATATTCAGCTTTGCTCTTGCGTCCACAAGTTTATCTGAATCATGTATTTGACATTTAGAAAAGTTAGAAAAATAAAACAATTATCAGTAAGATGTTATTCATAATTAGCATTATACACAATTTACACATGATGATAAAATGCGTGTGAATGTATTCTCATTGTTTTCATTGGAGTTTACATGTATTAAATTATTAATAAAATTCATAACATAATACGGACGTTATGATTATGCAAACAACGAATGATGACGAAAAGTGTCGCCAGTGATTGGAAAAACGCCTTTGTTGATCCGGGGTGGTACTTTCCCTTTTTAAAGATAAGATTATCATTTAAACCAATTCCTCCCACCATAATGGTAAAAGCTTACTGGTTAAAATCACAAACTAGAACACTTGACGTGATCGTAGTGTAAATTCATAGTAATTATAGAAGATAATTTAATGCTCACTGAAAACAAAGGAGAATGCATTTTATATATGTAATAAAAGGTATAAACATCACTTTTTAGAAACTTATGAGAGTGTACTCTGCTTGAAATTGATTGTGCATTTGTCTTTGCATTTTGTAATGCTGTCGCGTTACGTATAGCTGCGTTTTAGTATTTTTACCGAGATTTTTAGCTTGATTCTTATAGTGATTTATTTGTGTTTTCTATCTATGTATTACGTAATCTTCTATGAAAACATTTAAATCTTTAAACAAGAGTTATTTTGCAGATCATAATTTGGACTATTAGACATAATTGAGTCGGTGTCGGTGACATCGATGAAGGTAAATATCGCAAAGCTAATAACCAAGTCGTATAGAGCGTCAAAAATCAAAACTAATTTATTAATCTTAATAAAAGCGTAGGTACACTCGGTCAAACAAAACTTGAACGTTGACCAAATTTGAATGATTGCTGGTCATGTCCCATAACCAATCAAAGCTTGTTATTATCATTGCAATGTGAGGTCACCTACTAGAGTGAGACATTGAGATCGCTTAGACTGACTTCTGATGGTGCGATCTTACATTACAGCCTATCAGATTTATTGAACGTTCAAGTTTTGTTTGGCCAAGTGTACCTACTTGGTTTGAACTTGGTACCCCAGTTCTAATCATTTAGTTTACACCTTACAGTATAGTACTGATAAAATAAATATAATTAAAATAAATAGTGTCGAAGTAAAATCACCCTCTAGGAAGTTTATAGAACCGGTAATTGTATAGGTAATAGTAAAAACTATCAGGGTATTCCCTCCCTTGACCTTCAAACATGTTACAATACCCGACATAAACAAACCAAGGTTAAGTCACAGACGTATCGAAACATCTTTAAGTACAACAATGGGACAGTAATACCGTGATTGTACTGTCGTCGATTGAGATTCATTGCTCGACGCTTCTGTCGAAGTGGTCCTACTCAAAAAGGTACGCGATAATAGTACCTACAAGTAGAGAGTTCAATTTGATAACTAAATTATCCTGATAACGATATGTTTAGTATCAAATTGTGGTTATTGAAACTCCCAACTAGCAAACGCGGAAATGTAATACATTGTAAAATAATAATGCATGCCAATGAAATCTAAACGTGAAATGTGGGATGTAGAGTTTGAATGTAAAACTATGGTTCTGATTTTAGTTTGGTGTTAGGTTTATGTTTTGTTTACTTAGCTTCATAGTTTACCTATATGTGCTGAAGATAACTATTACTAAACATGCAATTATGTTTAATCTAACTTCTTACACATTACCTGAATACTTAGCAATCTCTCTAATTTCATGTAGCTTCAATGTCTATATTGGTTGATTGAATTATAGTACTAGTCTAGTACTAGTTATTTTTTAATTATTTTAATTTTAAATTGATACCAATATGAATATGATTACGTATAAAAATTATTTTAACCTACCCTGACCTATGTTAACGTACTACCAAACTAATAGTCTGAATGATCGTGCCAATATCAATTTCTCGTTCGTTAGGCACCAAATTTGCTAGATTACAAAATTAGATGAATTATCACTAACATTATGTACCTAACTGTAGTTTTCTGTTACGACAGTATATAGTTCCTACTTATTTAATTAATCACTAGTTGACTATTCTAAGCATTGCCAATAGTATTAGTATTAGGTTGATGTCAAAATAACTATTATTGTAATATTCGTGTTATTTAATTATTCATATCTGTAGTCAACTAGTCATATACCCCGCCACAAGAAGTTCCTTCTTACTGGGGTATTCGAAATCGTTGTAAATACGTCACGTGTATTCATGTATTATTTGTCTATTACTCAATAAAAGTACTGAATACTGAATACTGATTGACGCTAAAAACTTTTGAACAGCGGAGCAGTAAACGAAAGCCTGCTGCCATACGGCTGCTATATACCTGCCGGCTGACGACCCGTATGGTATGGCAATACAATTGATTAAGTTACATAATAGAGAGTATTTACATTAAAAGCAACTATTTATTTACCTGCTGTAGAGATCAGGCGCGTAGAAACTCCTTTCATCATGAGGGGGGGGGGGGGGGATTGCAACACCCGGAGGGGGAGTCTGGAGGACGAAGCCCCTTTAGGATTAGCCCCGCAGGGCGTTGTTAGAATTTAAACCATTTAAAAGTGATTCTGGGGCTCTGAAGCAAAAAACTCTCCACTATTTGTTTCTAATATAAACATTTTAAAATCAATTCTGGGATTCTGGGACTGCTCAAATTACAGCAAAAAATTCCCTATTTTTGCCCCGCAGAACGATTTTTTTAATTTAAAGAATTTTTAAGTGTTTCGCGGACACTAAACTTAATCTTGTATAGTGAATGGGGGGTTATAGCCTGCTCAAGTGGGAAGGGGGGATAATCCCCCATCCCCCCCCCCCCCTTCCTACGCGCATGGTAGAGATGAATTTGAACATTGCAGCTGATCTTCTAATTACTGCTAATCTATTTTACTAATATTGTTTTCTGTAGATATCACTGTAAAGTCCATAAAAATGCTGTGTTGTATAAAAATACTTGGTCCCAAGCAGGGTGTATGATGGTTGTCATTAACAGCTTTTACTTGCTGCTCTTCATGTAAGGAACGTCATGGAATGATAAATGTCAATGCTCTCGTACATACAAGACCAGTACTGCCCAAAAATGTAACGCAATTGTTCCTTCAGCTGTCGACTTAATACCACTATAAGTTTGTATTTTTATTATGTATCTTACATAATTACTTGTTAGATTGTCTTGTCGCAATGGTCCAACACCTGTTATTACTATTAAACATTCAAAGAAAAGAAGGTAAGATGTAATTATGATGCCTAGTAAGAATATGTAAGAAAAGCTTGGGGACAATTGCAAATTGATGGAGTTACTAATTTTTTAGGTTTCATTTGTTAACCTTGAGATATTCTAAAAACTAATAATATTGATAAAGAAATGGAATTTCATGGAATTTTGTACATTCGTTATACATTCGTTATCCCCATCGATGCATTTGTTAAAATTTATTGCTGTCTATATAATAGAAAACGATCCGATTTTATGTTATATGCTCAGTTTTACAATAATAATTAATGGCTTTTACCTATACCAATAAAATTATCGGATAAATCCTAACTGGAGATAGCAGCTGATCTCTCAGTTTCTCTTACTGAAACTATATGTGGAAAATCAAAACAATACCTACACTCATATGAGAGTGAGAATGTGATTCGATTAGTTCAATTAGTTCCAAATCACTTAAAATTTAATTTAGAATAAGTATAACATTTCCAGATATTATATAAAGTGTAATTTTTTACCACTTCCTTCTCTTTCGATTAATTTTAAAGGATTATTTCAGTAAACAGCACAAAAAAGTACAAAATCATATAATACTCGCCATTTGTACGCCATTACCTACTTCAAAATTATTATATTCTTTCATGGTGCAACACAAATGGCAAACATACATAGATATTATTATTATTACCTATATTAGATTAGATTTTGATGTTATTGTTTTGTTTCTTTACACTTTTAAATTGCTCCCTGAGTGATAGGTATAATCAGCGAGCTCCACAATCTTTCTCATATACCTACTCAAGTAAAATGTATTTTATATCGACGATTTTATCTTCTTTTAGATTTATTTATCTGCGTGTAATGGTATAAAGATATGTAATATTTAAAATATTTTCACCTATTTACTAAATTGAAACTATATTAAAATAATTTTATATATTTTTAATGTTGATTAAGTATATGATTTTCCTTGTATACATCTTGTTCTTTATGTTTCTATCAATTTTGGAACTCCGTGAACACGTTTTGTTTCGCTGTAATTATTTGTCTTATTTATAAAGCCACATGTATAGATGAGCTGGTATAGTAGTAGTGTAGCTTTGTGGGAAATATGTTGTATTAGTATTATGCATGTGGTCAACGAGGAGTAAAGAAATATCGGAATTGACGTCATTCATACGAAATTGATATGTTACCACCTGAGAGTACCTGAGTGGGTTGTTTCTTCAATCTTCCGCATACCATCAACTATCATTCACGATCTGTCCGAAAGATGGCTATAAAGCAATAATGACTGTACAATAATCTATTATAATATGCAATTTCCTCAAGGCCGTTGTTTTAAAGAATGTTCAATGTATACGTCTGTTCATCTTATAGGTACCTACATAGTTGGTATAATTTAACAAAACCAGAAGTTATATTGCTAGTGATTAACTGATGGCTCAGTGCTTACCGAGGTTAAATTTACAAGAAGAATTATTTCAATGCTTAATGGAAGAGGAAACTACTGAGCGAGTGACGAGTGAGCGAGTAAGCGAGTTAGCGAATAAGCGAGTGAGCGAGTTAGCGAGTGAGCGAGTCAGCGAGTTAGCGAGTTAACGAGTGAGCGAGTGAGGGAGAGAGAGAGATAGAGAAAGAGAAAGAGAGAGGGAGTGAGTGAGTGCGTGAGTGAGTGAGAGAGATAGAGAAAGAGAGAGAGAGGGAGTGAGTGAGTGAGGGAGTGAGTGAATGAGTGAGAGAGAGAGATAGAGAAAGAGAGTGAGTGAGTGAGTGAGTGAGAGAGATAGAGAAAGAGAGAGAGAGAGGGAGTGAGTGAGTGAGTGAGTGAGTGAGAGAGAGAGAGAGAGAGAAAGAGAGAGACCTTGAGTTATCTTCGCCGAAATTTTCAGAAATCTGTTCTCTTAGAAATGAATTTATTGCGCTAGTAGGACCCGTAGGGCGTTTTTATTATTAAAACAACAGAAACACAATATTTTGTGACGCTAAAATTGTTACTATTGGAATTTAATTAGCGACTACAAAGTTTATTTATAATCTATCAATATTTCTTCGGGCCTCTGTGAGGTCTTCGAGGTTGAGGTACAGTTGAATCAATTCCAGACAATTGTGTGCAACTTCTAATAGACGAATAGATTACAGAAATTAATTAATTTGCATGTGAAAAGAGTTTGTTTTGTTCTTCTTAAAAATAGCATTTATTTATTTAAATACACACAACTGAAAACACACTTTATTGTACATACACAATTAGTAGGTACTTAGGTACATACATACTTATGAAATTGACAGGATGTAGTTCAGGCTGTTCTGCGGTGATAGGTTTTAAAGTCTGAATCTAAGGTCTCTACTCTCTACTGTTAGTATTAAACAGGCAGATGCCCTCAGCTGCAAGCGAATAATTCTCTATGTTGGAGTGCGGCTAAAATTCTTCTGATCTTGTGGATGTGATCGTTCCTTCCAATGTTATTAGGATCCAGAAGATAAGAGCCGAAGTCTGCCCAGGCTGCAGGCTGATTCTGATAAGCCTTGTAGATGGCGATGATTCTCGAATGATTCCTGCGTTCTTCTAAAGACTCCCATCCGAGTTCGTTCCCCGGGTGTCACTTTGTAAAGTATGACCCCTATTATATCCGCTCCTGCAGAGAATCCAATCATGAATGATTTCGTGCTGAGCTCTTCAGTGGCGAAGTATTGAAAATATGTAATCTCCACTCTTCAGGTAACTAGTTGGACATGAAAAGAAAGCTATTTATCATAATCAGATTATTTTGTTACATTGCGTGAAAGTTTTCACGAGTTTGAAATTGATATAAGTTAATTTATAGAAAATGGGATGTTTATAGGTATACATGGCACCAGCTGTCAATGTAAATTAATCTGATATGGTTGACTCGTCATGAGGAAGACTTCCTACTCCATTTGGGTTTGGCGATTTAGGAAACTTTTCGTTTCCGCGCTATTATCTTTCACGGTACATACTTTTTTGAAGGATTTTTTAACAATAAAAGTGAAGAAAATTATATCACAAATCAACAAATAATTGAATCTCGCCTGAGGCAAGATTGTAATTGAATTGAAGGTAGGGATAAGTCACGCTTTAAGCACTGGATGGAAGGCCAATAAAGATCTTAGGTGGCTCGCCAGTATAGGTAAGGTATCAGAAGATAACGAAGCAAACGGCTCCTTCGGTCATGCCTCGCAATTACGTTTACAAATATTACCTCAAACGAACAATGAATTGCAATTTGATGCATTTCCTGATTATACCCTGACTCAGTCAAATCACATACATTTTTAAAATTACTTAAACAGTCTTCACCTCAGTATAAATTGTAGAATAACTAACATGGATAACAAGGAGATAACAAGGAAACTGTGATATTTCAAAATACATAAATATGATTTGAATTGAAAATACTCCATTCCCTATACAAATTTCGGAAAAATATAATACAAATTTGTGGATGTTGCGAATTCTTTCTATTAATTAGAAGTACTTCCACTCAACAATAAAATCAAGTAGTACGTACAAGAAATATATGAATTGGGATACATAAATTGGACGTAGTTTTAAGCAAAATGGAACCAACCTACAATTTAAAAAAAAAAATGGGTTCGGCTTTAACTTAATCATCGATCAATCATCTATATATAATATAATATCTATCATCCTAGATTGATTATATCAAAAACTATTTAATACATTTACTTGAAAATGGCCCACATTTTATTATATTTATTGAGGTTTCTCTAAGCCACAAGCCCTGTCTCTACTTACACAATTAGCAAAACGAAACCGATACAAATATTCTCAGTTCATGATCCCTGTGCGTTGGTTCCTTTTTGCTTAACTATACGTCCCAGTGTTGAATCCAGGCATACCTGCGGGGGGGGGGGGGGGCTTTTCTCCCACGCAAATGGTCTACCCCCCCCCCCCCCGGGGCCAAATTTTCTTCATACAAAATATCAAAAATGTTAACCACTGGTTTAGAATATTATATATATATTTTTTTTTTTTAGCAGTTAGGTAGATGATTTATCTAAATGATGTAGGGACAAATAGGTAATAATACCATCTTAATTTTTGAGATGTGAAGGTAAAATAACCCAACAATTGTAGTACAATTGAAGAAGAATTGATTGACTTCGTGCAATAACCTGCATTTACCAAAGCAATTTATACCTATGTGTACTTAGTGGATAATTCCAAATTTCGATATTGAAACAAAAAGTGCGATTTTTCATTTGAAAACACAAGACATTTGATTTGCCAAATGTAACCAAATCGCATACGAGTGACCTTGAGGAAAATTTTTCTCGAGGACTATGCTCCCGAACCCCCCAATTTTTTTTTTTTTTTAACATCTTCTAATCTGGACATGAGTTTTACCCCCGCGAATTTCGATAGCGCCCCCCCCCCCCCCCCCCCGCACAAGAAAGTCTGAATTCAACACTGCGGAATCCAATTATGGTTTATATTTATACTATCTTTAAACAGATTAAATTGTGTGTATATTATTAGAAAACAGGAATAAGGAAGAGGATATTATCACACATTGCTGTGTGTTAAATTGAAATTTCAATGTGTAGGTAATTAAAATTTAAATCCAGACTCAATATATTACCAAAAAAGTAAACTTCATTTATTTCTTGTTTTGTGCAATCACAAATTCAATTGAAATGTGTAATTTTATTAATAAAACCTCACCTCACACCTGATTACTTGGCTTTACCAGAGAGTGCCACTTTTCTCTGGTGCAAAGCTTTCTTGGTGTTCTGATCAACCTCGGGCAAGTCATCATCTTCTCTCTCTGAAATCAACAAATTAACATTCAATGTCTGGGGAGGTAGGTAACTATCATCATGAACCACCGAGTATATCCGTAACTTTGATATTGCAGCCCTCTCAGTCGCAGGGAGGGGGGTGGGGGGCTTAAGGGGGCCCGAAAATTTGGATTAGCTGAATACCTTTAAAACCAAAAAAGTAATAAAAATAGTAGGCAAAAAAAAATTATTAAATAATGAATTTAAATAATCAAATCGACCATAATTTGTGTTGAAATTGTGTTAAAATGCTCTAAATTCTACTGTACAATTCAAAATTTGGCCCAGATCTGCGTTTTGTTGAGGCAGTCCTCCAGACCCAAATCTGACCTAATGTTATACTATTTTATCTTCTACTATTACATCAACAGCACGCAACTGGATTTACAATAATGGAAAAGTGTCTTGCGGAGACTGAGCCTACTCTATCTGTAGACAGTTGCTGGCCCATGAACAGGGATGAGATTTTGATGAGAGGGATGCCTTTCCAAATCAGTCAGCCTCTGTGCACAGTATCGTACTATGTACTACCAAGAACAATATTACTAATAAAGAATGTTCTAAATGCAATGTTTTACCGTAGGTAATTCTTTACAAAATTTCTTGACAATAATGTTTTCAAAATGTATTATTTAAAAATAAATCTTGCCTGATGTTAACCATTGTTTTAAAATGTATACCCCAAGGAGCAATTCTTTACAACTAATGAATAGCGATATTCTATCCACAGCTATGTGCTTATGTCTGCGACTTCTGCCAAAGAAAAGAATTAAACTTACTTTCTTCCTTCTTCTTCTTACTGATCACTTTACTCTTGTCCTGTTTCGGTTGCTTTCTTGCCACGGAATTGTGCGAGTTGTGTTCGCGTCTTTGCATGAGCAGCGAAGTGATGAAGTTCCACATCAAGTAGGCTTGCAACAGGCAGATTGCAGCCAGAGATCCCAAACTGTAAGACATGACCCAGTCGCATTCATCTCACAAGTGCAATGTAGCTCAACATCTGACATGAGGATGAAATTTATTTCAACAACTAGCAATGTGTTGCCATGTCAACTTGTCAAGTCATGTCACATATGGAATATATTTTAGTAATTCCAAATTTGACAGAAGTTTTGTTTCTTTGTTGAAGAAAAATAATTGCAATATAAAATCCATTCACCATAAGAATGATTGACCTTGAAACATAAAGCCAAGCTATTTATTAGATTTCCATCTGGCAATCTTTAAAAAAAATGTATGAACATTGTAAAATAAATCATTACAGATATTGACAGTCATTAAAATCAGATTCCAAATTGAGCTAAATGACTTTGGATTGACAGTAGATTTAGAGGTCATCATTCTTACAGTGAATGGATTTTAGTTGGAAAGGTACTAAGTCTAGTTTATACGGCTCAATGTTTCATAAAATTCATTGGGCTAGAACCGATTCTTTATGAAATGAATTAAATTCAACAATTAACTTAAATGTTTGAATCCTCATATGCAGAATCCACATATGACCTGCATAGAATGTCACAGTCAGCACAAACTTTGAAAGACTAATCTGAATCATCTAGCAGATGAAATTTTTTCAATTTATATTAAATTTTAAACTATTGAAAAATATTGATTAAAATTATTGTGCACGATATTAAATATGAATTAAAATATTATTATAAAATGTTGGGAAACTCACCGAACAATCTTGGTGTTAAAGTTTCCTGATCCAAAATCGATTGTCGAGGATTCGGTCAATGCTAATCCATACCAGAATGTCAACACGGATAAGATAATTGATCCTAGACGTACAACCACAAACAATACCTTGGATGCTAAGTATCCACCTGCAACAGAACATATACAAACAAACGCTTATATTTCTGAATCGGAGATAAAAAAGTAAATTCAATCGATGCGCTCTAAAGATCAACTCTTCATGATTCATTTGGAATATGTATAATTATAGAAATCAATTTGATTTTGCAATCAATGGGGATCTAAGGTGTGCATTTTTATCGCATTTTTTAAATTTTGATACAATTGCAATATGTAACCTGCCAATTCTTCTTGCATGGATTACGTTTCATGGAAAGCAATATTTATTTATTATTTTCTATATTCTCAACAGAGCCGAGGCTCCACTAGTGAGAATGTAAGAGAGAAGGGAGGAGAGGAAACCTGGTACCGGCATGTAGCCTACTCCTGACTAAAGATACCAAGGGGGCCAATGGCTTAACGTCCCGTCCATCCGAAGGACGGGACGTTACTAATCTGTCACTAATAAATATCATAAAAATATTGATAACTAGCAATCATGGCTTTAAGGTCAGTGTGCAGTTCATAAGTACTTGATGTTTTTGTTACTCGACAACTGCCACACTATCTTCAAAAAGAATCAAATAGTAGTTGGAAAATCACGGACCCTAAAAATAGGTAGTCACTAGTGAAAGAATTCATATGCATCAATATCATATGTTGCCAGAAGCATTTGTCTGTGTCTGCTCCGATCAAGGAAACAAGAGTTGTGGAGACCATGACCACAAGACAGAGGTAAATATTATGAAGAATATCCGGCTCCCACTTCACCTTGCATGATGCGAGTGTTCTAATGCATGCCTACAGCCAATATCTTCACTTTAAGTGTGACTTTCAAGTGACAAGTCAGAATGACCCATGCTTGTTGTGTGAATTCACATCTGACATTTAACAGTTGGCATTTATATTAAATGCATTTCTAAAATGTCAATGGCAGTCGGGTTGTTGCGATTGATGGACTAACCGTGTAAGATCCAGGGAATGTAGTAGTCCCCGTAGATCAGGGGCGCCGGAACCGGGGGGGCAGAGGGGGCACGTGCCCCCCCTAGACGTCTGAAGGGGGGGCAAGAGTATCAATCTGCCCCCCCTGGTAATGCATAATATCTTAAAAAAATTACTTGATAAAGGCTGAATTTCAAAAAAATTCGCTGTGCGGCATTGTTATGTGAGAGTCTTATGACGTAATTAAATTGATATTGTTATTTTACACCAAATTTTTTTTAAACCTGCCTTTAAGAGTATTAAAAGTTTACTAAATCGCTGCAGGACATATTTATATGAACTTTCCTGATATGAGTGATGGATTAACTTTTGTTTTCTTACAATTAAAATGTACCAAAATCATTTGAAATCTGCCTGTGGGCAGAAATTTAAAAAAATCCGCTGCGCGGCATTTTAATGTGTACGACACTTTTCCACACACATTTTTAGCTACTTTAATTAATACATTTTTTGGCAGTCCTCGGATTTAATATACCTTACCTACCAATGATGTCGTCCATTTATTTGTTCAGATAAAGATAGGATTAAACAGTGTGAAATCACGTAGAAACGCACCAAATTCATTCCTGAAATTCAAAATTTTCTCGGGGCTATGCGCCCCGGACCCGCAAGGTGCTGGGGGGCCCTCCCCCCAGACCCCCCATGGTTTCTCTGGGCAATCGTGTTACCCACGCACATTGTCATTTACTATATTACTTTCTCCCTTACAAATTTAGTCCCTATACCCTACCTAGATCCTAAGCAAAATGTGCCCCCCCTGAGAAAATAGACTTCCGGCGCCTCTGCCGTAGATAGAGAGAGGGCAAGAGCTCAGAATGAAACCGAGACATGTGCCAACGATGTTATAAGTGACGAGTGAAATATTGTTCTACATAGTAAAATAATTGGTCTACAGCATCCTATCATTTATTACTTGCCCGTTTTTAAATCCTCGATAATCCACGAGATTGGATTCTTAATGGCAATGTTGAATATGCACATTACATTATCAAATACTACTAATATTACATTGCCTGCTGCTTTGAGGGTCAAGAAAGGTCTATAGTTCAACCAGTGCAAGGCAAAATCAAACCAATACCACTCAATGTAGTATCTTCACCAACAATATCATCAATGATTGCAATTCCGGGCTATTGTCTACATGCCTTTTGATTATACAGTTTTTCTATATAATAATATGACTCCATGGTCTCTTCAATTTTGATGGAATATTGTGCCCAATTGAACTAGTTAGAACTCTGAAAAGACAGCAAGCAGTAAATCGCCTTACTTTTATTTTCGTTCTCAGTTTTGTCGACAAAATCAATCAATCTTGCAGCGTGGAAGAAAGCTTCCGAGACATAGTGGAGTACGAGCAAACAGATTCCCACCCTGGAGAAGCTGCAGAAAGAGGTAGAGGAGTTAGCACAAACCATAGATCACACAGTCAAGTAAAGGAATTCAATATGTTTCTTACTTAAGTATGTAGGCAGTTCCAATAAAGAATAGTGCCACAGTTGCAGTCACCACCTTGGGAGCCATTTCTTCGCGCTTAGTTTTTTGGAAATAAAGTTCCGGATAACAATGGAGCCAGTAGGAGAGTTGAATAATGAAGAAAAATTTGAACATGAATGTCATTTTGTCATGTGGATAACTCTCCCACAACGATGAGATGTTTAGAAGATAGTTCTCTCTGAAAAAATGAAATAAACATGAAAATTAGTATAGGAATAGAGCAGTGGTACTCAACCTGCGGCCCGCGGGACTAATTTTTGTGGCCCCCCAGTTGATGTTTCAAATACCTACTTATTTACAAAATGTGTACCTACACTGTGAAAATAATATTTATAAAAATAATTATTTCTCGTTTCATTTGAGAGAAATTTGAGAGTCGTCATTGTTATTATCCACGCGTCAGGCTTAAAAGTGACGAAAGCTAATGTAACTTCATACTTGTTGCAACGAAAATGAAGAATTTAGCCAATTCCGAAAATTGTAAAAGCGTACATTGTTTTGGGGTGTGAAACATTGTTCGATTCGTTTCCTAATAAAACAGGCACTGAATGTAGCAGGCTTGTAGGAAGCAGACTGCAGAGTGCTAGTAGGGTGCTAGCTGACTGACCCCCCACTCTCCATACAAAATTAAGTTGAGCATCCCAAAATCCCTTAAATTGCTTCAAATTCTAAAAAACGCCCTGCGGGGCAACAATTGGGGGGTAGTTTGCTTCAGTTCGTGGATTTTAGAGCCCCAGAATCACTTTTAAATTGTTATATTCTAAAAAAACACCCTGCGGGGCTAAGGCTGAGGGACTTCGCCCCCCAGACCCCCCCTCCGGGTGAAGCAATCCCCCCCCCCCCCATCATAAGAGTAGTTTCTAAGCACCTGAAATAAACAACATGATCACGTGAGCATTATTTTACTTTTTTAAAAAGTGCGGCCCGCCAACTAAAGCAAATATGTATTATTGGCCCGCAAGTCAAAAAGGTTGAATAGGTACCACTGGAATAGAGTGTCATTATTCATTAATTTAAGAAAACCCTACTTTTATGGCACCGATGAATAATGGACATACAAAAGGAAGAGGCACAGCCCTAATTTCTTTTGTCGACAAGTGTGTAGTATGTACCACCCACCATCTCAACTATTTTTATAATATTTTCTGTAGGCTTACAAATGTAGGTACACTCGGCACAATAAAATTGATCGGAGAACAAGTTTGAATGAGTGCTGGTCATGCTCCATAACAATCAATGTTTGTTATTGAAGTGAGAGGTCACCTACTAGAGTGAGACAAGATCGCTTGGACTGACTTCTGATGGTGCGATCTAACATTTTTCAGTCAATCAGATTTATTGAACTGAAATCAACTTTAGTTGTGCTAAGTGTATATATATGGATGAGTCAATAATTAGTGCAGTAATATAGAAACTTTTTTCTGTTGGCTGCACACTGATGAGAATTTGCAAAACTATAAAGAAAGGTTCATTAATCATTATCATTATGCCAATTTTGATTTGACCTAAATAATTAAGTCAGTTCTGCTTCCCTTGCCATGAAGTTAAACATGGCCGCTAAGCTTTCATTTGCACCAAAGAAGAGCAGCGAACAGTGATCCCTTTTATTGGCCGTAAATGCAACGTAAAGGGGGATAAAATTCATATAACTTTGAGCAGAAACATGCTGGGCAGAATGGTGATTATTGCAGATGATTTGCCAATACGTAATCATCTAATGATCCACTTGATCAAAATTGTCATTGGCATTGAAAGTGAATGGGAATCTTGCTCCCCTTCTTGAATCATATTCATGCTAGTCACTTAATGCAACCAATATTTTACTTTTGCGTGCAAAACGTTGTTCGCATTATTTCACAGAGAATTTTCAATGCATTCCAGTCCCCTATACACCTGCAGCCCATAAAAAACGTATTGCTGCTCGTCTTGGTACTTAAACAATGCGGAGATGCCATTTTTACCTTCGCGACAACGGAAAATGAACTGACTTATCAAGGTCAAATCAAAATCGTCATAATGATAAAGAACCTAGGATCTTTAGTTATGCAAACTCACATCACAGTGCAGCAAACAGAAAAGTTAGTAATTAGAACAGCACATAATTATTGACTCATACTACTTACTATTGATGAAAGAACATTTGAAAGCATTCTGGTACAGTGACTTTCAGAAGTTGTTAACTAGTTTCCCAACAACGTATCTGCTGGCAAACTACTTCTGAAGTTAGTGCACATTTATTGATTTTTTCAATAAATGTATTGATTTTTATTCAATTCATTGACATGATATACCTATTGTTCAGAAATATGGTAAAGTGGTGAGAAACGCATTACAGTGCAAAATAAACATGAAAAGTGTACACAAGATGACGTTTAACATTTATGCAGCATAAAAAGCCCAAATCACATGTAATTACACATTGCTCCACTTGAGGAATGAAGAAGTAGTAGGTATTGACGTTTAGGTATTAGTTTTACCTGAAAATTACATCTCCAGCCCAGAGTACGGAGAAGACGTAGAAGATCAGTAGCTGACCCGACTCATTGAAGAGGCTGTGCTTCACTTTAGACAAGTGGAGTTTGCGAGTGACTTTCTACAGGAGCAGAAGCCAGGATAAATTAATAACAATACATTGACACATTAACAACAAGACATTCATACATTAACAACAATACTATGATGCTCGTCGACACAAATTAGATTTAATATGTGGAGTACAATTTACCGAGGTTATAGGTACCTAAGGTAAGTAGGTACACTCGGTCAAACAAAACTTGAACGTTGACCAAATTTGAATGACTGCTGGTCATGTCCCATAACCAATCAAAGCTTGTTATTATCATTGAAATGTGAGGTCACCTACTAGAGTGAGACAATGAGATCGCTTAGACTGACTTCTAATGGTGCGATCTTACATTTATCAGCCTATCAGATTTCTTGAACGTTTAAGTTTTGTTTGGCCAAGTGTACCTTGATCTTTAAATATGCCATGTACAAATGACTATATACTTTTGGTCTCCTTCAATAGAAAATTTTCTCTTCTCTGGACGTAGGGTGAATAAAAATATACTGTAGGTGGTATTAAATTACCAATCTTAATCTTTCAGAACCATGCGTGCAATGTGGGTTTGTACAGTAAAAAAAGTATTGAAGAGTGAATATTCAATTAACATGCATAGGTACCCAATAATTTAATTCTTATGATAGGTATTTATTTATTCTATCCACAACGGAATAAAAATTCCATAAGTGAGGGTGTAATGTAGAGAAGAAAGGAGAGGAAACCTGGTTCCGGCATGTAGCCTACTCCTGTTGAAAGATACCACGGGCAGGGGTCAATGGCTTAACGTCCTATGCGAAGGACAGTGTAAAATTACAACACAGGCCTCCACAACTTGCACTGATTACAGTTGGAGGGAGGTCATCACACCAATCCCCCAGTCTCCCTAACCGAATGGCAACAAGTTACTAGCAAGCCAGATTTGAGCAAACACATTCATCCGCTGAATCCGCTCAACGTTTATAATCCGCGATGTTCGGATGAGAATGTGGCTAATACACCAGCTCCTGGGTGATTTCTATCAAATAGGTACCCAATATTATAACAATTTAAACTACCTAATTATTTGTATTATAATTATTATAGTAAGAAGTCGGACTGGCCAACCGGCTTCGGCATCCCAGAAGGCCTAGAGGACGGTGGAGCTACCTCCAGCCCCCATGCCGACATTGTTGGATGGGGAAATGGAGGCATTATTGTAATTTACTTGTAATCATTTTTCAATTTTCCCAGTTGTATTGCATTGCATTATAAGTATCATTTGAATTTTTAAGACATTTATTTTGCTGATTACAGCAAGTTTTTATCAAATGCTGTTATATTCTGCCAGCCTTGCAGACAAACCTTGCATATTTTCAATACTCTGCTAAAACCAGTAATTAAGCTAATCACAGTAATTCTAGAAATGTCATTGGTTGTTGCCATGGCAAGACAGACCTAATCAACCGTTTTAAAGTTAGCAGAGTATAGAAAGACTGGACCTAAGCCTATAGATTTGAATTTGTGAGGCTAGGTAGGAAATTTAGATTTACAATATATTTTTCTCAATCAAATATTAATTACCAAAAATAAAAACTGGACGTACAAGTTAAAGTAGGTAGGTAGTCAAGTACAACCGGCAAATACAAGTACAAGTAACATTACCTACCTACCTGGAGATTGTTTTGAATTCAACAAGTTGGTGGTAGAGTAGTAGGTAGGTAGTAGGTACTTACATCAAGAATATATTCTTGGATAATGGCATGCATTACAATGCCAATAAGAAAATAGAAGAAAATTGCAGCGAGATCCTTTAGTCCATAGGTATATCGAATAACATCTGGCATCTCCGGAGTCAAACTGTCAATGTCGGAAGTAACATTGTGGTGGATGGCGATGAACATGTATGCAAGAGGTGAAGTAGCCTGTAAATAAATAAATATGTATCTTATAGGAGTAATATGATATGCCAAGAGGAGATCAAACTAGTACCATAGGGATATAGTACACGTTACACATGTCGAAGCTAACCCTATGTGTGTGGTAAGGGCATGTAAGGGCCTCTATTTTCAAAGAAGGGTTAAGTTGTCACTATGGTCTGGGTGGGCGTGGATAGGGGTTACTGGAAGTTGTGGCTGGGGGTTGACATAACCGTATGTGGTAAGAAGAACTATACGAACCTGAACCATAAGGCCGATCACGAATACCATGGCTACACATGATACAATATCAGCGTGATTTTGGATAACAAATTCGTGGCTTAAAATTGGTGGGTTCTTCGTTGATGACTTTCGCACCTTTGGTCCCATCTTGAAGCTTGCTGCTACAAATCTGACTACGTTTACACTTGTGAATTGAGCGAGCTAGCTGGCAGAGTTAACGGTATTGTCGACCCAACGTCAACATAAGGAGTCAGGACGGAAGCACAAACTCGACCAAGTTTAAAACTGCTCCTCACAAGTGCGGTAGCGAGAATCGGCGAGAGGCCGGACTGCCAACCAGGCAGGACACTATGTACATAGCAAGTCAGATAGCCTTCCCTAAGACAATCACTGGACGACAAATCTGCAGGTTATGACAGCTTAGCTAAGCCGCAAACTAGATAACTTCATTTGTGGCTTTATGTTACACAAACTAAATTTTTTATCACTGTAAAAGGCAACAAATAGTCGTCGAAGTTATTATCGATGTGTATGTGTTGGCACTACTCGAGTCAAACTTTGCCCACGTTTAAATTTCCAGCGCGATTGCGGTGTTATCTGAGATATTAAAATAAGTGACCTTGTAATAAAAGCTCAGAATTGCACAAACGAGAACCTATGTTCTACTTCCGGATATGCTAAAGTGCGCAATAATCACCATACACACATTAATTAGTTTTTTCGCATTTGCGGTTTTCGAATTTTACAAGCAAAACGTACTATTTGACCTAGATTTGACAATTACATTTTCAGCAAACCTGTTGCATATATTTTTATTTATTTATTTATTTTGATCAACATTTTTTTTATCGAAATTAAAATATGAGCAAATTTCTATGCAAACAATGTATCAGAAAACATTATTTTAAAATGTCTGTTTCTACAAAAAATATTTTCACGAAAATTTGAATCATACGAAATGTAGAACGAAGTTTTATTGAATTTCTGATCGACTATATGCTACAATTTCCACATTATTTTGAAGGTAGCACAAACAAACATATCAATCAATAATAATATTAATTAATCAATTAATTCACTCATATTGTCATGGTTATTGGTTTGAGAGACAAAACTCTAAACTCTACACACAAACTTCAACAATTCTCTTCAACATGAATTGACACTAAAGGGTCAATTCATTGTAATACTTATTATTATATTGTTATGTGAAAAGGAAATAAAACTATAATAATATAATAAGTTTGATTGCTCTACAAATTGTATATATACAGGTGGCAGAGATACTATCAACTAAAGTTATATTAAGACAATTGAAATGACATAATTATTAATAATAAATATAAACTAAGATACATCGAGGAACAATCTCATCTCCGCGAGTGTTTCCGGTAACGTTGAAAAACTTAGTTCGTTCCACTCTTGAAATCCAATATCGGCGTGTGAGTTTCGTGCCGCATCTAATTTCACGTTTCTTCTTCTTATCTTAAATGAGTGATCTTTTCTTCCTACATAATCGGGTTTCTTAATTCTTCGAGACAGATCCTTCCATGCTTCCACTCCAGTGAAGGCTCTGTAAATGTTGCAGAGCCTTGCTTTTCTTCTCCTATCTTGAAGCGATTCCCAACCCAAGTTCTTTATCATGTCTGAAACACTCTCTGGAACTTGCCTCATGGTCAAAGTCAATTCATTTCTTCCCTTTCTACCCTTCTTTGTCTTCACTACTTCCCACTTCCTTCTTCTCATCTTTCCTGTCACTCTTCTCGCAGCATAATTATGACACATAATTATGACACATAAAACAAATTTTAAAAAGAGGCATGCAAAAACTGAGTTTAAAATTAATTGAATTTGTTGTGATTCAGAAAAAAGAGTGATAAACTGTCCAGGAGGCATATTCTAGAACGTTTTTCCAATTCCATTCTGATGGAATCCGGTCACGGCCATAAGGTTTGAATGAAATCGAATTACCCTGGAATTGGGAATAAGTTTTAAAATAGGGTCCCTGGACTGATGCCATTTCCTGCAAAGTTTCGTAAATTATGAGCTGATTTTAGCCAGGAGTACTGGAACTGACGCCCTTTCTTGCTCAAATGTGTGTTTACATGCTAAATGAAATGACGATTTTTTAAAAAAAGACAATTATTACTACTTTTGGACTGATGCCCTTCTTGAATAAGTGATTCAATTCATATCTGTACCTCAGAGCAAGGTCATCATACCCAGAAAAACATTCCAGGGGATGGATGACATTTTTAACTTTTTTGAAATGTCAGATGCACGTAAGGGGGTTTGGGGGCAGGCTTCAGAGAAAATTTTGGTTTAAGGTTATTTATTTGGTGCAGTAGCTATTTTTGGGAAATATAATTTACAAATGTCCACATATTGGTACGAGTTTTAGCAAATGCAAGTCCTGAGTGCATATCCCAGGATTTTTTTTTTAAATTTTAACCCAATTTAGATCAGTGGAGCCATAGCTTAGAAGAGCAGTCATTCAAGTGAAGAAACTAATTAGGTACCTATATATATTCCCATTTTGTTGCACACATTTCTTTTTTCTTCTTTTTGAATTGTGGCATCTTCTAGGAAAATAAAAATAGATTAACTGCAGAGTGCAGATATTATCTGCTATTCAGAAACAAACAACACTAACACCAAACATGCATTAATTAAAGACAACATTCAATTTTAATCTACCTTTATTTTCTAAGACATAATTTTGGACACAAAATGTATATTTGTTTAAGAAAACAATACCTATGTTGTACATTGATACATAAATGTTTAAAACAGATGAAAATTCTTTGAGCACCTACAAAGAAGTAAATTTGTAAGTGTAAATATAATTATAAAATGATGATGCAGTGCCTAGTAGTTAATGGGGTGTAAATATAATTTCTCCAAATGCATGTCAATAGGGTTATAATAATAAGTACTATATATTATATAAATAAGAGCATTTCTAGTTTACGTGTATTACTTATAAAAAAAAAATCGGCTAACATTTGACTGAGGAATTCCCTTCTGGGTATGCCTAGAGAAAACTGCGCTTGGTACAATTAGAGCAGGGATAGTTATGCAAATCACATAAACTGCCATTTTAAATAACATGAAAACATCTATTTCAATATTTTTTTCTTAACACATGTGTTTAGTGCAGCTCATGCTTGGTGCATTTTATATATTTTTTTTAGTAAAAATTGCACATTTCAGCATGAACCTAGATCAGTTTGCGGATTATTGCATCTTATAGTACCTACTTTTCTACATTTTTTAACCAATTTACAGTATTTTGGTCATATCTATATCTATATCTCAGTCTGCCTGTTCCTACTTGTGAGCAAAATATCAATAATGAAGCAGTGCATATTGAGGGACAAATTCTTGACACATTATGTGTAGTGCAGCTCATTGTTTACGTCTTGAACATACCTGTTTAACGACAAACAATGTTGTATACCCAAATGCATTGAAACAATGCAAGTACGACATACTCTTAAATTTATCATCAGAGAGGCACTCCAATATGTAGCTGACATTATTGCATATTTTGGCACTAATTTGGTTATGTGTTGAGTTTTTGTTGCATAACTATCCTAGCTCTTTTCATGATGATGCAATGCATTTAGTTAGTGTGCTATTAGATGAACTCTTCCGGCTCCCGAGGGGCGTCCAAGTCACGGTAATGGATCACAGGACGGTACTCCCCGCCTCCGGTCCCACCACCCCTGGAACATAATTGGTCAAATGACTTTCAGTACACAAATCCACACCTTATTATCTCCTAATCAATGCACAATAATGTTTAAAGAATTCATTGAAAACTCATAAGATCATTGAACTCTTGGAAGTGTCAACAAAACAATATTAATGTGTGGCACTGGCAACACCTCCTATCTTATAAGAACCAAATAAATTAAGAGTCAAAACCACTTTTGTCCGACACATCCAGCCAATAACAAACCACTATGAAATATCAGTATCAGTTACACCACTAACATCAACTTATAAAAAATTAGAATGAGCCGAGAACTCACAGCTTCTGTTGTTGCATACAGAACATGGAATAAATAAGTGACATTGTCCCAAAATTCACCCTGGCCTGGGAGCCAAAGTGGCCCAATGAAATACTGTGCAAGTGCTCTGGGGCCACAACATCTAGTGAAAATATGAGTTCACACTCGCATTAATGCCAAGGTCGTGTGGGTGACCAATGACCATGCTATAGGTAAGGTGCCATTAACACGATTTTCCACCAGAAAATCCATCTGAATTGGGGTCCTGCACCCATATAAAATTGTTTTCCACTAGATGCACAAATCAATTATGTATGTATGTATATTAAAATATAATTCCCAATATTTTTCTAAATGTAATCGAAAACGCAACAGCCTCCAAATTCCTTGACAGATTTGAATAGTACTACTACTATACTATGTCTATACTATACCATACATACCAACCTATTATACCACCACCTATTATTTGAGTTAGAAATATCTTTCCACAAAATCCGAAGTTAATTTCATCCAGTGTTGGGGAAGTTCCTTTTTAAAACGATCTTTTTAAAAGTTCAGTTCACGTCCAAATATATGAACTTTTTAAAAGTTCAAGTTCTTTATTTTAAGCATGTGTAGTAAAAGTTCACGTTCCTTAAAAAAACGAATATAAGTTCTTTTAAAAGTTCTTTTTTAAAAAAAATTAACTATATAATTAACTACGCGTGAAACTTAAATGGAACTGGGAAGTATCTAAGAGGGGCCCCTACTTCCCCTTCCACACCTGCCTCAAGGTACCCTCGCCATAGTAACCAATCCACGCTCAGAGTTAAAGAAACTTCAGAAATCTTCGGATCGGCTCGGACTTTATTCTGATTCGACTGCTTAGTGCTCAGTAGGAAAGAGCGAACTTGATCGAAACGTTCGTGGTTAAAACGAACGTTTGACGTTCACGTTCTTTGTATACAAAAAAGAACGCGTTCGCTCAAAAGTTCGCAAAAAAAGTAACGCGTTCCTAGGAATGCGTTCTTTTTAAAAGTTCCCTCCCCAACACTGATTTCATCCACGTTCCTATGAGGTACACTGTGGAAGTATTTCTTTTTAGATCTTTGATGACCCCTATCTGTCTGTCAGATTTGATAGTTTCTTACTTTATTGTCTTTTTCAAACTGTGCTAATTAATATTGAAGAATGACATAAGCATAACCTACTTTTAAACCACCTGTGTGCTGCCAGAGATGTGCTGAAAACCCTGGCTCACCAGGTGGGGTTTATAGTATTGAAGCATAGTCCCATTATATTAAGATTTCATTAACTTTACAAGGCAGCAAGGTATGTCTGGCACTTAAGTCAATATGAGATGATGTGAACTGTTAGTAGGAAATATTGTTAGTGGGTGTGCGATGATAAGCCCTGCCTGATCAAATTGTGTATGCATGTACCTTTGTTCAGAGAAGTGAAGACCAAGTGTCAAGACAAGAGTTTACCAGCAAAACAACTTGGTCACTTACTTGTGTTGTTAACGTGACAAAACCTACAGAGACACATAATGCATTAAATATGACAATGCACTATCATTACAACTTAATGCATTAAGAATCAAAATTATTAGTGAACACGATTGGTAGTATATGTAGTACAGTCACATTCAGAAGCTATTTATCAGATCAGAATGCCATCTGGAACTGAAAGTGAACCCCAATGATTGAGGTTAAGATAGTCATAACAAAATGAGATGACTTTTCCTTTCTGTGTTCACAACCCTTCCTATTATATCAATTATCAATCATTGCGAATTAATTCGATTACTAAATCATTAATCAATTATGGATAAACCCTACGGTTGGTGTATCAGATCGATTATCTATCGTATAATCACCAAGGTTAAGCAGAATCGAGCGGGGTCAGTATTTGAATAGGTAGGTGACCGTTTCAATGATGTGTGCCCACACCTTCGAATGATTTTTTGATACATTTGATTTGAGATGAATGCAAGCCTAGTATCTAATGACCGAAGCATTTTGACAGGAAGGACGCCGTGAGACAATCACCAGTGTAGGAAGACATGAACGAAGGTCGGCTTACCTGCCTCGGCTATAGTTGCCTCTTTGGCCTCGCGAATAGCCTTGAGCGCCATAGCTACCCATGTAACCACCGCCACCGTGGCCATAGCCATGCCCGCTACCATAACCCAACCGGTTGCCTCCATAGCCGTATGAGCTACCACCGTATCTGTGGAGAAGAATAAGAGACTGGGTGAAAACCATGTTAACTAAAAAAAACAATTTGTGTTATTTTCTGATGACCTCAGGTGGGGCAAAGAATTTAAATATCAATTGCAAATTCAAACACATTAATCCAACGAAAGTAATACAGGCTCAATATGTTTCCAAAATAAGCAGAGGGATTTTTCAAGATATTAAAACAGAATTAAAATAAAATACTCTCAACATAATTTGAAGTAACTGTACATTTTGTACATTCAGAATGTCTTAAAACATAAACGAGTAGTACGTATTCATAGTCTTCATGAGCATGGAGAGCATTTTTCATGTGGCATTCTAGTCTATTTTTCTCTTTTTCCTTTCCTTTTTATATCTTTGTTGAACAATCTAAATTGTAAACTACTACAGTAAACCCTCGTTATTTCGAACTCGGATAATTCGAATTTGAGGTTAATTCGAACTATCTGGGTGGTCCCAGTGGCCAGAATAGGGTTTTCTATGTTATTTCATTTTGATAATTCGAATTTTAGGTTATTTCGAAATTCGAATTGAATTAAAGTCCCAGCCCATGTATTTACTTGGATAAAATAGCTTTAATTCGAATTTTTCTTCAAAAGTGTGGGTTTGTATAAAATTCATAACGCGTGATATATTACGCGCAATAACTTGGAGCCAGCGCCATGCGCCGCAGGCAGAATAGGGGGGTGCGCCGCAGCGGACTGCTCTGAGCATGGCTCGCGCACAAGCGCGGCGTGGCTCGGCTATCCTCGTGTTTTAGATCGGGTGCGTCCGCCTCGGCTATCCTCGTGTGTTCGATCGGGTGCGTCCGCCTCTAGACTTACTGACGACGTGGCGACTGGCGGCATTTCACCCCTCACGCCTCGAGCTAGACTAGCTAGCCTAAACAAACAAGTGTGGCTGTGTCAAAGTTTCGTAAACAAGTTTTGACGATGGCTCCGAAGAAATACCACGAACTGAAATTAAGTGAGAAGGTGGCGCTTCTAAAAGAAGTAGATTCAATAATATGCACCTTGGCTTCCTTTTCCCCAATCCCCTCATCCTTTAAAAAAAAAAAAAAAAAAAAAAAAAAAAAAAAAAAAAAATTATTTTAATTCGAATTTTTTTAATTCGAATTGCAATTTTTTGGGTCCCTTTGAGTTCGAATTAACGAGGGTTTACTGTATTGAAAATATGCTTGTCAACCAGTGAGTTTGACAGCATTGCAGATACTTTCGATATTTAATATATTTATAGATGCATACATACCTAGTAATCATCAATACATAAATTATATGTAAAGTAAAGTAAAGTAAAAACGTCTTTATTTGATACGGCGAGATTAAGCAATGACCGCTTTTCTTCCACCTAACTGTTCAAAATTGTAGGTATGTCGCTTCAATTTCATACCTACTAAGTTATAAAATCATGTATGCTTACTGTTGAGAGGGATAGGAGTGTGCTGGTTGTGCGAAACCCTCTCGCTCGCTGGGCGTTTCTTTACGCTGCCGGTTGCCTGGATGCTCGGCAAGTTGAGGTCGCTTCGGATCGCGCAGATAGTTATTGAAGTATTCCACCTAAAACAAAGAATATAACACATTTTAGGACTAATATAATACAGTATGCTGGTGGAGGATACAACTTTGAATATAAACCAATACTATTTTAATAATTGCTATGCCATTTCACATCCGAGTATAAACTTCATCACTCTCACCTCCTTCTTGACTTCATCCACTTTCTCAGTGTGCTTGTTGAAGATGTGTTTGCGCACAAAGTCTGGTCCCTTGAACTTCTTGCCCGAGAGAGGACAGAGCCACTTGTCCTTGGCCAGCTCCTGGGTGTTGGCCTTCACAAACTTCTCCACCTCGCTAAGTCATGACTAAGGAACAATCATTCTCTGCAGATCTTACAAAAACCATAAATCACTTGGATCGAATAATTATAGAACTCGACTGCAATGCATCTATATTTTCTTAAAGAGGACAAGATATTGAATTTGTGTCTTTATGTTGTCATCTTGTTTCAACTCATCAAAACAACTGATTTGCGAATAACTAATTCCTAAGTGATTTAGTTATGTTTCTAGCATTGGAACATCATGCAATGCCATCTCTTTCAGACACTAGATATGGTTGCCTGCCTCAACTTTCAGTATGTAATCAATGTGTAATATCAACATTTCAAAACTTTTTTCTTTATTGTGGGAAAAGCATTGTAGTTGCTGCAGGTAAACAAATCTAATGACAGAGTGGCTTCAAAGAAGGTACAATTAAAAAAAATTATCATAAAATAACAGTAAAAGAGGATACGCATCAGGGTCTTTGTGCCCGAGTTTGCTGTATTCATCTTCGCTGATCTTCGCCACCGGTTGCAAGAACGACGCAATCTTGCTTTCGAATGTGCGGCAATAATCACTAATCTCGTCCTGTGAGAGTTGCTGCACAAAAAACAACACTATTAGCACATGTTTGAAATCTCATCACCTTTGAATGATCTTAGATATCATAGTTCATGCCTGGACATCAAATGTAGAGAGATAATTTAATGTAGAGAGAAAATGTAGTTTTGTGGACTTTTGAATCAAGAAAAATATTGTACTACATGGTAATTCCAATAAAACCAACAAACTCCCTTCCCCTCACCGTCTCATACCAGATATCAATGAAAAAAATTAGTATACATATTTAGAGTTCTAAAATTGATTTGATATTATTTCTTTTCCATTTTAAACTTCCAAGTGTTCCCGGAGTTATGGGTGAAGGATGACCCCAACACTGACCCCGAGCTCATTTTGGACACACTTTTGACCTTTAACCCTCACTTGAATAATGACTAATGAGAGAGGGACATGATGACACACCCAAGGTTATTCAGTTCCCTACACCATTGATCTGCCAGCACCTATTCTCACCTTCATTGACGGAGGGATTCCACGAGCGTGCATGATGCCACATCGGTTGGGCATCTCGTCCTCATTGGGATACTCGCAGTGGTTGTAGTAATCCACCGAGTGAACAATGCGGAGGTAGAGCAGAAGGCGGTCCAGCACCTTAATGAGCGCTTCATCTCTATACACAGTGACGCTGTCTTGAAGCTGCCCATCTTCCGTGTCGTTTACCAAGCCTGCATGAGACAAGTTGCCAAGAGGATCAGTTAAATACGTAGCTGCAGAAGCCTCACATGTATTTAAATTCTTCTAGAGTCTTCATATACAGTTCGTTGTTTAAAGACAGTTTGTGGTTTAGCTACATTTTTTGAATTCATAGTTACCAAATGGATGCAAAACTTGGACATATATAAAAAAAAAAGTTAAATTTGTGATAGGTAATAGGTATACAGTTTTTAATTCTCTATCTTCTAAATATAATGTCAAGTACAAGAAAAATTAACTTCCCTTTCAAAGCGGCGATTGATACCTAGCTGATTTCGCCGGCTATTTGTATAGAAAATACAAGTGGTTTTTCTTCAAACTAATCAAAGACCCCCCTCAAATATGTGTCAATTTTTTACAAAAATCTATTCGATTGATAGATCAAACACCTTGGGAAGACTAAAAAATGACATCAAGAACTTTTTACTATCAGTCTGCTGTAATTAATAGTAATTACTAATTACCAAGTAATTCTTCTTCTTCAGCCGATGCCTCTTCAATGAGATAATCTGTGATGTTCTTCAACACAGGATTCTTAGAGGAGAGATTGAAGTTCTGTATGGGAACAGAGATTTACATTAACTTACAAAATACTTGACACAAGTAAAAATTAAGATACATTTATGTATCTGTATACATTTAAGCAGTGAGGAAGTTGCTGTGGAATGAGAAGTTTCCACAAGTCTGCAAGATCATTATGTACAAGATGTATTTCCTGCCAATTCTAACATATGGGGCAGTGACGTGGTCAGCAGGTGGAAAGGAAATGAATCAGCTACAGGCAGCTGAGATGAAGTTTTTGAGGAGTGTGAAGGGGGTGACAAGAATGGATAGGATCCAAAGTAGGAAGATAAGAAAAGAGCTTGGGGTTGAAAGATTGGTGTTCAAGCTGGGAAGAGAGAGGCTTAGGTGGTTCGGCCACATGAAGAGGATGGGAACCGATAGAGTGCCAAGGCGGGTGTTTGAAGCGGCTACAGGGGGAACTCGGAGAGTGGGGCGACCAAGAGACAGGTGGATTGGACTGATCAAGGAGGATGTGTTGGAGAGAGGAGGAAGGTGGAGTGAGTTGGAGGCTGAGAGACAGTGGGAGGACAGAACATGGTGGAAGGAATTTGTGGAACAATTAGAAGTGGAAGAAGAAGAAGAGGAGGAAGAAGAGGAGGAAACGCCAGGCGTGGCCAGCCGGTTTCCAGGAGTCCTGCGGCCCTAGTGTTGGTGGGAATACCCACCCCCTGACCCATTAAATTGGAACCAGGGATGGATTATTATTATTATTATATTTGGAAATGTACCTATAGTTTCGTTTTCGTAGCCGTTCATTATTTTTTCTGGATATAAACATTGTGCATAATTGCATGAAACTTTTGATGCATATATTTAGAGCTATATTACTGGACAGGAACCTCAGCTTTTTGTAATGAAAAGTGAGAACTCACCGGCATATCGTCAGCTGTTTCTTTCTTCTTCCTCTTCTCCTCCTTCTTCTCTTCCTCAGGAGAAACCCAGAGACCAGCCCTGGTGTCAAGGTTATGAAGGATCCTTGCTGACAACTTGATGTCATTCCGCACGACACACTTGTGAGAAGTGATGCCATTCACAGTGCGGATGCGACGGGACAGGTCGCGGTTCACGATTGCGCCAAGCTCGCAGTCCCTTAACTGAAACAAAACCCAGGTAATAATAGTACTAGAGATGGGCCGATTCCGATTCCGATTCTCGCGATTCCACCGATTCCAGTGGAATCGGAAGAATCGCGATTCTCCGATTCCTGTCCATATTTTAGCGATTCCGATTCTTTTCGATCGATATTTTTGGTTTGGAGTGTAGCGCGTCTAGCCCCAGGCGCTGCATCTGCAGGCAGCTGGCGCCTCGTCTCAAGAAACTCAACGACCTTGCATGCCAAGGGTGAGGGGGATGAGAGGGTTATGGGGCGTAGGAGGGGTGAAATCATGTGAAGGGAGAGTAGGAAGCACAGGGATTAGGAAAAATGCGTCTGTATATCATTTTCAATCACACTGCAAACCAAAGTGAAAGTTGAGCCGCGGGTGGAAAAGATGCATAAATTCGTGTTTTCTTATGATTGAAGTTGTCAGTTATCATAGAAAGACTGTTCTATTAATTAGTCAAGTGATTCTATTATAAATCATATCCTGTTTTCTCGAATTCTTTTCAAGGACAAGTGAACAGGTGGCCCAGAGAGAAGGTCATTCACTGCACTGGAGCAGCAGGTTACAAGTGCCGCGTGTTTATTTACGTCGATTTTTTTGTGTGTGGGGGGGGGGGGGCAATTACCCGATTCCGACCCGAGTATTTATGACTGGTACCCGATTCCTGATTTTCGGACCCGCCGACATCCCTACTACTTACTTTCCAACAAAATTAAAGATCTAACACATTAAAAATACATTAAATGGTGTTTTCTTACCACTTTTTTGATTTTTTAATTACTTACCTGAAAGCAAAATTCAAAGGGTGATAAATACAGTGAGGTTTGTAGGTATTTGTGAAGAATCGGAATCGGAATCGCAAGAATCGGAGCTAAGAATCGGTATCGGAATCGTGAAATTTTGGAATCGGCCCATCTCTAAATAATACTAATGAAACACTGGCGATGCACGGCATTCAATATATATCTAATGTATATCTCATATATCTTATGAAATAATTCAATTAAATCTTTGTTGGGCAGGCTGGCATGGTTGAGTCACTCCTCACACCACCTCATCTACCTACCCACTTAAGACCCCCCCCCCCCCCCCCCCCCCACACACACACACAAACAACCATCAATACTTGGTGCTGATTTGGGAGAAAAAGTGATGCAATCAGCAGTCATCACAGTTCTCACTACATTTTTTTTAGTAGTGTATAACATCGCAATGTTCTGCAGCTAGACTAATGGCGACGGATGAATGATTATGATTGGGAGATGATGGTGAAGAGTAGGTAAGGATGGAAGGTGGGAAGGAGGCAGTTGTGGCCTATTAGTAGGGTACCTATCTTATCTTACCAGCATTTTCCTGTTGACTGAGAGAATACCACGAAAAAACCCCAGTCAGCAAGGACGGCAACGGGAATCGAACCTGGGACCTCCGGAATACAAGTTAAGAGCCTTACCTCTGAGCCAAACTTGTTCTGTCAATTCTCACTATCCTGATATTAATATTATTTAATGCAGAACATGCAATTTTTTTCCAAATTTTAACATTTAAATACTAGGGTGCAGAAATTTTTTGGGTGGGTCCTGTATTCCAGTAACCTTGTACGCATATCAACAACGAGAGGCAACTTACGCGAATATTGTTTAGGTTCCAGCAGATGTCCTTGATGTTCACTTGCCGCTCAAATGTGACCCAGCCACGACGGAACCAACGCCGCTCAGGCTGCGGGTCGGCAATGGCTACTCTCAAGAAGCCTGGATAGCGTCGGCACATCTGGAACAATGTCTCAAATGTTAACATTTCATATTTTAATAGAGAAGTACATTTATGAGAGTGGTGTTAAGATGTTTAGTGGTGATTACGAGTTATGATACAAGCAATAGTAGTCGAGTGTTGTTTTCTTATATTATTAGGGAAAGAAATTTAACATGTCATGAGTCATGACATAATATAGTACATGATCCTTGATCTATTTCGAGTGCTAGAGGAGGATACTAAAATTCAAATGTAGAAATAGCGATGAACAGTTACATTCAGAAGCCAGTTTCGCATATATCAAAAACTGAGGTTGGAAAACAGCATCTGAATGTCAGTGTACGTACTACGAACATACTAGTACATTACACAGTGTCTCAGTACAATGTTGATACTGAACAACTACCTACTAACCAGTAACCATGCCTAGTTAGTTTAATAGAGCATTAATAATATAAAGATGGTCGTTCAAAGAAAAACAGAGCTTGCTGAAATCGTTGAATATTATATACTCTTCTGAAACTAAGAGTGGGCACATTACATCACGAAATCTCACTATTTTTCAGACAAGAGTAAAATAGCTATTGGCTAATAATAGATTAATAAAGTATGTACCTAACCTACTTTAGGAACACACAAGATGTACTCACTGTAGATTAGGAAAGTGAATGAACGATATCACTCTCATGTAGAATTACCTCTGCAGGTACTACACTATTTTGCAATCATACTAATAGACCAAACCAAGCTGGATTTACATTGAAGTAATGTCTAGACATACCGTCTCCACCTCCTGGCGCGTGATGGTGGGTGCGAGGTTCCGCAGAAAGATGGATGCCGTACGATGCAGCGAGCGAGGTTTGGACACTTCAGGCGAGGAGCTGCGTGATTCCTCCTTCTCCTTCTCCTCGGTGCGTTCTTCACCAGTCGAATCGAGCTTGTCCGTCTCCTCCTTGTCGGACTGATGACAAACGACATTCTTAGCGGTATCATTCAAAATTGTGCATTTTCCCTTCCAACTACCTAATCGGAATAAAATGCCAGCACATTATTTCATTTTGACCGGTGGTAAAAAAGGCAGCAGAACGAAATCATTTCATTCTTGCTTTGTATTAAGCTTGTTCGTGGTTAATACTGTTGACTATTATTCATCAGCACTAAATCACCGACAAATATACCTAAAGTTTGTTCTGAATATTCGAGCTTTTAGAAAAAGTTTTTTTAATGAAACCGTCGGCTTTCATGAATATAATAATTTAACTCCCACGACCAAAAAAGAATCTGCTTCTGTAAACTTAATGGACACTCTGGCAATAATACTTCATTCTAAACTGTGACTGCATATTCTTGAGTTATTAGAAAACAAACCTGAATACAAATAGAAAGTGAATACAAAGGTTAGGAATTAAAAAATGCAGTTTAGATGCCTGTTGTCTGGAAGAAGGATTAGTTATTTAATATATATTGAACACTGAAAAGTAAGTAGATTGATGTTAGATAGCACACTAGATCTAGAAACTACATTAAATGTGCTTACTTAGAAGATGCATATATATTATATAATACAGCAAGCTACTATCCTGCCTTCTTGTACTCATGTAATGTTTACTTACAACATCCTCTGCACCATTGCTAAACTTGGAATCAGCTTTCTCTTCCCCTTCCTCCCCTTCTTCTACCTCATCGTCTGTCTTGCTAGTCGTGTTCAGAGAGCTGGTAGCAGTTACGTCAACTTCAGACCCAGACGGTGGTGGATCAACATCCATGCCTTCACGGACAATAAAACCAAGGTAAAAAACATCGAAAACAGAAAGTAATTTCTAGTAGAAAGAGCGAGAGCAATTGAAAATTTTGATTTGTGAGTAATACTATAGTCTGTCCTACCCTAACGTGGCAGTAGAACAATATTGTTTTACTTTGAAAACATTTAAAATTTATTTCCAATATTGCTTGATGTAGATACGTTGTTAGATATGGATAGGAAGGACAGTTTTAAATGCTTTATGAGTTTCTCGATATCTGGGTATAAACAAAATAATTGTTTTACTGGAATATTCGACTGCTACGTTAGGGTGGGACGGACTATAGACAATCTGACACCATTCAAACCAATACAGACCATTGGTTGCTGCAACCGAGTGTGGAGAGGCGGGTTCATCCCCGCTCTCACTGCCACTCTCGGAAAATGCCCGCTTTCTTGACACCTCGGGCTCCGCTTCCCCCTCATCCTCTTCCTGCTTCTCCGCAACCACCTCAGTAATGTTCTCCAACACAGGCTCGGCAGCCGGTTTCACAACCTCTACTTCGGACTCCAAAGACGTGTCGACAGTTACTTTCTCCTCCCTGAAAGAGACATTGCAGGCACATGAATACTAATAAAAGAGAGAATAATTTACGACACTTCATTAAAATTCAATTTTAATTTAAATCTGAATAGTACATACAATATAATTTTGAATTCATAATTATACGTTAGGTGTATGTATGTATATTAGTTGATTACCTTGAAGAACATACTGTTTGCAATGCAACCATAATTAGAGAAGTCACACTAGGTACATACTCTTGTTCAGGCTTCTCTTCAGCTTCCGGTTCTTTTCTCTCTGTCTTTTGTGGCTCCTGGGCAGTGCTGGCCTCTGTGATACTTGCCTTGCTGCTCTCCTGAAACACACAAGCCAAGGTCATCAAGATGCAGCGCATTCCGCACACATTCATTAGTCATTTCATTACACTCACGGATATGAGACCACTCAACAAATGTCCTTCGGAGTTTCAATGCCACTATTTTTTTATATAGTAGAGATACAGATAGGTACCTACCTACTACTATAAAGCTTTGGGAAGTATAAGAATGGAAAGATGAACAAGCACTTTTATTTTTAATCTTGCACCAATATGAAGTTATGTAATTCTGGCTGGGAGAGAACAGAATCATTGACACAGTATACCCACTGTTGAGCTTCACAGGCAAAGCATCAAAATATGCTTCCTCCAGGTATGTATGTAATGTATGTACCATTCTTTAGTGTCTACTGTCTACCCACCTTGACATGGCTGAGTTCATCTAATGCCAACAGATCAAAGTCAGTCCCTCCTTCAAGACGAATTACAACTGCATCCAACAATTTAATTAGCTCCTCAGATTTGTCAGCATCCACAGATACCTGAGGACAAATAAGAAAGGTCAGGCTCCAACAATTCACTACTTTGGTTGAGATTCATCTGTTTTATGAAATAACAAGTTATACTGCATGACAAATTATTTTTGTTAGGTAATCCCTTGAAGTTGAACGAACAGCATAATTAATTTCCATCTGAAAACTGTGTACAAAATAATATACTTATCAGAGACCCCCAGAACCACCTGTAACATTTGGAACATTTATAACATCTTAATACGAGGAGATTGTAAGCTTGTGGATTAAAGCAATAGCAAAGCACAGTTTTAAACACGTTTTTGGCGCAATACTCAAAACAGGTTGCATGTGGGTTAGGTGCAGTGCAGTATGGTTGGTAAGGCAGTATTGAATGTTATGGCATGGCACTCTACAAAAATCTTTACACAAAATAATTACTATTATTATTCATTAATAATAATAATAGCATCATTATCCCGGGTTCTAAAAGTTGGGTCGGGGCTTGTTGCTAAGGCCACAATTTACTAGGGCCTAGGCTCCTAAGCTAGCTGGCCAGGGTGAACTATTTCTTTACATCCTTCTTTTCCACCAGCTTCTTCCAATTCTCCCTGTCTCCCCTCCACCTTTCTTCTTCCACTTCTTCAGTTTCTCTCGCACATCCTCTGCTATCAACTATGTATCTCCACTTCTCCCTCGGTCTTCCCACTTTCATTCTATTATATTCAGTGATATTACAGCTATGACCTACCTTGTCTTGTCGACCTGATTCCAAGAACTCCAAGTAAACCTTCACACGATTCTGGAAAAAAAAAATGAAAGTAGAAACAAGGAGTTTGAATACTTTTCATAGAAAACACAAATTTCTATTACCTATGAATAAAATACTGAGTTTTCTATGCAACGTGTCACTGAGGGCTCACTAGACAGATCAAATGTTACGTTGGACTTCACACTTCATTCATTTTAATGATTGATTTATTTAATTTTCCTGTCAAAGCAGGATCAAAGCAGAGGGTGTAGGGCAATAATAGTGTCCTCTTTTACTTAGATAATGTCGATGAAAAATTATGACAAAAATACTATCATTATGTTACCTACAATTCCTTTATTCTATAGCTACGTACTACAATTTTAGCCACATTTACATCACTTTGTCATACATAAAACCAAGTTATTTCACCCATAAAGAATGAACTTACCGAAAGAGCATTCGTTTGCTCCTCTTTTCGTTTTATTGCTTCTTCTGGATGGTACTTGGTCTTGAACCTAAATAGATCAAAACACGGATATTAGCCTAACAATGAAATGTAATTTTAAATCAGAAACACCTTGGAGGTGTTCTATTATCACGTTAGACATAATTAGGATGAAGGTAACAAAGGGTTTTCCCACCACTAAAGATACAACAACTAATACAAGACAAAACACAGATAATTGGAGATGAGCAAAGATATTGTTGAAAAGAAAGTAGTAATCCAAATAGAAAAACTGTGCGATATAGTAAAAACACCTCATGAAAGCTGCATTACATTGCTTACATTGAAACTTGCATCAAATAAAAAGGAGTGAAGGATAATTCAATATCATCAACGATTCTTGACTTGTGCAAAGAGAAATACGACATGGCCTAAAAAAAGTGAACACACCCAGTGACAAAAAAGGGTATTGCTCCTAGATTTTAAATATTGGAAGCTTTCCTATCATAATAATGCAGATGGAGGAGATTATTTTTATGAAGACAATTTGTTTTTCGATGAAACAATATTGGAGTGTAATCTTTGGTCAAATCCAAGTATCTCCATTGTCTTATAAAAGGCCCAAGGTCTTCCTATACAGGATTATGGAACTGCATTCTCTGATTGTTAATAAAATATAGCTAGATATTTGGTACATGGATACTCTTGGTACATTTATTAGTTCTATTTTTCACTGTACTTTTAGAGTTCTCACCTGTCAGAGTGGCATTTTGGTTGCCTGGCGGTATAGTTAAAGTCTAAGACTTCAAGATTTAATTAATTTAGATCGTTAAAAGTAGCCAAAAATTTTCGCAGGAAAATGTCGCAATATATATAATTGGATAAAATCGCATAAAAATGTCGCATTGTATAATTGTTGGATTGTCGATTAAAATACCAGTATAATCGGTATGATAAATAGAAAGATATCTTCTTAGACAATTCACGCAGAACAGTAATTTCTTGACGCATTTCACATTATTTGCAGCTTTACTTTCATTTCAAGATGCAGAACGCAAACAGAGAATAATTGCATAATGTTCTTCTTGCATAGTGATCGTACTGAAAGAATATTTGCTGTAGGGAAAAATTGCTATTATGCATTGCAGACAACCTGGAAGTGAATGCGTATTATTTCTTGAGTACATTTGAGTACATAATTCCTCGAGAATTTGTAGGATGCATTGCTACAGGTTAGTCCCGCCTAGCAAGCTGAGTGTAGGAAATTAATGGTGAGGTTTCTTTAATTTTCATTCCAGTGTGTTTATATTAAGGTGAACGAAAGAGACAGAAAAGAATGAAAGTGTAGACAAAATGATTCACTGTGACTTGCAGAAAAATAAAAAGTGGCTGTTTTCTTCCCTCATCTAGCTAACCCAGTCGAGTATCAGTCGTCAACTAGTTTTATTGGAAAGGAATTTTTTTTCACCAACATTAATTAAAAGTGGAATAATTGAGGCACTAGGCTTAAATGAATTGTGTGAAGTTAGAGGTAAGGGATCCAGGACCTAACAGCTAAACATCCACTTGTTCATTTAAAAACATCTGAAAGGACTTCTCGAGTTCTGCCTATGTACCTATAAACAACGCACACTTCAAGCAAACATTTTAAGTTCATGTTACTTACCACTCCTCGTCTTTGTGTGTTACGAAGAACTCATTGAGTTGTTGACGTTTAAACTCAAGTTTGTACTCATTATACTTCTTGATAGCTTCCTCGTCAGTAATGTTGTCGTCTTGAGTTATAAGATACGATTTAAATGACATCATTGGTGGCTGTGTTTCCGAGGCTTCAGCCACTCCACCTCGACTTAAGCTGGAAAGTATATTACTTAATTTAGCATAGCAATTGATCACAATTATTTTGATTGTCCTAAGATCGGAAAATTAGTTTTTAATCAAACAATATCTGCCGTAGACAGCTTTCTAATTGCTAAGTGCACAGGAGGTTGATCATGAGAAATATAAAACGTTAATATGGCAATTAGGTGAGACTATGGGTAGAGCGTTAAGAAACTGTGTGGTTCAGTTAGGGAAACAATCTGCAAAATGCAGACTGCACTGTTGTACACGAGGCTTTGAAATTTGGTGATATTACAACAGGCGTTTGATGTATTGATTGATACATATTACATATATATATATATATAGGTAAAAATATAAATATTTTATTATTTAGTAATTTACGTAATACATCAACAACAACAAAAATAGTCAGTAGAGGTAGGTCCCTATTACCTAATGACTGCCAAATAAGTGATAATTCATGATTTAACAAATAAACACCTAAAGCCTAAAATCCTAGACAGAGTGATGTGCTTTTACCTTTGGTTACTGGCTGAATATGACGAGTGCTGGGAGTAGCTCCCATGTTGCCACGAGTTACTATAGTTGGATTCACCATAACCTCCTACATCATGTCCATAGCCACCTCCTCTTCTTTCTTCACCCCTACAGAAGAAGTAAGTTATGATGACAACAGACTTCAATACAAGCTGTGAATTTTTTATGTACAAAAATGTTATGTATAACAAAAATAAGCAATAGAAAAATATATTGAGACTGAGAGTGAGAAGGGTCTCATTAGGTGTAAAAATTATACCTACAACACCAAATCCATTGGTAAAAAATGATAGCAACATACAAATTACAATATTATTATAAAATAGCCTCCTCTTGAGGAAAATCTCCTCAAGATGTATTACCTATACCATAGACATTGTATAGCCTTCGGCTTGGCAGACTGTTAGCCAAATGGAAGGGTTGTCTGTCCGGTGTCGACAGTGCCCCCTACTGGATGAGCGATTGTACTTTAAACTTGAGGCGGGTGAATATAGAGGCCAGCCTTGCCATTTTTCTTGCCGATCTTGTTACCCCCCTAATGACACTGACCGCCAGATTCAAATCATCACCAGCCCTTCAAACGCCTGTGCATCGTCGACCAGCATCAGGTAGTGGGAAGTGACTCACGCGGGTCCCGTTACGGACGCTATTGTTCAACTTCATTTCCCCCTTCATGAGAAAAACTCGTCATCTGCCCTTGCAAGGAGGTCTGGCGCAAGGTTCAATGGTGAAGGGTCGGTGGGTGGGTGGGTGGACTGAATAATGTTTTTAAACTTTCATGACTATTCACAATTCATAGTATTGCTGATTTAATCATGTTTTAATCTTTATTAGATTATTTATGCCGATTCCGCTTTTAAAATATTCTTCAGGATGTTTATTTAGCGTGCAACAACAAATGACAAACAATGTCACGGCTAGAAATTATTATCTCTCTACAGTAATATCTACAATGAATAAATCATTTCTTCTGATACTATTTATAATTTCGAGTGCCTAACCCGATCGGAACTTTCATCACTTGTCAATCAATCGGAGAATATTTTGTTTTCACATTCAACCAAGCACAGGATTTTATTCAAAATCTAGACTGAAACAAGTTCATCAGTAAATGGCCGTCACAATATGTATGCACAAATTCGGCTGGATCAGAAAATGCGGAAAGGAGTAAATGAAGACACCCCTTTCACTCTATTATTTAAAAATGCCAATGATGTACGAAGAAAAGATAGTAAATGCATTATTCGTTTACCGATTACATCCAAATGATCTAATCTTCACGTCGTACGATATGTGACTGCACCTGTATTTCCAAAAGTTTTTATAAGAGAATATTGTGTAATGTATTCTCTTGTTTAAAATCATTTCGTGCATTCACTTTTCTACCTGACTTGGGACCCCACTGCCTACAAGTTGCGATTTCCTCGAGATAACAATGACACTTGTTAACAATCTGACAGGTGATCAGATCGTGCAGTGCGAGGCAGGGACTGCTATCTACGATGTTTACGATATTCTCACACATATTTAATTCAATTGTAAGCAATTTACAACAGTAGTGATAGAATGTAATTCGTATGCAATTATTTATAATGATTCAATATCAAAACATTCAAAGCCGGAAACAGCGCACTGTCTATGCCTATACATACAAATTTGTATTAATACAATACAACTTTTTGGAAATGACTTCAGAGAATTTGTTTGCTTATTGTAAATATAATATTGTATTGTATGATGCTGTATCAAAACTCGTCAACTATTAATCCACCGTGAAGATCAGCTTTCATCAGCTGCTTTTATTCTGGGGTTTGGCAGTCGTGATGATTTTCGTAAGTGTGCACCTGATGATGGTGATAGAAACTTCCTCGAAAAATTGTGTGTTTATTTGTTTTAATTTTTAATTTTTACAATACTGCCTGCACAGTAAAAAAATCTAAGTTATTATCATAAATGTGATTGTCGCAATGAATGCTTCTTACCAATCAGTGCGCATGCGTTTCATTGGAGGTACAATATCATGGGTGCGGGCTGGTGAATAACGCTCTCTTCCACCGCCTCCTCTATAATCGCGGTAGTCCCCACGGGCATGATTGCGCTGGCCTCTGAAAAAACAAAGTCACATGAAATAGCCAATCTCCAAGAATAACTTTTTTATGTATGTGGTGTAACGCTGTTAAAGGTAGTTACCTAAGTACGCTTACATATAGAGTGGATTTGAGTTTGTGGAAAAGGTGGTGAAGTTGTCGCCAAATTTCAGTGAAGATTAAATTAAGAAGAAGTTTGTTAATATTGATTAGCCAATCCAAAGCCATTCTAATGATCAACTCGAATAGTATTACACTGAAATATTTGAGAAGGTATGTACCATTCAAAATATTGTGACTAGTGTCGGCTTACGTTTGTACCTGGCTATGTATTAGCATGCCTACTGGTGTTGTTCGGTTTTGATTTATTTTTTGAACAATATTCTGGCTTCTTGGACTCATTTATTTGAGTTTTTGTAATAAATTAGCGAAAGAAACACCGAAAAAATATCAAGTATGCCATAGTGGATGGGTTGCCAATCAAATTTTTTAACCCATTTGGGGGTGTCTAGGGTTCAAAATTAGAAGTGTTCTCTAAATATTTTACGCGGAATGGCCAGTTGGATGAAAATATTTACTGATCTAAAAAACATTATTTTCTATTATTCAACTCTACCTAGGGTGAGTTCCACAATGGGGCGAGTTGGGTGTGTGACGTCACCATAGGATTTACGGGTTAAATCAAACTTGCCGCACAAATGAGCTGAAACCTGTGCCCATAAAACCCTAACTCAAAAGGTTGGGCTTTCTGATCAAACATGGATGCTTGCATTTTCATTAATTCAACTAGATTCGACTCAAGGTCACGCCCAGGTGATTACGTCACAATGTTAAAAGGATAGGAAAACTGTGCGTTTGGCACTTCATAAAATAAAATCACATAATTTAGCTTAACCCACATTCCTTGCAATTAATGTGCAAGAAACAAAGCACTTACTTGGAGGGGGAATACCCACTGCTCTCTTGGTAAATGCCTACTAAACTTTTCAGAATAATGAAGGCTCAAAATGTGATGACATGTCAATAAGTTTGTAAGTTTGTAACTTAGTTTGTAACTAAGTTTGTAACTTAGTATTTTTGACAAATATACTTGTTACAAATGTCATTATTATCTTGTAGGTAAGGTAGCTGATTTAAATGAAGGTGGTCACATCTGGTAAGTGGCCAGAACTGGTATTCATACCCACCTAATTAAAGATTCCTCCAAAAACCTGTTTCTTAAGATGTAAGTACCTAATGGTAATTAATTACTACTACTAAAAATATCTCCAATGACCTCAGTTACTTACCTATCAACCCATTCTTCTCTGCGTCGGTCGCCTTCCCCAGGTCCACGCCTACTCTCTCCACGTTGATACGTTTCCGTTCGTTCTCCACGGAATTTATCTCTGCGTTTTCTATCATACTCATCCTCGCTGTCACCCATTATTCTGGTTGATCTGCAATAAAGAACACAATGTAATATCTCTTGTTTTATAAAAAAAAACAGATACAAAAGGGCCTGTTATTATGTTTTACTAGTAACTACTGACATCACACGTTTTACTGGGATACGTGACTGATAAATTACACTAACGAGTGCGACCTGCCTATTACGTCACAATCTACAACATTCTATTTTGACGAATACCCACTGGAATTTACTCCGTAAAATGCATTTCATTAATTTTCATTGAAATTGTTACGTGAGCCTGCTGGCCGCTAGCAGCCTCCCCCGTTTCTGCTTATTTATTATGAATGTTTAATAAATTACCCTACCTGTGTTTTCTAAGACATCTTAAAATAAGGTAAGCACTTCTTTACAATAATACAAAGAGATGAGATGAAGTTTAAAGCTCGAGGCGCCAGTGCCGCCAGCCAAAAGCTGTCATATTTTGGCCTTAATATTTTAATTTATTTCTGTAAGTAAGCATAGTCTATGATGCTACATAGTAATTCTGTGTTTTAATAATTTTTACAGCCTCTAAGAATGTATTTCTCACAATATTTATTATTTGCCAATTGTACCTCATACAAAAGTAATTCACCAATTTTGCTGTGCCTATTCGACGTCGATGTTACTTTGCACATTTGAATTACGATGTTAGGTATCAAAACAACTCGCACAAAAAAAAATTAATTTTAATGTCACTCCCACTGTAGGACATATTATCACTGGTATCGATAAACACAACTGAAAAACATGCATTTCAACAGTAGGTAACCAGCAGAAGCTAATTTGTCAGTTTGTCTTGGCTGTTTGGCCACCGTATTGTCTAGCGATATTCGAGTTATATCGATATGAAGGTGGATTTGCGGCGATTCTTCGTCTACCTCCGTCAACCTTTTAAGTTGCCCAAGAAACATGTCCCTGAACATTGTTCGTCAATTGTTTTACCGAAGCGGCTAGAAACTCTTTGGTTTTAGGTACTCTTATTAGACAACTCAACCCATACACCATGTTCAGCTCTATGTTGTCCGTTCCAACATAGAACACAGAACACAGATAGTAAAAAAAATTAATAGTTAACTAGGTACACAACTTACAAACTAGGAAAACGCTCATTGTTCCACGTTGATGAGCGAGCACCGATATGCGTTATACCTTCCTCTAATACCAATGCAACACTTGAAATAAATTGTAATATTTTTAACACATTATTTTACTCTGGTAAAGATTTATCAAAATTCAAGAATAAAAAATTGATCGATTCCATAATTTTTTATTTGAAATCCATTTGTTATGTCAAAAATATCAAAATCGTATTAGCCTACCTTGAGTCCCGTAGTAATGCTCGCTATTAAACTTGTGTTGAGAATGTAGGTATTTATTTATGTCTGTTGATAAATTTTCAACTCGGTCAGAATAATGTTAACATAAAGACTCCAAAAAATGTATTTCAAAGGCGGAAGGGCAACAATGTTTAAATGGACATTTGATTACATAAGATATGCAGTAGGTATACCTACTATAAGTCTGTATGTTAAATCATGTAGGGTCAGCGTCCCAGTTCTCGTACACGTCCCTAATCTCGACCACCATGAATACTCCATTACCAAAACCATTAACCATACAGTCATACTCCACCATTTTAACATTGAATTTCTCAAGTGGACGAAATTAGGGGAAGTGGTTTTTTGCTCATTTAAACTGTAAAATAACTTTTCTGAACTCACCCTGCTAGGCTGGGTGCTTTCTGACTTATCACTCAGAAATGCATCTTCAATGTCTAATATCATAATATAGAATGCAGACAAGATGTGCCATTTCACAAACAGTTGTTTTAAAAATTAGTGTACCTATGCTAAATTGTGCTCAAGGGTGACAGCTGACAAGAACTGGAACACTGACCCTTGCGTAATTATCACTTCAGGAAATAAAAATAAAATACCTAGGTAGGTACACTCCCCCAAATAATAAACGGTACTCGAAAGAAAATGAATTGACTGATAAAGGTTTGATAGCATCATCCCATGAAGTCAGTGCTAACGCATTATCTAACTCTTTTAGGTGAGCTCTGATTTCATTGATAATAACAAGGATTGATTGTCAAGGAACCGGCCCAGCAGCCAATACGTTTTGTACCAAGTACCGTTTATTATTTGGGGGAGTGTACCTAACATGGCCCCTTGAATGGGAATGAATGACTGATTGTCATTTAAATTAAAGGGGAGATGGGATTTAGTGAATTTGGCTATTCTCAGAAATCTGTTCTTCAGTTACTAAAGTACCTACCTAGGTAGGTGTTAATCTACCTACCTAAGTTCTGCTTTACTTTCAGAATCCGATCCATGTGGAGCCAATAAAATCTATTCAGTAAGTTTTAAACCTAAGTTATTTCTTCATGGTGTTGCATTATAACTTCAAATTATTTTCTATTTTATAAAATAACCTATACCTATAGGTACACATACACAATACACATCAATCTTAAAACACTTAAAGTTCATTCACGATTAGAATTGCAAGCCGTAATGGCGGCGTGTACTACCGTAGTCAAGTGAACGTATACCTAAACATGTAAATATCAATATAATAATCAAAAAATGTGTATAATACGGCTGTAGATAAAAATAAATCAATTTTATGGAATTTTTATAATATTTACTACTGTTAAAAATTGTGTATTTGACATAATTTATACAATTTCAATAATACAAAGAAGAAAGTCTTGCCATTGACAGGGCAGTGTTCAAGTGACTGACCAATGAACGACGTGATCGACTAAAACGTCAGTGATATTCTTATCGTGAACGAACTTTATATCAAGCAGACACTATACCAATCCCTACATTGTCAATTTTATTCATTGAGCATTTTCCTGCTGCAGCTTAGCTAGATTACAGCCTGCACATTTGTCTTGAACTAGGTGTATACCTACAGACTTGTTGTGTTGTACTTTCAAGAAGTACCATGAAGGTACATTATTATAATATTATGCTATCTAAGGGATGGGCATGTAAATGTTCTTATTACATTATGGGGACGCTATAATCCCAGGTGAAACTGTCAACTTACCTACCTACACAACTGAAATATAAAATGCCAATCAGCATTCGAAACACTTGCTTGCAACAATAAATTTGAGATGGGTCCCGCGATTACTCCTCTCCAACATTGGCACACACCACGTGCTGCTCTTTAAATTTTTGACAACTACCTTCATTCGTTTCATTCATAACTGTTCATGGGATGAATGAAAGCCTGTGAGGTTATGTTATGGCGAAGGAAGTTACCTACCTATTTAGGGGTTATGGTGGATTATTCCTTGATATGCCATATTTAAATATCCCCAGTGCCTAAATTAATAAATAGCACAAGGCACATGTGTCAGGAATGGATTTGATGGGTTGAAGTGACGTGCTTGTATTCAATAAGTAAAAACTACAATTTATTCCGGAAAATGGCGGAAAGGCAAGTTTACTACAGAGCAACAATTGCCTCCCATGGCATTGCCTAGCAACCCCAAGTGAAATCACTTTTCTTGCAACCACTACGCGATGTATGATGAAACCAGACGCCAATGTCTTCGGCGTATCAATATCTCTCACCACCCAAATAAAAAATGTAGTTATTATTGAAAATGCATGCAAATAATACTTACAATCGCAGCCTCAAAAGCAGACCGACCAAAATTGACGCACCGGAAACAGGATATTAACAAATGTTGGAGTGAGGTTGACGCGAGGTCACTTGCGTGGCGCTATATTTGATTCTCCCCATGTGCTGCCTGTAAAACCACTGTTCAATGTTTCTTGCATCCGACCAGTAATAACAAATAAATATGGAAATACATGCATCCTTCACTTCGAGCACTGTGAGCGAGACAAATGCAAGCAATTTTGAGATTTCAAACTCCTCATTGAGCAAAATATGTAAAATTATGAACGATATATAAAATAATAAAAATGCAAATTGTGGACATCACCCTTTTTTAGGAATCTTTAGCCCCCTTCCCCTCAATGTCACAAAATCAATTATCCTCCCCAAATACATTAAAATGTATTTACCCTCCCCCATGTCCGCTAAGTTGACCCCACCCCCCTCTCCTTATATTATTATTTTTAATTTTAGCACGCCATTAACCACAACCATAACCTGAGGATACAACCAAATAATGAACATGGAAATATGTTCATGTGTTTCTCATAAGAGCACAATGTATAAAACGGTAGGAACACTTGGAGGTCACAAAAAAATAATTATAAAATGCGAGTTTGTGAAGTGTTATGTCACACACACCTCCTTAACCCCCTCCCCCATTGTTTGTCACAAATCATGATACAATTAAAAAATCTAAGCAACTGGAAAGTGAAATTGACAGCCCAATGTAAATGTTGATTGCCATTGAATTGTATCATTTCCTCAAACTGAGAGAATATGTAGAAACCACTACCAGGTCCATGCATCAGTCCCGGGGGGGGGGGGTTAGAGCAGGGGGTTATGATTCTTCCAATACTCGCTTTCCTAATAATTATACGTGCAGATATGTTAGAGTCCTGATGGAAAAAAATACAAATAAAATAATATTTCAAGGTTTACATTAATAATTAACATTTTATTACATTTTAACACTAAACATACCTACCACATAGAGTAACAGATTATTTAAAATAAGTAACAACATTTATTATTTCTACTAAAGGTTCACATTGGGTATAGGCAGTGGTCACATCTAGTCGAGTGATGACAATAATAAAAAGAAGCATTGTAAAAGGCATTAGAGCAATGTTTTTTTTATCTAAGGTATTGCAATGATACTAACTAGGTATATATCTAGTTTAATATCAATCATATTGCAATGAAATTACTCGGAACTAGTAATACTATTTTGTATTGTCCTTATGACAATAGTATTCAACAATCCATTTTCTCTAGTCTACACCATTCATCAATACGACTAATACATAAGGTCGTAAATAATTAGGTGTGTATTATTATGTAATGTAATATAGGTGTGGGCTATTTTGAAAGTTTCTGTGCCATTGTATGTAGGTACTACATTCCTGAACAAGTTTTAATTTCTTGCCGCACAAAACCGGATTTTCACACATCACTTACATCATGAAATTTGTAATTCACCAAAAAGACAAATATTCACAGAACACAATTCACATTGAGGTATAAGCTAGCTTGTGCAATGCCATATTGTGAACAATGATAAATGCCTTGTTTACTTTTACGAGAAGAGTAAAGGTTTTAAAGAAAATGTTCAGTTTCTTCATTATTATGGACTTCCATACATCTAAAGTTATTTTATTTTTTACATTTATTTCTGAATATATTAGTAACAATGACTAAGCATTACACATTAGTCCATGAATACCAACACAAGAAAATAATCATTTCGAAAGTACAATCTTTCAAGATGGCAAAGAAATATTTTGGTAAACAAAGTACTAATAGCAATTATTTAAATGAAATAAACAAATTGATTAGTTACTAAAGCAGCATGCGCCAGTAACTAGGTAGTATGTATGTCCAATAATAAATTAGTTCTGCATTTAAATTTTGGTGTTGACGTTCACCATAGGCCAACACTTACTTTGCTTGAAAATTAACAATGAAAAAATTGTACTTCCGCCCTTTTGTTTTCTTGTTTCAATGTGTCAATGAAATATTATAGCCAGATATTATTGTTCTACGAACATGTTTACGGGGTTTGGGTTTTCGCTGACTTAGAGAATAACGGTATCAGAAGTGCTGTCTTCGACTGTCATATACATTCCTTCCTCTTCATAGGCAGACTCGTGTTTGGCAAGAATACGTAAGAGTGGCCGCAGTTTCAGCCACCATTGTTGCTTTGGGATGCGAAACCTGTACACAGATTTTTTTTTTACTTTTACTATACATCAGGTTAGGTAAATACCATTTATTTTTTAATAATGAATTGTTTTAATGTACCTAATTGAGTCAGGTATGAATTAAATAAATGTAGGTATTTTTAGGTAATTTAGGTACTATTAGAATTTTTGAGAGAAATCGAGAATGATTTGTTCTACACAGTATTTTCTTTCTATAGAGCTGGTACATAAGCCATGGGATGGAAAGGAGAGGAAATTCAACTACAGAGGAAATACCTACATAAAAAATATTGGCAAAATTAAAGGTTGGTAATCAAATTACCAAGATGAGTGTATGAGATGAGATGACAGAAGATATACAAAAATAATAGGAAGAGCCGACCGGAGAGATGTTGATCATATCAGGAAATTTCATTTATAAACAGAAAAATTAATAGGCTTAGAGTATAGTGTCTACTTACTCAAAATTAGTGCCAGCTTTAAGGTCAATAAGGGGTGTGAACCGGTACTGACGCTTGACAACACCCATCATGACAGCTGACTCTGGACCCGTCACATGAACTGTTCCGTCAGGTTTGATGTTCGTCTTCAGCAGTTCGATCATATACTCCACACTCTTAGCAGCCATCTTTGTGCCCATGTTGCGGTCGAACGGTGTCGGTGAACCACCTTGTTGCATGTGTCCCAGAACGTTCATGCGAGCCGAGAACAAACCTGGATCAAAAACAACACATAAATGATCAAACATTCAAGCCACGAAATAAGGGACTTTAGTTTAGTAAAAAACATTTCAAATTTTCGGTTACAGGTGAGGGTAAAAATATCCATCCTTAATAACGCAATTTTTGCAATTTGCAAGACCAATCATCACAAATTCAATAAAAAAATTAAAGATGGGCCGATACCGATACCGATACTTGATACCGATACTCGCGATCGGTATCGGTCAATTTGAATGCAATATTTTCGATACTTCGATACTTATTACTTTTTTAGTTGAAATTTTGAATTGTGGCCGTTTTCCCGCCATTGGTGCTCATTGGCATCACCTCAGTGAGCTGTATCACTATTGGCAGATGCCTCAACCAATCAGAGCCAAGGTTGCAAGTGACTTAATCTCCAAAAAAATCTCTAGTTTTGTGAATTTTGATTGAATTGAGACTTTGGTGGACAGGAACTACAGAAATATAAAGAAACAAAAGTATCGGCGATACTATCGGTATCGCTAATCATAAAGTGAGTATCGGTATCGGTGAAAAAGTGGTATTGACCCATCTCTAAAAAAAAAATCATACTATTTTTGTACATATTATGCCGACTCTCATTTGAAACAAAATTGAATATGATACACTTATAAAAAATACTCCAGCGAGCAAAGAATAAAAACGATTTTGACCATATTTCCAAGATGTCGGCTATGTTCCAGTTCAAGTTCTCTTACCTTAACGTTCAAAAGCAAATATATTTTAATAAAAAAAAAACTAATACCTTATTTTTTCCAAGTTTAACGAAAGTAAAATAGTGCTTATTTGCTGGTTTAACAAGAAACAAGAGCAGATAAGAGTAGAACAGTTCAAAAGATGAAGAAACATTGTCTTAATTTACCTTTTCCTTCCTCAGAGTAGAGACGAAAGATGAAATCGGTGTTGTAGTTGTCGTTGCACTTCTCATTTCTGAAATGTACAGGAATGATCAAATAAACTAGGTATTGTCGTCTTCAAAATGAATGATGTGGAAATGATAAAAATAGCGACATAATTATTATGTCAACTGTAATTTGCCAGATCACCTCAAATCCATCAAAATTATTTAGAAAAATCTGTGATAAATTATATAAAAAATAAATTATAAGACTATTGACGAATGCATAATTATGAAAATAAGACAAAGTTATGTATCACGACAGTTATCTTATTTTACAGCACATAACACATGCTGTAGAGATAAGGTAGGAATCTTAGGTTTAATAGAGACTGTGAGAAGTATAGGAGGATGATTAGGAAATGATTATCACTGGACTGGGTCCATGTCGAGTGACTATGTCAACCTGTTTTGTTCACCTCAATATGAGTCCACGTTGAACTCCCTCGGCCATCTTAGCTGCCATGTGATAGACGTCTTGCTGGAGATCTTTGATGGAGAACTTCTCCTCGAAGATGTAAGCAGCGTCTGCACCGCCTGCCAGACCAGCAACGGTCGCCAGATAACCGCAGTAGCCGCCCATTGTCTCGATGACAAACACTCGTCGCTTGGTACCCTGCGCCGACTGACGAATGCGATCGCAGATCTACCGAAGTCACCATTTGAATAAGAATCACAAGTCGAGTTAATTTGTGTATGCCCACTCCACTAACCGACCACACACAACATCGAAATGGGCAACAGATGTTTTTGTCAACAAGAGACATAGTCCAGAACTTTTAAATCCCTCATTCTGCTGGAATTTGATTCCATGCAATGTTAATCTATACGGCCGTGAATCAAATTTCAGTAGAATTGGAAATTAAAGTCCTAGAACAGGGCCCCAGGGTTCACGCATGAAAGACTGAAAGTAGATATAATCTTGTTGGATAGAGGGCTGTTGTGGTATTCATTGTTCTTACATCTATGTAAATTAAGATAACCATGTAAAACACGATGGCATATGGAATTTAGTAAGACATGAGTAGGACTCTAGTAGGATATTTAGTAGGCTTTCATATTCTACATTATTGCAGAATAGCTTAAGTTCATTTGAAAAATCAATATTAATGATTATATTGATTAATTAATAATAATAAATAAATATTCATACAGGACCTGGTAAGAAATTCTGAGAAATTCTGTCAAGATAAATCTATATCTTAATGTGACCATGTGTCTTGAAATTTTACCTCAGTGATCTCGTTTAGAGCTGTATCACAGCCAAGCGAGAACTCCGTCCCCGGAACATTGTTGCTGATGGTGGAGGGGATGATTACCAGAGGGATGCAGAACTCGGGATACATTGCTCGATTCTCAACCAGCTGCAGTCCGGCTTGGTACGCCTGAACATATCCGGACACAAATACAGATCTGTTATTTCAATGCTAAACTTCAGTCGACAATCCTGCATATTAAATCTGTATAAATGTAGTACTCTCATTTAAAATTGTTTCTACTTATAGATGTCCAAATTATATTAACCATAAGGATGGTATTTTAAGAACATTATTTCATAAAAAGCATATTATTGAGAGATCTACGAAATTTGAACAATATTCAATGTGCTGCTCATGATAATAATCATGAAAAGTAGCCAACAGTGGATCTGCATATCACAATCACTGCACAAACAATTATCTTAGTGATTGATTAAACCCATAGAATATAAGAGTGTAGTAAGTTTTTAAAAGGTCTGAGGACAGTAAAGAATCAAAATTGTTACCTCAAAGCCACCAATGATGAGTAACGCCTGTATCTTGAATTCCTTGAGGCGGCCAGCGATCTGTGCCAATCGGTTGCCAGGCAACGTTCTCTTGGTTCCCAACATGGCCCCACCTTGTCCCACCCAGCCCGTCACATCGGACCACTCCATGTTCTGAACATTGCCAGCCACCAAACCTATGGTAAAGAAAGTTGGCTTAATATAGCTATGCACATTACATTGAATTTAATATTTCTATTTTCTATTGAATAGATTTTTTAATAGTAAAAGGTTTTAGTATATGAATGATTGCATTTTAATCTTGGTTAAAGTGATGGACTAAATATTCCCAAACACTCTCTTTTCACCTAGAAAAGATCTCTTGAAAACCTCTCGAATAACTCAGATCTCCGGTTCCACTGTACCTTCTATACCATCGTGAATGCCATAGACTGTGTCACCGCGATAAATGCAGTTCCTGACAAATGATCGAACTGCTGCATTCATACCGCATGCAGGAGCGCCAACATGGACCACCGCAAGGGTGTAACCCTCCTGTAACAAAATGTCAACTTGAACTTGATGTAAAGTCTTCCTCGATAAAGCTGCATGAACACACTTAAGAATCCCATTGACAAGCTCATAAGTTGATACCACGTTTGATGCAACTAATACTAGTGGATTATTCTCATTGGTTCATTCTCAAATCATAGACAATAGCCGAGTGTTACCGATCTCTTTTCAACTGGTGTCTAAAAAAACCATTATGAGAACATACAGATACTTTATTACATACTTTGTTTTAATCTATCTTCATTCTTAATTTGCAGCTTTATCAGGGTTGGTTTATAGGTACTCCATAATTTTGTATTTACCATTATTAAGTATTTACTGAAAATTTGAGATATCTCTCATGCATGAGGCAGTCATTGTTATTGTCATAAAATCCATAATGTTTATTGTAGAAAGAACCCTTTGTCGAAAGAGGTTTGAAAATAATAAATAAAAAACAACACCAACAGTAACATAAAGAGCAAAACACAGTCCAGTTGTTGACCGGCTATAACCAGCCGCAATCTGAACAACTAGTAACCTACTAGTTGTATGGTTTTTGATATCTTACCGATCCCCAAAGTGTGTTTTGCTATAGAAAGGAAAATGTGAAGAGTTTAGCAAACAGATTTTAGTTATCAACTTTTTAGACAAATATGGTTTGAGTGGATTTAATTTAATTAGACATGCGGCCTCGAGAAACGCTTTTATTATTTAACTCAGAAGAAAATGTCCAAGCTCACCTTACTCAACTACAAGGCAGCAGAGAGAGAGCATGAAAAGTCATAGCATGGATCAGTATTACATCCAGTCAACAAGACTCCAAGATAGAGGAGGAAACAGCCTATTATCAGTCTTGATAAGTGAGACAAAAGATTACCAGAAGGGAAAGATTCAAAAAATTCAATCATTCTATGGAATTATTTATGGGTACTATTTATATCATACAGTAACTACAGCTACAAGTTATACAAGTAAGTAGGTACGGCAATTGGTAAGAGATCTCTAAACTAACTTGTTCCATAGCTACATTTATAATCAATTGCCTCTCAAAGAACTGTAAAAATATTGCCATATTAATAAAGCCATCATGACATGGTTATAGTACATGTGGGTGTTGAATGTCTTTCACTTTGTATAATGTAATGTAGGTTGTAAGTAATAACTATGATATGATTTGGTGAAGTAAGAATTAAGATGTATATTTGTTGGTTAATCCACATAAGTCAATAGGCTTTGTGGAGAAAAATTGGGAACAGTGAGTGTGATTTGTGTGTTATGCAGTTCTGTTATATGAAGATAAAACTGAAAAATTAACAGGCTCTATTTCCATGGCAAAATAAGCTGTTTTTTCTTAAAAAGGCGGTTGTGAGTTTGACCTTGAAGAGTTTTTTTAATCGATTTTTATCAATATCTTTTCCAATGTAATTGTTAATAAAATAAGGCTTTTCTTCAGAACAGTTCAAAGAAATTAATTTCATAGCTTGGAATGGTTTATTAGTTTTATTTTGTCCTACAGACATTTAAGCCGCGTTTACAACAACTTAACGTTCGAAAATTAACGTTGCAAAATTAACGCAATTCCACTTTCGTTCACAACCACTTAGAAAAATAACACACACGTAAAACAATATGGCGCCGACCCGCGCGAACAGCTGTGAGTAAGATGTGAGAGAAGTGTCCGTGCGCATGCGCCACTTCCTCCACTTAACGTTCGACTTGAAAGTTGAAAGTGAGTCTACTTTGAGGTGAAATTGGCGTACGTTAATTTACAAAATTTTGTTGTGAACGAATCCATAAGTTTACATGGGCTTGAAAATTGAAATTGCGTTAATTTTCTTAATTTTCGAACGTTAATTTTGTTGTAAACGCGGCTTTAGTCCTGAAAATTAGTAAAAATATGGCACTAAACGTAGGCTTGCCATTCGTCCGGTTTTACCCGGACATGTCCTCTTTTTTGGGTCTCTTTTTTTGTCCGGGCGGCTTTTTAGGAATTTGACGAAATGTCCGGGTTTTTGAATTTGTTGTTACATATTCATTAATATGCCATTCATTAATTAGTAATTAATTAATATGAATTATTTTCTCCGAATTTTATAGTCCAAAACGCATAGAAATGACTCGAATTAATTTTTGAAATTGAAAATTTTCCCGGGCCTGAGCGGCCCCGGACCCGCATATTGCCGAGGGGCCCAAAATTATGGAAATTTTGTGATAATTCACTTCTAGATGCTGTTAGAAAATGTCCATAATTGTGGAAATACCAGATTTACGTACTCAAAATCTCTGAAAATGATTATTCCAAAACGCATTAAAATAGCTCAAATTAATTTTTTAATTCCAAATTTTTCCCGGGGCCTGTGCGGCCCGGACCCGCATGCTGCTGGGGGGCCCTCCCCCCAGACCCCCCATTGCCATTGGTGTCGTGAGCAAAGTGTTTTTCCCAGAATATCGTTTTTGGATAGCACATAAACAATTTCCATCTCGAGATCTGATGTCCTCTTTTTCGAGTCATGGCTTATGGCAACCCTAACTAAACGTCTGTAGGTCGAAATATACTAATCGAAACATCAAAACATTCGAATATATCGAAACATTCCAAACTATGAAATTATTTTCATGAACAGTTCTGAAGACTCGTACAAAGTCTTATTTTATTAACAATTACATTGGTAAAAGATATTGATAAAAATTGAAAACTCTTCAATGCCACGCTCACTACTTGGCCATCTTAAGCATCTTCACTTAAAATAAGTATAAAAGTTCAAACCAAATAGATCTACAACTGTTAATTATACCAAACATGAGGCACTCACCACTCCTTTGCCAGAGGCATCGAAAGCAGACTTGGGCGGCTTCAAGCGAGTCAACATCTTGTAGGTCTCTAGATTACGCACAAACGAGCGTCCACGGAGCTGCACAGCCAAGTCCCACTGCTTGTCCTCCATGGCCTTGGCAACGGCCTTAGTGCGCTCGACGCATTCCATGAGAGGCACGCGCACGGCTTGGTTACCGTCCAGAGAGACGACACAGGCCTCGGTGTCGGGGGTCGCCTCCATGAGTGCCATTACTGCCTCTGCGCCCATCCGGCAACCCTGTACACAGTATTAAATACATAGGCCACTCTCACACTCAATGATCTGGAAGGACACATAACTTCAATAAGTCACCTCACAGGCTCACATATATTCACATTCGTACGTCATAGCCTATGTACTGGTTTCTTAGCCAGGATTCAAACTCTCAAATGACATTACTGTTCAACTATGATGACCACAGTGGGCTTAGGAAGGTGTAGGATGACAGACATATAGGAGACAGGGGAAAATGGAGGATCTGGTAGAAATGGGAGAAGGAAGCAACAGTGGAATAAAATGAAGATGACAATGACAATCCAGCCATGCAAGTCCAAGATAATAGGTACTGAATAACTATTAACTACCCAAAAAAATTCCTTTGAAAGTGGGAGACATGAGAATATATTAATTAAATGTTTTTTATTGTCTAAAGTAGGACAATACAGCTTATTTGAATACATATTATAACTAACCAGAACTCTGTCGAAAGCCGAAGGACTTCCACCTCTCTGGACATGACCAAGTACAGTGATCCTAGTGTCCTGATTCAGTTGATCCACAACGACCTTCTTAATCTTTTCAGCTGTGATTGGATTTCCATCGCGGTCGATCGCACCTTCTGCCACTATGATGATATTCAAACGTTGACCAGCAGAGCGCTCCTGAATCATTCAATATTCACAGATTAGCAGGGGGTCAGTATATTAAATACAACGAAGATAATGAACTGGGGAATGTAATTAAAAAAAAACAACTCTTGAATCGGCCCAAGTATTGGAAAAAACAAGGTAGAAAGTATCTCAGAAATATTGTGCAGTGTTTATATAATTTATATCTTGTTTTTACCATTGTTGGTTTCTTAAGGGTCAGTATAATGTTATTAAAATTATTTCTATGAGGTACTAGTACCTTTAATAAATATCTACCAACAATTTCAATATATTTTGAACCCCTTAAAATGCGTATAATATCTTTATATCATTGAACCACTGAGACACAAATTGAGCTTGGGATTGAATGAGCGGCTTTCGTATGACTTAAGATTCTTAATTTTTTGAGACGTAACATTTACAATTCAAAATTAATTTACAATTCAACAATTTAATAATTCAATTCAATTACAATTCAATAATTAATCAAATAGGCTCTTGTATTTTTGGGGTAGGTTAATCCTACCTCCTCTACCCATTGTATTTTGGAAAAGGAATAAAGATTATGAACACCAATATTCTACGACACGCAAGCGCAGCGCGAAACTACTTTCATCGTGGGGGGAGGGGGGTTTGGGGAGCAGAGCCCTCCCAGTTTTAGCCCTGCAGGGCATTTTTTTAGCATTAAATCAATTAAAAGTGATTCTGGGGCTCTAAAATGCACAAACTGAAGCAAACAACCCTCCAATTGTAGCCCCGCAGGGTGGTTTTTAGAAATTAACCAATTTATAAGTGATTCTGGGACTTTAAACTTAATAATGCGCCTGACGCGCCTTCTTGACTGTTACTCTCTGTTTAACTGTGTAAACGCTTACAATACATAAAGGAAGCTGTCACCATCAAGAAAAGCTCAAAATAAGGCATCATCATAGCACTAAATGAACTTTTTATTTAGAGACTGGCTTAATCAGTAATCACTCTATTAGTTATAACGGTCAATATATCACAATTTTGTAAAGAACTCAATTAGTCACTAAATACTTCAGATGAGATGTTTATAAAACATTCAAATGAGTAATGTGAATTTCTGAATGGTGACAACTCTGTGTTCAGTGTAATGTGTGTTTAGTTGAAAAGAGTTCATGTATGAAAAACATAACAATAAACATTGCATTTACACAATAATTTTCTTCCCCCAAGCAATTTGTAATAACAATACCTAGTGTAGTAAATAACAATAGTATAGTATTGACTATTGTGGTAGTGAGTGGGCATGGTAGACATGGTGTTAGAAGTAGTAGTAGTAGTAAGTAGAAGTAGTGTAGTAGTTGTTGTAGTAGTGTTCATTGTTACATATCTACATCTTAAGTTCTACGGCAGAGCAAAAATATCACAAGCATCGGAAACTAAACTACAACACAAGACAAACAAAATGCTTACCAAGGTGAAAAAAGCAGAATCAATAGCAAATTATAAAATTAAAAAGTTAGAATTGAGAATACTGAACCTGACAGCAATGAAATCTCCAGTTAAATATCTGGGCTGGGATAAGATAAGAAATAGTATTTCAGTGAAAAACAAACCACACAATCACAAATAAAGAACACATACCAATATAAAAGAAGCACCAAACATAATGTACTCAAGCAATTATGATCCACAACTTTCAAGAAAGAAAATGTCAACTGTAATAAAACAGTATACTTCTCAGTGTATTTTAACATACAATAGGTAGGTAACTTAAATAATATATTTGAAAATTGAAACTAATTATGGTAATTTAGCAAAATTGTATCAACCCATTAAGCTGTGCAAAAAGTGAAAAACAAAATAAATTATAAAAGCCATAAGATTTCCAAAACAATGAAAATTATCTCGACAACATCGACAATGGTCTAGAATCCCTCACTAAAAATAAAAATAAATAAAAATACATGAATAAGAACAATGGATCTTGCCTGTTGTAGTTTTTTACACATTTTGTCGGGCCAATCAGCATGTGGCGGCCACTCCGGTATAAAGACATAGTCGGCTTCACTGGTAAGAGCGGCCACTAGCGCTAAATACCTGACAATTAGAATCAACTTATAGCTACACAGCATGATGCTACACAGTGAACTGAAGCATCACTAATATACATCACATTTTCCAAGAGAATTCATTTAAAATATAAGAAGGTAATATACAGGAGAATGCAATAACAAAATAAATTAATGTGAAGCAAACTGTCAGAGAAAGATACATATTCGAGATTGGAATATTTCGATAATCTATTGGTAGAGCCAGTTTTAAATGGTGATGCGCGAATTCGCGAATTGTTCTGATTGCACTATTTTTTCTACTAAAATCCATTTCATTGTGTATAGAACCCAAATCTACCATTTTTACATCGCGAAAAAAAAACGAAATCCAACCCTGATCGCGATATTCAACATTTTCCGCGAAATGACCACGAAATAAAGGGTTTCTATTAAAATTACTGCTTTTATCCCCCTAACAGGTCACACAACAACAAACGAAACCAGTTTCTTTCCATGTGCTACTCACTCAACCCCCTCCCCCTCGCCAGACACTTTGCTACCCACCCTCAAAGTGAACCAGATCAGTCTAACCAGTTGATGATGCCTCCAGGCTGCTTTGTTTAGCGCCCCCATCTGTTCAAGGTCGACCGGTTTTCCCAACCCCCTTTCCACCCTCAACCAGTCACAACTATTTATCAATAGTCTACTTACACAGAAGGATATTTTGGAACAATTACTGCACTGAAAATGGTTGGATTGGGAAAGAAAATATCTTGTCAAACTATACATTTTGCGTCATGAAATTTTAAATATGTATCATCTATACAGAGAAAATGTGGGTTGGGGAAAAGACAGTACAGAGCATTAAAGACGCCATTCTAGACAAGCCTATTTTAGTGCTAATAGTGCATGACCAATCCATTCCTATCCCTCCTCCAAAGTGGCATACATGTTTTTCATCAAATTATGGTTTCTGGGGGCTATTACAATGTGTTTTATAACCAATTTAATATCACCACAAAATCGCGAAATCCCTCTTCCAGAAAAAACACAAAAAACGAAATTGATGATCTTAAAAACGAATTTTAAGAAATAAAATCACCATTTAAAACTGGCTCTATCTATTGGTCTAACTCAAACGTTGTTGTTATAATGTCAAAACACTTTCATCCTGTACATATTGAAGACATAAGTGGACAAGCTGTCCACATTTTTTTAAATTATTTTGCTTGATCATGTTTTAAGTTTTTACTATTTAGTTTTTACATTGAGGCAAGTTTCCAGCATACAGATCAAGTCATCATAACGTCAATTCAGTAGTACCATGGCAACACCTACCACTACCAAAAACCTGAATATCCAATCAAATAGTTACCTTCCTTGTTTATCGGTACCGATAATTGGAGGACACAGTTAAATCATTTAGTCACATACGGATTTTGCTAGTTAAAGCTGAGATTGCCTGTTGCAAAAATAAAAATAAAAATTTAAACATAGGTACCGCTTTGTAATGACTGATTTCAGAATAAGATAAATCGAGGAATGATTAGCAAGCTATAAATGAATGGAAGTCATCTACTATGGACCATATTTCTTTCTAGCCAGAGAAAACAAAAGAGATAAAAACATCTTGTGGGAACTTTTAAAGAATGAATGGTTGAAGGGAAAAGATGCACAGACAACGCGACGAGCCCTTCATGTAAGCGAATCTTGGCTATGGGACAAGTGTAAATAGTAATACATTCTTATGTGTTTTCTAACATTAGTAATGCTGACAATTACTTTATACTCCATTATAGTGTGTCCAGTAAACACTGTGCAGTGCAGATAACATTGGATATCTAGTAATATATAAGTAAAGAACTGAACTGAGTTAATGGCGACCCATTAATTAGTAATCGGGAAAGATTAACATATGTTGTTGGACTTCTTTGATCAATGACTGTCCTAATGATACTAATATTCTGTTGAGACCAAGTGACTGTCGATAAAAAAGTTAATCGCCATAATGATTGTATGTGTTTTTCGTTAATGTATAAATTTCTTGGTATTATATTATTAAGATCACATGCCAAGCTAATGTACTACAATCTAATAATACCAAGGAAGGCAAACACAAATCTTGTTTATGGTGTCACCAAATTAATATGAAACAGTTTGTAACTGTTTCATATTACTATTAGCTCCCAAAAAGAGATCATGTTTGAACCACTTGGTATTAACATAAAGTTAGGAGTTAGCATAAACATTTTCAAAAGCATAAGTTCAAAGTTGTGAGAACTACAGAAGACAAATGCTTAGACATTAGTAGGTTAAAAGTTAAATTTATACAACAACTTATTGAACTTGAAACTGGGAAAGGAAGCTTGCGCAAGCCAACAGCTGTGCAAAAAGAGCAGTAACTGAGTAAAGATCCCCTATAGCCAAAGATAATCGTTGATTCCTGGAGGGTAGGTAGCTTAATGTTAGGCACTACTACAAAGCTGCTCATTGTTGCTAATCATTGGCGAATAATAACAATGCAGCACTTATAGTCTGTATGTAGCTTGCCTGCTCCAATTTGTTGCACAGTTTGATCTGCCAATCTGTCGGTGGTGGCATTTCAGGGATGAAAACATAATCCGCTTCACTAGTTAGAGCTGTCACTAATGCCAGATACCTGGGACAGACAATTAGGAGTGGATCTAAAATGAATTATGAAGGTAACAACAGGATTAAAAAATGGTTGAAAAATGAACTCCAATCCTACACTTATGGATGGAACAGGATCAACTCAGCTAAAAATAAAACTTATGAGATACGTAGTACAATTGGAAGTAAATTCAGAAAAAAAAAAAACTTTAGCAAGGAAGTTGACAAAAGACAATGAATTCATCTGTATAGAGCATACTAAAATACATCTATTATGATAATGTTTTTACAGTCCAATCCACAATCACTGTAATTGAATTAAGCTGCTTGCCACAGTTCCTTCGGAATGGTTTACTAAATTTAAAAAAAAAAAAAAAGTATAATATGATGTTACGATTCAAAATACATACTTGAAAGGTATATTAATTTTACTCTCATACTACAAATTAGTAGCTTAATGTGAACCAAAGCCTCCCATAGCAAAAGCTGCTAGTACCCATTAGGGGCTGTGCATAAAGGATATCATGTTTCAGAGGGGAAGAGGGGGTCTAGAGTCAGGGGAACGTCATGTTTATAGATATATAGTCCGTCCAACCCTAATGCGACAGTGGAATATTTCAGCAAAACAATTTTTTTATCATTCCCAGATGTCGAGAAATCCTACATTAAAACTGTCCTTCCTATCCATATTGAAAAATGAATCTACATCTAAGCATTATTGGAAATATATTTTAAATGTTATCATTCAAAGTAAAACAATATTTTCTACTGTCACATTATGGTGGGACGGACGGAGTAATAATTTTAAAACATTTTAAATTTCAGAAGATAGGTATGTCGGGACCTGAAATTTCGCAAAACGGACGCTAATTGATACATTATGCAGTCAGAAAAAATATATTTTTATGTTTGGGTCTACCTACTTTTGTGACGTCCTTTAAGGGGCGAGGGTTTCGAAAAGTGGGGCACAGTGTGACAAGGGGGAGAGGGGGGTCAAAATAACCCACTTTTAGAGTAGGTAATGGCCTTTATGCACAGCCCCTTATTGTTGTAGGGGAAGATAGAATAAAAGATATGTCCAGAATACATTTTTCCTATTTAACCTCCAGCCTACTCCGAAAGCAGGCGTATTAAATAAATTAATATGGCTCCACAAACATAAGTAATATAATATAATTTGATTAAAATAAATAAATAAATTTGTAAGAACCTACAGCTTAGTAGGTACTCTGCCACTACAATATTCATTACGGCTATATGATGTATTAGGACAAATTTAATCAGCAGATGTAAACAAGTACATTGTTGAAGTGCACAATTCAATGTCACTGTTAAGTTGTTAACTAAACTAATGTATAATGCCACACATCGAGTACTTTGTACTCTCTGGCACGACCTTAAGAGTTAAGTAAAAAAATTAATCAAACAATAATCTGACATGACATTTCGAGGTCGTCACAGTGGTTGTATTCCGGCATTATTTAGCAGTGAGCTTGTATTGTGCGTAGGCATTCGAATTTTTAAAATTATACTATTGTGAACTAAAAAATCTTTGAGAAACGAAGCCTGTACCATTCGTTACCTGACCAAGACCGCCAGTTTGAGGGACACCATAGAGAATGAACCCTCAATGATCGTTAAGGCTTTACCAGTGGTGGCAGATTCAATAGAAGTGGGTACAGATGTCGATCGACAATTGGATTTTAACAAAATGAAAATTATTCTGAATCTCTGAAATTTGGATGGAAGCGGACACACATTAGGTAGCAATTGCATTTACTTGTTGAATTTTGTTTTACTATTCTCCTCTCAATTTTCAACTTAAAAATTAAACCTTAACTTAAAACATAGGTAGATTCAACTCGCAGAATTTCCACATTAACGAAAAAATTCCGTTTTTTTTTAGTAGTACCTACCTAAATAAAATAAATTATGAAACATGGCATTATTTCTACAGTAGGTACTATTACTAGTCAAGTATTACCTATTAAATAATGAATAAAACGCAGAGTTGCCATTCTCTGTGATTATAATATAATAAAAAAAGAAAGTAATACTGAGAAAATAATACTTTTGCCTAACATTAAAGTGTGAATCCACGCTGCCAAAACCTAGACAAAATGAAATGTAATTTATTATAATGTAATGCTCACTTACCCACAATGTCTACCCATAACCTCCATGATAAATGTCCTCTGGTGAGAATAAGCAGTGCTCACAATGGCATCGATAGCTTCAATAATGCGATGGAGAGCTGAATCGGTACCAATGGTCATATCGGTACCGCAGAAGTCGTTATCAATGGACCCCACCAATCCAGCAATGTGTAGGAACTTATATTTGCCACGCTGTTCTTGGCTAATTTCCCCTAACAAGAAAATAACAAAAGAGTTGATATTCCCACCACAAAAATTGTTTAATGTCATTGCATTACAACAGTAAGTAAAGTATCCAAGGCATACCATTAGTTAGAAGTTCATCCAGCAGACTTGACCACTCTTGACGGAACAGATTAGCACCAGTCAATGACCCATCACCACCAATGACGACAAGGTTAGTGATTCCTCGAGACACAAGATTCTTTGCAGCTTTCAATCGACCTTGACGCTCCCGAAAGTCCGTGCATCGAGCCGATCCAATAGATGTACCTCCCTGAAATCACAAACATGTTTCATGCAGTCTGGAGTCCTCTCTAACTTGGGTAGTCCTATACCGGGTCATGCTAACGAGGACTAATGAATGTAGTCGAGTATAAGTCAGATAATCATGATAATCACATGCACAGGCATGTAACTTCAATGTTGCAGCACCCGCAGTAGTAGGAATGGTGAGGGGAGGGGGGGGGGGGGGGGAGAGGGGGGAATTTGGGTTTAATGAATACCATAAAAAGAAGAAATTTCAACAAAACTACTGATAGATTTGACTACCTACCTACTTAACATAAATCTATACAAAATTAAAAATCACAATATTTTCAAAATGATATTTGTAGTTTATCTAATTTCAAGAGATTTAGATGAACAAATCGACCGAAATTTGTGTTTAAATCGGGTTGAAAATAAACCAAATTCAATAGTGAAATTCAAATTTTTTCCCGGCCTGTGACCGCATGTTGTTGTGAGGCCCTCCCTTAGACACAAATCAGACAGAGGCTATTATTTGACCTTCTACTACCGTATTTACTCGCATATAAGCCGCGAGTATATTCAATTATTGACTACCTTGAAATCCTACTGCGGCTTATAATCGCGTGCGGCGTATAATCGCGTGCAAAGACGATTTTTCCCATTTGAAATGCGCGCCACTTTCTCCGTCCTACTTCGTCACTGCTCAGCTGTTCCGAACCCCCCCCCCCACTCTTTTGCTGTCACATTGCAATAGTACATGAAACTAGGTGTTGTTTGGGTTTTGTGATTGTGAAATTATCTTGTTGTGTCTGCAATGAACGTCATTCCAAAACTAACGTTTACGATGCTTTATTTAAAAGAATGTTATTTATACAATACGCTGAAGAGCATGGAAATCGAGAGGCGGCGCGTAATTTTTCGGTTGACATCCTGCGGATTATCTTCGCATACAAAGTGTTTTTCAAAAACAGACTTCCAAAAACTGGGGTGTGGCTTATATTCAGGTGCGGCTTATATGCAAGTAAATACGGTAGTACCCTACAAAAGTCCAATTGAAAAACTGTCATAAGTAAAAAATACAAGGTTATATTTTTACGGTATGCAAAATTAATTACGTAGGGGGACCTAAAAATATTCTGAGGGGAGGGGGGAGGTCCTACAGCTACTACCAAATCTGCCACCAATAGTACAATTGTTGTAATCAGTTGTAATTTTACACTAATTGTTTAAGAGTTGACAGTACACGCAGAAAATTTCGATTCCGATGTAAAAAAAATCCTAGAAATGCATGAAATTGCAATTAGCTCTGTGTTGTACCGTGTACGTGATATTTATGACATTTAATCGTGTGTTGCATGTTGCATATACTGCTGTGAAGTAAGTTATTTTAATTAAAATATTGAAAACCACAAAAAAACATAAAAAGGCGGCCCCTACTTTCTTCTTAACGGCTTGACCGATTGTTTTCAAAATTTAACAGCATAGAGATAAAGAGTAAATCTGTGGCTCTAGTAATCCAAAAAAATAATAAAAAATGTTTTTTCTCGTTTTGAAGAAGTGAGAACATGGGCAATATAGCCTATGAATGAGTCCTTTTGGCACCTGTGCCCTGAAATAACTAAACAAAAAATATAATTTGGGGCTACTAGAGACACAGAACTACTCTTTCTATAACCTGTGAAAATTTGAAGACAATCGGTAAAGCCGTTTAGAAAAAATTAGAGGCCGCCTTTTTGTGCTTCATAAAACATGGATTTCATCTAGTATCGTAGACATTAATTAGGTAGTATGCCATTGTTTTACATTAGTACTGTATGTTCCGTATTACGCCATTAAGATAATTCTATTAATTTTAGACTACCTAGTTAAGTCATGTCCTGGATTAACAAAAGAAACCTTAACAGGTGGGACATTAAATTAGGTAGGTACCTACATACATCCAACTTGTTTTTATCACAACTACAGAGACCTTGGTAGATAGGAGAAGTGTTTAGGTACCTTACTACCTAGAATCGAACTGATCTTGTGGAAAAACCAACTAAAAGATATGCTTACATGCAACATACCTTGTGAATGATTGAAGATACCGATGACCAGTTGGCTTCTTCGATGTAGTCTCCGCCATCAACCATTCCTTGATAACCTTCTCTGATGAAGAACACTTTACATCCCAAGTAAATGCCCATTCGTACCACAGCACGCACAGCAGCATTCATACCTAGATAGAGAAAAAACTAATAATGACTTCTTGACAAACAAATAACAATATTGAAGAATGCAAATTTATTGCTGCAATTGGCCATAATGATCACTTAACTTGACACAGAGGATTAAAGAACCCTACCAAGAAAGTGGAATGTTGATCTCACCTTGGGAATCACCACCGCTTGTGAAAACTGCGATTCCTTTCCCTTTATGTGAGCCACGCTCAACAAAGCGCTTCTTGTCATCGCTCTCGTCCATAGTTGCAATAATTAGAAGATCGGGACTTCTGGATCGATTCAGAAAAATAATGTAATCAATGGCTAGTAGGCTACTAGGTACTAGGTCTACTACTGGCTAGGTACTACTACCTAACATATTATATGCTGCTTCATTTTTACTGAAGAGTAGGTACCTACCTAGGTACCTAGTACCTAGGTAAATATTTCAATTGCGTATTTAGTATGGTCACTCTCTACATTTCCTGAACATCCCTTCATTGGAAAAGTGGAGAGCTCAGAAAAAGGCAAATACTTATAATGGGCGTTATCACTACAAGCAGAGATATTTACTCATAAATGTGAGTTTTCATTTTAAATAATGAAAACATAAATTCTCAAACGACCGGCATACAGGTAGCCAAGTCAAAACTGTTACACAAAATAATCAATAAGTATGTAAAAATCAACTCCAGCAACTGTCAAGCATAAACTACTTACTTGATAGTGTATAACACGATAAATGTCACTACCACCTTGCCTGTATAATCAAGATTGTTCCTATCTCTTGTACACTGACCTGTAAGTGTCCTGCTTCCCTGAAAGTGTGAAGGTGACCTTGCCATATGGGTACTGACGGACAGCGACTGCATGTATTTGGTGCTGTTATTTCGTCAGAGTTTCAGAAGACATTCCATACACTACCGCCTCCTAGCGGAGGATGGCACACCACGAAATTTTTGGCACCATTTTCAAATGCAACCGAGTGACACTTGACAGTATATTATTTTATTGTGTAGACAATTTTCTCCAAGTCATTTCAAAAACCCAAATTCTTATCATTGGGAAATTTGAATGTTTATGGTAAATGTGACAATAGATCAATGGAAAATGAAAAGAGAAGAGAACATACTACAGCAATTAAATACAGTAATAAACGTACAAAAACACATTTAGATTTGAAAAGATTTCAAGAATGGGTACTTCATCAAGAACACAATTTTGTCGCCCTACTGCAGAAACTCACAGACTCACATGATCAAGTCTGGCACAAAATTAAAAATAGTGAGGGAAAACTAAGTACCTAGGTAGTGTGCATTCAGATGACTAGCCTACAAGTTTCTTTTCCATAGCCAAATAGGTTTGTACCTCAATTACCACATAATGTACGAAATGGGAGCAAGTGGCTTTATGCAGCAAGCCCATGATTTGGCATAGTTCCGAAGGTTTCTTCGCAACTCCGACTGCATCTCGAGTTCCATTACGGCAGAACTGCTAGCTCGCAGATTCTCCTTGAATCGATCCAATTTGTGATCTCATGCTCACTTTTAAAAATAAGTAAATAATCTTAACTCAAATTCAAAAATCTATGATTTTTCAAATATTGGATTTTAGTAATTTAATTTACCCTAGACAAGCCATGACTGAGCTGGAACCATTTACGGAGCACTTGCCGTACAGTGGCATTAGATTGAGCAAAATCTAGTCTATTGGATATTATAAGACCTTCGGCAGGTTTAATTGAATGAAGGGGAAAGTGTACGTAACTTGATTAAACCACCATAAGTAAGGATGGGCCTGGACCCAGATTACTGTTTTTGATGAACTCTCCCATAAATTTGGTGAATGACCATGCATTTCCAAAAAATAAACTCCATCCAGGCCCTTAAGTATTGGTAAAGGAGTGAAAGGACGTATAATGGGAATGGTTTATGAACACACTAACTCCCAAATTTTATGAAACAAACAATTTGAATGGAAAGTTTTTTTTACTGATAAACAATACAATGTGTCTAAACTTTTACAAGCATACAATATTGTATATTTAGCTACCTTTTTGATATTTTTTTATAATTTCTGTAACTTTTAACATAAATTTACATTTTTTTTCCGGTGAACGGTGTGCGGTGTTACTTTTGTAATGTTGTCTTTCAAAGATTAGATAATTATTAATTACCTGATGATATCGTATGTATTATGTAAAAAAATTAAAATTTGAATACAAAATTCTCAAATGCACAGATAGTACTCCAAATCAGGAAGGAAGCAAGGTTAACCGATTGTTGCAAGTAGTAATATCCATGTCTTTGAGCAAATTGAATCTAAAATGTTTTTGTAGCTTCTAGATTAGGAATCACCATTCATTCTCCAGCTATTCATTGATGGTAGGCTTGCAAATGGCAACAGAAACATGTCTACAGACATGAAGAAAAAACTCCATGACAATGAAATTGAGGACAGAAAAATTTAAACATTGGCCAATAAATAGGATTAGATACATTTACCAAATATCTTTTTAGCATGAAGACATTTACCAAATACTGCTCGACAAGTAGGTATGGGAAGATTGATTGCTAGCTGTTTGACTCACTTTCATAAAACCAATCAAGCTGCATGTTCATTCACAGTCGAGAAACAGCAAACAAATCTAGGGGACGAGGTTTTCAGCAGATCCTGCAAATACTGTGCCTCATTACAAGGACACTGTATGTCAGGATAAGCTGAAGACCGTGCTGCTATTCCAAGAGATGTGCTCAGGCGATTCCTTCTCACCATAGTTTATATCTTACTATAAAAAAAGAGTTGTTGCAAGATATTTGTTCAATTTTATCCCATCAACATCAAGGATATCAAGAGAAAAAATATTGGCAGACGACAATTGACAATTAAGACATTACATACAAATAACAATTGCACTTCCACTTTAAGTTTTAATATTTTGTGGGTAACTGGGATATCATATAAAAAGAAACCATAAAGATATTTGTTTATAATTTGACCAAGATGACAGGGTACTGTAAGGTGGTTACTACAAAACATCTACACAAATACCTGGATCACATCGGCACAGAGTCCAGAAACATCATCATGTTTACTTGGTTTCAGAGTTAAACCTCCTCAAAACAGAATTCATGACAGTTTTAGCTTTGGGTCCCACCTAGGTCTGCTATATTCCACAGTTCCCATTTCAGAGCTAATACAAACTTAAACAGTTGTCAAATATGATCAATAATCAATGTCATCAGAAAATGAAGGTGTATGGTCTCAGTAAACCACCTCAATTAACAGAATCAATTAGCTTCGGGTACCACCGAGGTTAAATACAGCCACTCACAGTTCCCAGTTTAGAGCTAGTTAAAAAACTTTCTCAACAGTTTCATAAATTAATCTTAATCATTAGCAAAATGTAAGTTTTCTAAACAACAAAGTATTTTAGTTTCAGAGAATCTAATTAAGTAAGAATAACAATACATGAAATTGTTATATCTCTCGATTACATCATCAACGAATTGATGACAAAGTTTCTAAATGTCTTCTCATCTTCGTTACCACACGCATTCAAGAGAACACAGAAAATTTGTAAAATTTCAATGCAGTTAAATCGTAAGCAATATCAATTCCGTCTCCCGGCGATCTTGGATTCACGATACTCCTAATCGGCTCTGAAATCAACGGTGTAAAACTGTCTGAATCGAGCGCAGTGTGTAAGTGTGTATCTGCGTAATAGTAATTACTTATTAATCAATCATTAGGTAGAGATTAGGTTTGAACTGAAACATGTGTGGTGTGGGACAGGAGGGGTAGGAAGGGCTCAGTTGTCACCGCCCTCTTGCGGTTCGTCCGCATCACCCTGTGTGTCGGAGGTCCAGAGTGTGAGGTTGTCCCTCAGAAGCTGCATGATCAGTGTCGAGTCCTTGTAGCTATCTTCGTTCAACGTATCCAGCTCCGCGATAGCATCATCGAATGCCTGTAAATACACAATCGGAGATGCACAACTTGTAATTTACCGAGATCATCTTACAAATGCAAAATATAAAAAATCTGAATAAAATCGATATAGATCGTAAGCAAAATAAATTCATAAGTTTTAAAATTGAATGATGTAATTATTTGCAGTTGATTTGATTTATATGAATGAGCATTTGAGAATCTCAGAAAACCATTTATGTAGATACTTAGTTGGAACACTTTTAATAAAGTTGAAAATAACAACAATAGGTATTACGTAATTATAAAATTTAAGTTAACTTTTACTCTGACCTTGAGTGCACCTTTGTGAACAATATGATATAGAATGTAGAATGAAAAATCAATTATCTTCTTTTTCCCTTTAATAATGGTAATTTTGACAACTTTCTTTTTAATTTCCCTTTGTTTCTACTTTTGGGAAAGAAAATCTGTATTACTGAAATGTGATGAAACTCTTCTATGAACTCTACTTACTTTATACGATGTTATTAAAGAAGAATAACTGTAGTCATAATTTATTTCTTTCACAATAGGTTAGGCACCTTGCAGAAGGGTGTACATTTCGGGATGCCTTGGATTACACACACATAATTCTCCATTTAACAGGAATGAAGAATTTAAATTTTGATATTATTAGAGTCCAAGTAAAGATGCTTAGAAGAATTGGTTAGTGGACCACAATGCTGTTGACAGGATTAAATCGGTGCAAACATGGGACTAAACACTACCTCGGCTGACAAGTGAGCAAGACAAGAAGTCAGCAAGACAGACAGCGCAAACTAGGAGTTACACACTGGCTTGCAACTTTCAGAGACAAGAACACTTGCCCATAACTTGCATTGCCAGGATTGGACCAATCCACGTGTTTGGTCTCACGAAACATGGTCAGGGTATCTCCACAGATTAGTACATGAATGAAACAGAGAGTTAAACTCGACGAGTCACAATTACCTACGCTGGAAGACTCAAAAGCAAGCTGTTAAAACGTGTGCTACTCCGATGTTAGATTATCTAGGAGGGCTGTCTGTCTTACCTGCTTCGCTAAATGGCAAGCTCTGGCCGGCGAATTGATTATCTCGTAATAAAAGACAGAGAAATTCAGAGCTAACCCCAACCGTATAGGGTGAGTGGGTTGCATTTTTGACTTGGCTATATCGAAAGCCTCTTGGTATGCCTTTTGTGAATCGTCAATCACCGCTGAGATGTGAAAAAAAAACACAAACACGAACAAATCAATGAGATTGTTCAAAATATCGAGTCAAATGTTGGTGGATTCGTCGTGTCCAGATCAAACAGCACTGTAGTCCCTTGAAATACATGGTTCGATTGTCGAGAAGTTCAAGCAATGCCAGACAATTGAAGCAAAGCACAATCCCTTGGCATCGTTTAATTAATCAACAACCGAAAAAATTATTATGACCAGTGAGAAGAGCAATACAGCTCTCCAATTACTTGCTATATTTCTCCACAGAAACCAACCTGTTTAGCCAATTGGCAAGCTTTATCTGGCGAATTCAGAATTTCATAATAGAAGACGGAGAAGTTGAGCGCCAACCCCAGCCGGATTGGGTGGGTGGGCTGCATTTTGGCCTTGCTAATTTCAAACGCGTCTTGGTAAGCTTTCTGTGAGTCGTCCACTACGGCTGGAAAGTTCGCGAACGAATTCAACAAAAACAATTACTCACAAACGACATGCGTTACATATAATGCAATACGTGAACACCCATCCAATATCTGAAAGTAAAAACATTACCAAATGTGCAGCAGGCAAAGATTCCAAGTCTTGATCTCTAGGAAATCGCAACCAGCATTCATTGTTGAATGATGAGTTTTTTTATCTCAATAAGAATCTAAGATAGGTACTACTATTTTTAAAGGGCAGTTCTTAGGACCAGAGGATGCCAGATATATTCACAAAATATCATTAGCAGCGACTCTGACAACAGTCATATAGAAATTCCATATGATTATGATTTGGCAATGATGTTGCTTCTCTCTAGTATCGAATTGAGTTGATTTGATAGTCAATTATCTTATTGACAATTTTTACACTACTGTTTCCTTTCCAACTTGAAGAAAAGGAGTTTAAAAGTTTTCAATTAATCAACTGAACTAGTCCAACATAGGCGTGCACACGGGGGAGGGGGGCCTTAGCCCCCCCTAATGGGTCAGCCTCAACTCAAAAATTATACAATGTGGTCCTCATAATGTCAAAATTTTGTTTTAAAGGGTTAAAACAAAAAAATCTCCCTGCAGGGCAGACTGAAGTTGCTCAAATCACTGGAATATGATCAAAAACACAATATTTAGAAATACCACGAAAACAATGCCTACTTTCTAGGTACCTTCCAAAAACATGATTTTCTCATGAATCGCTGTTTCCCCCTAAAAATGTATTTGTAATGTGCGTCAAAAAAATTATCTATGTCCTCCAAAGAGTTTTTTCTCGCCCCCGAACCCCCTTTTTTTCGCGATATATATATATATATATATATATAATTTTTTTTATAAGTAGCACTGGGCTGCTCAAAATACATGCTTACAGCAAGCACTTTTTAAATTTCTACCAAAATCTAATTTGGAAATTCAAATTCTATGTTCAAAATTAATAAAAATCTATCAAATCCACTTGAGGATCACAATTTTTCTCTGGAGCTACGCGCCAGGCCCCCAAACGTCCCAAAATTGATTTTAAAGTGCCAGAAAACCAAAAAACGCCCAGCGGGGCAAGGTGGGGGCGCGCCCCCCACACCCGCGTGGGATTTTTTTCCACTCCCATTAAACCTTACGGCGCCCATGTTGGCCCCCCCTAATGATTTCTCCTGCGCACGCCTATGCCAATACACTTGGCCTCATATGAACTACAGTTAAACATCTCAGATAATTGGTTTAATTATCATATCACTCAATATATTGACCTGTCCATGACTTTGCATATCTGAAATTTAAAGTATCCCACATTTTATAGTAGTCTACATTCAAGGCGTCATGTACATACACAAAATGTGTAGAAAAGTAACCAAGTTGGCTTAAACTAAAGTTTATAGGAGAAAGGCTGTTATTTATGTATTAGGTTATGTACCTTCAAAAGTTTAAAGCAAGTACATATGTAAACATTATTTCTATGTTATTTTAAAATATCAGAATGGCTTTCAAAATGTGTTTGGGGCAACAAAAATTTAAATTTTATGACATTATGTAATATAATACTAGTAGGTAAGAGCAGTATTTTAATATATTTTTGAAATCACTAATTGAACGGTACTAAATTGGTTTACACCAACAAATTTGAAATTTTAATTGTCCCAAAACCTATCTCAACAAAAACTCTGCTCCCACTTGTTTTCTCCGGAGTGTGCCAGGCCTAGATACGAACTTTCCTTGTTTCATGCTTTATTTGTAGGTACAATTTAAATTCAATTTTGCAGAAACATATTATGGGCTGATGTGCCTCATAACTTAGCCAGTACCTACACAGAGAGATCTTTTCCGAGCCCTATAGCAAACTCCACCCTTGTTCTATTTGATAGAGGTTAGTTGACACATACAATTATTGAAAAAAACATTATGCATTTTGTGTTGTCACCACGGCAACATTTGGCACAGTCCTAAATACACAAGAAATTAACATTTTATAAAAACAATTCTTCAATGAACCACGAAGAGATCGGCACCCCTCCACGACAAAGCTGAATCAGAAAGGCTAGTTAATTTATATCGAGGGTAAACTATAGGGAACTTACTGTTTCTTGTGTCGCCCGTGGCTACCTCTGCCAAATACCTGTAGTAGTCGCCCTTCATCTTCAAGTAGAACACTTTACTTTCTGCATTGCTCGCTTTCGGGATCAGGTATTTATCTAGCAGACCCTGCAACACAAGAAGAATTCAACATAAATTATAGGTACCATTACAAATTCCCCTTTTCCACAAAAAATCGGCATTTTTGGACAAATAAATTTAATAAATCAATAGGCAGGCCATTTGAACACTTATTATGTATCATTATTCAATTACTTGACAGTTTATCAAAATATCAATCTAAAAAAAAAAAATTGTAATTTTATTTAATATTTTCATAGATTTCTTAATTTACACATAAACTTGTCATCTGCGAGATTTTACCCAAATTTGTTTTTGTTTACTCTGTTTACAAAAATCTGTTTTCGATATTTTAGTTTTGTAAATATTACCCCCCCCCCCCCCCCCCCACCAGTTTAACCACTGTGTGTGATTAGTAAACACTGTAATTAGTTAAAATGTGTGAAGTATAGTGCTGAATGTCAACATTTAATAATTTCCAATTATCCCCTAAAACCTTCTTTTTACAGGAGCCAGGAAAACCTAAAGAAAAATTTCCTTCCAAATAAAACGATTTCAGAAATGATACCAAACAAAGCCTCTGGGATAGGAGTGTTACTGCCCTCTTGTAACACCCCTCCTGGCTACAGAGAGTGAGCCACTATCCGATATAAGTATTTGAATGAAATAATAGTAGAGCGCTGCTAGGATGCTTGATACATTGTTTGCAACACAAAGCAATGCTGTGACAATCCTGGAGACAAAATTAGAGATTGATTGAACTTTTAAATTGGGTCAATGTCAGGTGCCGCGCTGGCAGTGAGGAGAGTAACACTTACTGCTCTGCCACAATTATATTTATCAATCGCCACCTATATAACTACGTAAGCCCCCTTGCAATTGATCCAATTCAACTAATTTTGACTGAAAAATATACGATCGCACTATCAGAAGTAAGTAATCCTCTGCAATCTCCTCGTCTCACTCTAGTAAGTTGCTCTTATTTCATTAAATAACAAGGATTGATTGTTACGGAACCGGACCAGCAGTCATTCAAATTCGTTCAACGATCAGATCATTTGATTCTTTTGCCAATTGTACCTGACTGAGGATGATAGAAAACGTAAGCTAACTAGCCAGCGCTGAATTTTACACAACAGCAACTTTTAAGCAATTATAATTCACAAATTACAAAACATGAAAAGAAACTGTGCGCCATAGGTACTCCCTCCCACACCCAAGTTTCGGCGCGTCACGTATAAAATGTCCTCATCCCAAACGAAATGGAAGGATAAAAAAAAGCTAAAGTAGTAAATATGACCACCCCATTAGGCCAGTAACAGATTAATCATCATGTCCAATGTGGGTTAAACCAAAAAATCACTTCCCCAGTCGCCTTATCAACAACAGTATAACAACAAAAATGCTGCGAAGAGGAGGAAACTTCGAGACTACGTGACCCTCGCGACGAATGCAAGTTAGGGTCAAGGAATCCCGCGACAGACAGGGAAGGGAATAGGTGTTCCTCAGAGCACGACGCAGGCAGCAAACATCGCCAGTTTTAGCTGATTTACTGTAACGCCCCCGCGCCCAACGCCACGGCTAAACTGACAGATAAACCAACCGCTTGATTTGAACGCGGGCCAACAAATGTACGCTTCATTCAATAAAATCCAAACACGCACATTTTCTCTCGAAAAAATGAAGCGAAACGACCCACGATCGGAAACAATATATGAAAACGAAACATGATAAGTACGCAACCCTAAACCGGGTGGTCCAAACATGACTCAATGTTGTCAGTAACTCGATGAAGATAATATCTTCTCCAACTTATGGTGGAACTGAGGGCTTCAAGCTGCACGGCGACTAATGAAGGGTGGGTACACTGCGACTTGCGGGTCGGCACGTTCTCGCAAGTCGCAACCGACTCGCGGGTCGGCACGTTCTCGCAAGTCGCAACCGACTCGCGGGTCGGCACGTTCTCGCAAGTCGCAACCGACTCGAGTACTGCTCTTGCTCATGTGAAGAGTCCTCATCTCCTTGCAATGGATGCCGTCGAGAAGGTGACATATATTTTGAGTCATGACGTAACGCTCAGCTAAACTTGGGTTGGGTCCCCGTGGCTCTTCCGCGCACCATCTTATCAAGCTCGGCTTCGCATTCACGCATCGTGATGAGAAGAGGATCAGAGAGTGATTATGCAATGCAACTTGGAAGGATCGATGACATATTTGGAAGAGTGTTTCCTCGTGAATAAGAACAATCAATATCTAGATCCGTTGTGAACAGTCTCTTGAATCTAAAAACTAATATATTCCTGATGAGAGAAATAAAATAGGCAGAAAATGAATATTGAATAAATTGAAGAAAAAGAACATGGAGAGTATAATCCGTGTAGACTGGATTTCTTTGGAATTATAAAGTCAGCACCAAATGCAACGTGTGTGAATGGGTCCAGAATTTGCCTTATCAAAGACGGTTCAACAAATCGAAGGGAGAATTTCGGTTCACTTAGAAAGTGCATTTATTCAGATGTCATCAATAAATTCCCAAATGCCGTTATTAAACTACGATTCGTTCAAATAGTCATCAAGACTAGGACGTAACGCAAGACAACACTAAGATGCATTATAGTCGAGATAAACATGTCTGTCAGGTCAGGTGACAAAAGCACCGCTCTATATAGCGTAGACAGACATAGACGCGACGCCAGCCCTATATCGTTAACAATCAATGATTGTCACTGATAGAGCAAACAGTTCTGCTCTCTGATAAACAAGAATCGGCACGAAGCGGACTGCAACGGTGCAATCTAGATGAATGCCTGGTCACGTACAGACGGATTTCCATTCTTTGCATGGACCGAACTGGGATTCTGCTTATAGTTTGTCACGAAACAGAACTTCTGAACCAGATGGCAGTCGGGAATGATCGGACTCGCACTTTACATATCCATGGCCATGGGTGGTGAAATGAAAACGAAAAAAAAGGATTTAAAATAGTAATTTAATCCGAAACGTGGACTGTCCATGAGGTAAAATCTGGACTGTAAGCCTTTCCAATGAATAATCATTAATTACTTCTAACTTCTGTTCTATTTTGTTTGTGCAGTGACCATTGCATTAATAAATAATGTCAACCAAACACCATAAACTAATTCAGTATTTTAGTGATATGTTGTTAAAGAAGACACACTCCCGCCCCAAACAGTTGTCAATGGCCACCCTGAAATCCGCGCTTGCTCTAGCCCGGGCACTTGTTGCATTTCCCATTGCATCCCCCGTCATCCGAACTGCATCGCCCCCCTCTGGCCAGCTAGTGGGGGGCACGGCCGGACACGGAACAAGCGAACGGGAAGTTGCCTGGGTGGAGTGACATTTGCAGAGCTATTCAGCTATGCGCGCCGCCAACGCCGAGGCTCACTCACCTACCTCATCGTTTACTACGAAAATCACGACGCAATGGACGCCATCGAGGCCCTTAGGTACATGGGGATAGTCACTGAACAGTAGTGGGCTCATCGTCCTCCTTTACTCGCACATGTTCTTTTATTGACGGCTTTTGACTACCCGTCCTCCTAACCAATGATTCCAGGCCTGGTCCCGCACTAATTGAAATGCATTGCTATATGAGGCTACAAATTGTTGAAAATTGGTAAATATTACATGACTGAAACCAATTTATTAAAGGCAAAAATTTATTTCCCAAAGTGAGGAAAACTATAGAGAAAGCAATGTTTTCTCTTTAAATGTAAATTTCTGAATAAAATTTGAAGTTTTGCTGAAGAAATTTCAATTAAATACCTAGGTATCACGTCAATATATTGAAACCCCCCTTAAATATATTTGGGAAATTCACAGTTTTCCTAGGGCTAGTGACCCCGACCCGCGTATAGTGCCCCCCCCCCCCCCCCCCCCCCCCGCCCTCCTAAGAGAAATGTATGAAATCATTACTGGTCATTTACTAACCTCGCTGGAAGTTATATTCCTTCAAACAAATAATCGCATGCAGGAATTGCAGAGCCATTAAAAAAAGCGCATTGCTGCACTTCCTCGCCGACTACGTTAAGATGCAACTGTGACACATTGTCACACTATGCTAATTGCTAACAGATAAACGTAGCTGTAAACAAGTGGAATGAGCTGATCTGTGTCGAACTCGGTGTCGAAGTTTGACTCATCATTATCAACGGATTGACAGTAATATTATTGTGAATCGCTTTATTTGTCCAAGAAAAGCCACATCAAAAGATGGGAATTTTGTGTGTCAACATTTTAAATTAGGGAGTCATGAATAACTTTTGTCAGAGTTACGAAGAAGATATAAATACTACGTGGGGGGAGGGGGGGGGGGGGGGGGGGGGGGGGGCGTGTATTCTCTGTAAACTTATCGAACTAAATTGGACAGACCAAAATGCCATCAATCGAGGGAACATTATAAAAAAATCGAAATATTGTCGAGAGTAAAACCTATTAATCAATGCCTATCAAGAAATGCACATAAACTTGATGCGCTCCAGCTCCATAATGATCCCAGTACGAGGTCTGTAAATTATTTGTAACAAAGTCTCATGGCTTATCGTGTGATGTCGGATATGCAAATGAGATTCTTGTCTGTGATTACTAACTAGCCAGGTGTCTACTTCCTACTTGCATGGTGCATGGTCGGCGAAGCATTTGACTCATTGCACTCAGCCAGATATGAATCATCCATTCCATTCATTAGTCACCTGTCTGGTCTGTCTCACAACGACTCTCTCTTCACAGTTGATGCAGACAAATCACATTCCTATTCTTCTAAATCGTGATTAACACCCACTAGCTGCACAGTCATATTCCAACCCCTGATCGCACTTGGAATATCTTTGCTGACTACAATTATTTATCATTTGCAGAGAAAACGGACTATGTAGACTTGTACATACGGACTATGTAACTATGTACGGACTTCAAAATTTGAACATGCTCCATGGTCTACTTTTCGTTTTTCGTTGCTATGTTAAATATTTTTTTGATTGCAAACCAAAATGTACTACCTACTGTTTTGTTGTACCACCAGTAGATCACTCAATAAATAGGTCCCAATATTGGGCTGAAAGTGGATCGATTATTTTGTTCGAAGCTGGAGACGTTTTGACTTGATTTCTATGAGAACCTGGTCATGGGTCTGTACCCAGTCCAGACCAAGAGAGGCCAAGAAAAATGTGGGCAAAAGGAGTCAACACTGCCATGAGAAGAAGAGGTCGACGAAACATGGCGTTAGGATGCATACGATCAGTGCTGTAAAAAACTGCTGCAATAGTAATGATTCCAAAGTAAAGGAGACTGATCCAAAGAGAGACAACTCACAGAATGTTTGAATTTCTCGTTCTTCCGTGTTCCATTGGGTCAAGTGACAATATTTATGAAAAAGCATGTTTCTCTTTACTCCTTGGAAGATATAATTTGAAAAATCATGAATGCACTCACAGTACAAATGATTTAAATTGCAGTGCACTGTGCACAAAATGTAATGACGAAAACGCACTGGAAGAACCAGTCAGTGCCCAATATTTAAGGCAGATAGTGCACATCCCATTTAGATTTAGAAGTAGGTACACATAGAGAAATATTTAGTGTTTAACCCTGTAACAGTTCGCTTGTGAAAGTTCCAGCGCATGTCTGGAACAACATGGGCAACTTGCTTGGCAAAATGTAAGTGTGAAGCAGAGGGTCAGAAAACCATTCAATGATTCTTCCCCAGTGAGCTCAAAATACAACCTGCCTATCTGCCTACAACCAAACGTATTTGTAAGTAATGGTTACACAAGTCATTTTGAAAGAGAATACCTATACCTACCAGCTTCAATATAACTGTATTAAGATTTCAGTCAATTAGCCATCGATAGCGCTCGATTACACAATATTAAATGTGTTCAACTAAAAAGCTAGAAACATTACTCTTGGTCTTCTGCTTTCAAGGTACACCCAACAAATCATAAAACGGTATTTTTGAACGAAACGGATTGGCTGCTGGTCAGGTTCCTTGACAATCAATCCTTGAAATCAGAGCTCACCTACTAGAGGTAGATGACAAGTTAGCAAAGACTTCATCCGATAACGCCATCATTTTTTTTTTCAGACAATCCATTTCTTTCAAATACCGTTTTATGAATTGTCGAGTGTACATAATCTATGAGGGAAATTCTGATAGTGCTCATGTCATGTGTCACTCACTACTGAGCGAGTCTCACTACTGAGCAAGTCTCACTACGACTGCCATCATAATCTATGTCTTAAGCAAGAATTAGGTACTGTAGATGAACCACAGCCACTGTTAGTGCTCATGGGTCACTCACTACTGAGTGAGTCTCACTATGACTGCCACCATAATCTATGTCTCCAAAGCCACTGTGATTCAAAATCAGGCAACTCACCAATACGTCGTAGCAGATCTCTCTGAGCTCCTTCTCCACCTTTTCCCGGTACTCTTTGGCCATCTGTTGTTTCCGTTCGGAGCCCTCCGTCTTCTGTTCGATGGAGCTGATGACTCGCCACGATGAACGCCGCGCACCCACAACGTTCTTGTATGCGACGGAGAGAAGGTTGCGCTCCTCGTTGGACAACTCGACGCCGGTCTCCGTGACGGACTTCATCGCTGCCGCCATGTCATCGTAGCGTTCCGCCTGCTCAGCCAACTTGGCCCGCTGCACCAATTCCTCTTTATCCACCGACATGGTCAGCTCAATTGCTGAAAGCAAACAAAGTAATATTTTACAACACTAGCATTAGAATTTGATGCGATGTCATACAAATTATTGAACAGATGACTAAAAAGTGGCTAAGATAATGCAGAATCGTCCATCACTCTAATTGAAACAGTAATGACTTGTGCTCCAATTAGCATTTAGATAGCAGGTCAGCTAATCAAGTGTCAGAAGGGCAGTACCTACATAGTTTTCATGATAACTTGTTAAAACCACATTTTCTATTTTTTATTGAAAATTTAGTCTAGTCTAGTCTCTTTAGTTTAGTTAGTCTTTAGTTAGTTTCTTTAGTTTAGTTTTAGTTTAGCCTCTTTATTGGATCGTCAAATATATCAAACCCTGCTGAAGTTTGAATCTTCTCATTCCTGAGCAGGGTTTCATTTCAATCATGGTCAATCAATATCAATCTCATTCTTGGTTCATTTCATTATGACAACAATTTCCATCTGGCACATGTGAGATGAGGTACAAACACGTTTCCTGTTCCTGGCATTCATAAAAGCTAGCTGTACTATTACTAGACATTAATGAACGTCATTTCCACCTCACTACCTACTAAATGTTGTGATTCAACAATTTCACAGCCAGTAACTATTGAGAGCAGACCAGAGAAATAACTAACAATTCACCTTTTGTTCGCAGGCAAGCTAGAGAGTGTAAAAGTAATTTCATACAAAAAGCTGCAAGTTAATCAAGGGGAAATAACGAATAGTTAGGTACAAAGTTATAAAGTAATAATGAAATGCACAACATTCGTTTTTAAGAAGAGAGGCACCATTGCCATGACAACTCAACCTAGTTGCCATGTGCAAACCGCGCTCCCACCCTTGCCAACCGCAAAACAATTTACTTCAAAGTTGAAAGAAGACCACTTCTGATAGATCACGGATCACGCAGGGTTACTGCATGGGGTTACTAGGCCATGACGTGGAGATTAAAAGCCCGCCATCACTGTCATTGGCAATGAACAACATATGACAAAACCGATAGAATTTCGAAACTCAAGTTGCTGTTGGTTACAATGCTTGACGTTAAGTACGAAGTCACCTACAGTACATGTCAATAAATTGTGGAGGTAGAATGAAACGTTAGAACATGCCATAGTATAGAAACGCCTTCGTTCAACATTGATTATTCCAAACTTGAACTTGTTTATCTATTGTGCCAAGTATGGTGCAGCCATACTGAAACTGAAGAGTAATCGTCTAAAAGATACCAGAGTTTATTAATTAGCCCCTGAAACGTGAGCAAAAGTGTCGACCTAATTAGGAGGCCTGCGAGAAGGCTGTCGAGCAAAAGCTAATAAAAGAAGACTGGGTGTGACCAAATATTCATCAGAGAATAAAATAAACTAGTTCCCATGTTGTTAGCCGAGATTCTAGTCGGCGTGAAAAGTACTACAACTTACGTTTGGTAAATGATGGTCCGAAGTTGATAGTGTCAACTGTCAAAATGGTTGTGCGAAGCGCACACTCTACACAATCGGAGCGTTATATCCTAACAATAGGCCGCGCTAGAGCGGAGAGTTGCGAGCTCTTCGGCCACGAGGTCCACAATCGCCGATGTTCACCGGCTATTTCTAGCCCAGTGATCCAAGCTAACTGCGTCCGACTCGCGGAGAACACTCTTGACGAATACGGCGAGAGGCGGAGGGCGAGGCGAGCGACTGCCAGGCAACACGGGTGACGACTGCGGCGGTGCGAAGAGAGGCGACGAGAGCGCCGAGCAACTGGGATCGGGAGGGAACTGGGACGAGTCGCGCAGGTGGGGCGGGGGAGGGCGGGAGGGAATCGACACATCGCCGTCACCGAAGCTGGCACACGCGTTCATTATCGAGACAGGCTCGATTCGGGATCAGGTGAAGATAACAGGCAGGAGTCCACGAGGCCGAATCCCGAAAGCGAGACCCATTGTATAATGTTTTCGTTGTTTCCGTGATAAAAAAATATTCATGTTGCGGGTCTGTACCGAAGAGTAGAGACAATCCACCGAAGTGCCATTCTCGTAGAACTGAACACCCAATTCGACATTATTTCCAATCCAAAGACAAATCCCGTCAAGCGCGTATGATGGCCTGTCAATTACATGTGTTTTGGGGTAATTTGTTCGAAGAGAAAGACGCCATGCGGTCTCTCGAGAATGTCAACTCCAGCATGTGTCGACGGATTGATTACGCGTGCGGGGTCAGTCATCCATGGGCGATCACGTTGTGCCACACGTGTTTCCCGAAAATAAATCGGAGGGTGGGGAGCTTCCCGCCTTTCAGGACCACATGACTCGAACTCGTGGAGTCACGTGCAATGCATGTGCACGGTGCAGTCGACCGCACTCACGACGTGCACTGTGAAAATTCTTATCGCCGGAATAACGCAATTTCATGACACGCTTAAGTTTGTCTATTTACCGACTTTGCGATAAAGGTTATAAACTGAAACTTGTGTGCTATCAACTTTGAAGAAACAATGTTACGTAAGAATTCAGTACAGCAGGTACCTATGATGTGCTAATTAGGTAATTAATACTCAATATAATATGCAATAACACAGTTGACTTTAAAATGGTCTGAGGAATATGATCGTAACAATTTTTAGATTTCAAGTAAACTGATGGTCGCATTAATATGATATTGACAGAGTAACGATCAAACCAATTTTTGAGACATTGCGTTTCACGTAGGTACACTCGAACAATTAGTAATAAACGGTACCTCGAAAGAAAAGGATTGTCTGATAAATATTTGATGACATCAGCCCATGAAGTCTGTGCTAACGCATTATCTAACTCTAGTAGGTGAGCTCCGATTTAATTGATAATAGCAATAACAAGGATTGTTTGTCAAGGAACCTGACCAGCAGCCAACCCGTTTTGTACACAGTACCGTTTTTAATTGGTTGGAGTGTACATACTTACTAATGAATCAATGTTCCAGCCCCGAGCGAATAAAATGACAAGTACTAACACGGCCACCACCTGCCCGCCATCCCACACATGCCCATTCACAGCCATAATCATTCCCCGACGCAATTAGTTCCCACCACAGATCAGGATTGAAAACAAATCGAGACTAGTTGCTACGAAAGCAATTACTATGCACTAATTACAAATGAAAACCGCAGTCCGCGCACGCTCGCGCACCTTGTCACTTCCCAATCATTCAGAACAAAACGCGATTCAAAAACAGATTAGAAACCTAGGTACTTGTGACTTGCGCATTGTAGAACGAATATGTTTTCAAACAATCAGGACAGGAACATGTCAATTTACTGGAGTCGATTTCAAAGAAGATTCCAAACAGTCCTGTATTATTTAAATTGAAAAGGGATGCAACTAGATAGGTGAATATTCACGGAGCATCAGAATATCATCAAAAAGATTGTGCTCCGAGCATATTTCAAATAGTCTTCCCACTGGAATGAAAGAAAACAAATGTTGAAAACAATTATTCCAAAAAATCATCGAATCCAGACAGTCCATACTTGATCATCGTGGATGGTACGCCATAAAACATCCACAATAGGTACACCCATGGTCAGAATAATTGACGGTAAACTGTTAAGTTGGAGTTTGAATTACCGTCAATATTTGCTAAGAGAGAAATAATTTGTATGTATGAGGTGGATGGTTCTTATAATCAAACCCTCCAACCCTCTATGCTCGACATGTGTCAGCCTCTTTGTTTTCGTCCGGATAATCCAAGTTTTGAAAAGGACTTAGAATTTGGCAAGCAATTTATGTGACCGCGGGTGTGCCTTGTATACCGACCGTTCGACACACAAGTGCAAGATTCGTCTGCAACCAATGACAGGGGACTGTGTACGATGGGCGCACCTCAGAACGCAGTTTCACATTATTCATAAAATACGCATCGAATATCTCGACTCAATTAGCAAATGAGCGAGTGTGAAGACGATGGCGCGTGGAAGGAGCGGGGCTGGAGGGGGACGAGCGTCATCGATTGAACGCAATCGCGGCGGCGCGGCGGCACGGCGCACCTCCCACCGACACCCACCCAGGTGTGCCCAACAACCATCCGAAGACGCGGTCACATACATACAGAGCGTACTGCCACATGTCGACGTAGTACCAAGCAAGGGAGACGGCAGGTGGAGAGAGAATTTCGAATGGCTCTGAAAAGGGACTCCTTGTTGATCTCATAACGTAACTCTTTTAATTGTGTACTATCTCCAAATGTCATCATTACATGAAGTAGCCACTAGATTTAAGGTGCCATTACGTGTTGAAGACCTTAGAGATATTATAATCTGAATGTGAATATCTATTAGATAGAATGCTCAGGGTGACAATATTCAGATAATATGTTATCGTGAAGATATGGAATTTACAACGGAGAAAACCAAAAGTATAGTCACGTCCGTATCACCCCCCCCCCCCCCCGCCCCCCCCCCCCCTCCACCCCGATTACAGTAAGATAGTGTTAGGGACATCATAAAAGGCGAGTGTATTATGATACAGAACTGCACCAAAACGGATGACCTTGAATATTGATAAGCAATTTTCTGAGGACTTGATACTGAACCCACTACCATAGTCAAAGCAAAACTGACAGTCGTATTTTATATGCATAATTTTTATTTTGTCTGGATGCCATTACTTTCAAACTGACTTCACATTATGACCGGCTAGGCATCCAGAACAAGGAAGAGAACTGACTCCTCGATATCCCGCTAGAAGAAATTACACATTTATAGTTCAAACCCTGAACACAGCTTTGAACAGGCAGTCAGTCGGACAGATTTAATCCGTAAATCCTCATTCTTTCCACAATCTAATCGTCAGAATAATCAATTGTTTGGATCAAATTTACTTTCCACAAATAACAAAAAAAAGTCGAGCTTATGAGCCGGGATGAAAGACAAGTATAATAAAAAGTAAATCGATGTTGCCTGGCGTCGGCAAGACTGCAAGAGGATGACAAAGTCTGGGGTTGCATCAGCTCTCAACGACCTACCACAAGAATCACGAGTCCGCGAGACGGGCAAATACTAGGCCAACTAATTCACACTGTTTTATGACCCAAGATGTGAGGGTGGGAGGGAGCCGGGTCACTGACCCGACAAAGATCGCATTTCTTTCCATATGTGGTGGCTATTTTTGGTCGTGGCTTTGTTTTGTTACCACATTAGCAGTCTGGACTGGAGAGCAAAAGACAATTGCCGACAGACAAATTGTCGCCAGAACAAAAGTACCACGGTCAAACTTCCCGAAATATCAGTTGATGCAGAAGTTTTTGTACTCCAGTTTCAAATCCGAAGTTGACCCCAAGTTCAGCTGTCCCCCCCCCCCCCCCCCCCCCCCCCACACGAGCTGGAGTAAATCCAAAATGACATCAACCTCAACAGAAAAAGACTTCCGATCCGTATACTTCGAAGCTGCGATTCACAGCACTGCCTGGAGTAAGAGGTCACTGACAAGTAATACAGGATGAAGGGAAAGTGTCGAAATAAGGAGAATACATGAATTCTCTTGTTCCAGAGTTCCGCAATGGGTTGGTCCACGTTGGCGAGATCGCGAGGGGTGCAAGTTGGTAGACTTGGCACTACGCACGCTCCACATGGCGTCCATCGATTCCCGCGACCACCTCCGTTCCCTCCGTTGTCGCTAGCAACCCATGCACGAGTCCCGTCGTAGTCCTGCCACCCTCTAACCACACATGCCGTGGAGTGCGCTAGACCATGGTACATCGCTTACGCGGACCTACCAATTACCAGATACACGTTTGGGAGAAAACCCAAACTTATACTCGGTTATTAGACCAAAATTATCTGAATAGCGTCTATGTTCCAAAATAAACTCCCAATTCATAGATATGTACATTTTTGAAGCAGTCTATATTTTTATAATTAATTGACAGAGTTTATTCGTTTTTTTAAGCATGTCTAATTTAATTACAAAACCGTCAATTGCAAACATTAAAGTGATGACACATATTTTTGAACTTTACTTTATTATTTAAATTATTTGCATTATTTGTATTGGAAATGTTCTTTTTGGTATTCACCTGCAGATAAGCCTTGCATGGCTTTGCAGGAATTTGTTTGATGTTGTTTGAGTAATAATGTACTCTGTGTAACTGTGTGACTAATACAAAAATCCCCAAAAAAATGATAAAACACGTGGAATATTAGTGGCAAACTTGACAGGTATCTTTAGAATGGTGGACCAAGCATTAGCAAAAATCAAATGAAACGAAACAAAATATGAATGTTTTTTTTAGCTGAATGGGAAACGAAGGAAGCATAACACCAATTGAACCGGAACTAGGCCATTGTTTTGATATTTCCAAGTCCGATTTTAATGATGAAAACAATAGATACTTAGGTACAATACCAACAAAGTAAATTCATATTGTAGCAGCAACAGAGAGTGCTCGAGGAATTGTCTACAGAGAGAGTTGCAGAAATGTGCTAGGAATGTCACTCAACCGGGTATCGAACCCAAGGATGGTGAGCCACGTTTCATAATCCACTTTAACTGATCCACGTGTTTTATTCAGACTAGCATTTAAAAACAAACATAACATCCCGCAATTAAAAGAACACTGATCATTGTAGGAAGAAGCGAAACGTTTAATTGCATTTACCTCGAGTACCTACCGACATTCGAATTGCAAGTTACCGAGATTAAAATAAGAAACAAACAAGAAAATAGTATATTTTGGAAACGAACGGCAGCAATGAATTAAACTTGTGCTTCTAACTCCACTACAGTAACTAGTAAGAATAGTGTAAGAGGAAAACGTCATCGCTGCTTTTATGTCACACTGTCAATGAATCAACCTGTGGTTTGTTAACACGCTTCGAGATAAGATTCTAGTGTTATTTCTCACAGAGGCGGAGCTCTATCTCGTTTTAACTGACAAGTGGTAATTCAATTAACAGCTCATTATTACTTCGCAGTCAGTCCTTTACAAACCACGAGCAGAAATAAACTAATTGCAATTGTACGACGATGTTCAGCAAACATTTCGAAGAAGTGTATCTATCAAAGCAAACGAATGACATTCGAGGGTAGTTCTTTCGTCAAAATAAGTCAAGAAATGGCAATGGTGAACTGAGAAGCAGGAGATGATTGACGAATGGTGGATTGCGCAATTCTAAAACCGGCATGGCACCATGTGAAATATCAACAGAAAACTATCATCCACTTACGCCTATGAGAAAGAGTTATCCCAGAAACAAAATGTCTAATCTACGAAGATTCTAATCTGAGTAGACCCAATATCCTAGCTACTTGTACGTTGTAGACTGAAAATTGCAGGCAATCCAGCCCACCCAAACCTGGAAAAAATAGCATGTGTCCAAAAAAGAGGCATGGGATTCTGACTTTTCATGTGACAATAGTACCTCCCACTTGCTTAGCAGCTACATTGTATTCACAACCTACATAAATAGGTACTAGGCATGGTTCAAGTACGATTATTGAAATCGGACGATTTCTGAATGGTCATGAGCCTCGTTGCCCATGTCGTGCGTTCATCGCCTCAAGGTCGCCATTTTAAAACACGAATTCTACGCTACTACGAACGAGTAGGTGCATGCCATCTGCGAATACTTGTTGCGATCATTCCACTGAACTTCAACATATATACATTTATTCAATATGCCAAGATTGAGAATACTATAAGATGAAAAAATCATAAATTCCTAGCCGGTGAATTACAAGATGGCGCTTATGCAGGGGCACTCCTTCAATGCGTCATAGAGGCGCAGACTTTGCACACTTATTCTTCCATAATAAACGTATTGCATGCAAAAATCTTTTGAACGAACAATTATTGCAATGAGTAGTAAATAAACGTGTAACTCACCTTTATAAAAATAACCTTGGAAGGTACTAAGCCCTTGGAACTACGATCACAAAATTTTCTACACACTATAACGATCTTCCCGTCTGCTCAGATTCCACGGCTCGAGAGAGGTGGGGGAGCAATGCCGGAAGTAAAATCCTGTCATGTCAAAATAATATTTAAGAGTAGCAACTTTTCTCTTAATTCGGAATTATACATACTGAAATTTCCTTAAACATAAATAAAAATATTTTCATAGCAATATAATTTTATCAAACAGTAATAGGTAGTTAAATACTTCAATGAAATACTCTCTTTTGACTCTTTTCCCCGCCAAATATTACGCGCCATTCAAATACATGGATGATAATGGGAGACGTAGGTACAACACTGTTGGAATCTCAAATCATCATATTTAGGCAAGAAATATGCTAAATGTGATATAGGAAATGTTTCCTATGTGCTATGCTCGATAGTATTGGTGTTGAAGACAGACTACGAGCAACATCTTTTTGCCAATGATGCATAATGCTCATAAAAAATTATGAGATTTTTAAAGTACCTACCTAGTAGGTACCTACCTAGGTAGTTTCACCTACAGATTACAGAAAATGCAATAATAAACTAGGCAGAGGCAGATACAATAACTTCTGCATTGACTGATTGTCCTACGTACCTACACTCTGGATCAGAGTCCAATTTGGATAGCCTTCAAGACAAATCAAAAATATATTAAAGATAATTAGATTTATTACCCACCTAACAGCCTCATGCTCGAGAGATTTTCTAGATTTGTTTACGCAAGTACGCCAGTCTACTGGGTTCCGTCCATAAGATTGTTAGCACACTGTCTTGTGTGGTTGAGGACAGACATTGCAAATATCTACTTCAGGACGCAACTTCTTTCGAGTATGAGGTTATAAGTAATTATACTAATTTAGCAACTGCACAGGGTGGTTATTCTAAATTTCCTTGTCGTGTCATATCAATTGATTCAGCATCACTATCATGTTAAATAGATAACACTCCGGTGTGCAGTGAGCCCGTTAACGTAAAACGAGACGACACGGAAATTTAGAATAACCCTCCTGGGCTGATATGGATTCAGGAGTGGAGACGTAAGCAAGGTGTATAAAAGAACACAGTTTATTGAATAGGTACATTCTCTTTTTTATTACGTAATAATAACCCACTCAACACTCGAATGTATTAAAAGTTTGTACTAAAATATAGAAATGTACCCTCAGCAAAAGTTTTTTATTTTTTATTTTTTTTGTATATATTTAAATATATATCGACTATTCAGGAGGACCCTCACTAAATATCACAGCAGTCACACTAGGACAATAAAATCTCGTTTGTCAGAAGACTACCTATAACAACATATTGATGTACCAGTTTAGTTTATTCCTAGTGGCATAATTGCGATATAAGTACGGGTCCTTGATGGAACACATCATGCACATCGATATAAAAAGTAGTTACCCTCTAATGTTATAATTATTACAATGAATGCTCATTTTATATAATTTCTTCCCTTTTTCATGTTTTAGAAGTATGGTAACAAGATAATGTAGGATTAAGCAAACATTAAAGATCTTCATAAAACAAAACTTTCTGATAAAATGTTCTTAATAATTTGTGTTAGGTACTAGGTACCTACACAAATGGTGTTGGTAAGAATCTCAAGAAATCAGCATAAAGTTTGAAACACATAAGCATTCAGTTCTGTTATTAAACAGAATATATATTATTTAATGTACCTACTAACTATCATTCACAAATAGCACCTCTCAATACTTTCTTTCAAATGAAATTAATCACATTTTTTTATGTAGAGATCACCTCTTTCCAAGATTTGTTCAGTTGGCTCAAACTTCTATCTTTGCAACATTTGTCAATATGTCAATATCAACATCGAGCTCAACTAGCTTGGACTTGCATGGGTTCTGACTTGCAAGTTGCTGCCATTGTACTAGATAGATTGGGGCAGTTAGATGTTCGTGTAACAACCTCCCTCCAGACATAAAAAATCAATCACTTGAAGAGTACAGAGCAGCACTGTTGTTCAAGACTAGCAATTGAATTTAAATTTAGGTAGACACTTTTATGATGAGTATGAATGTAATTTTACCATAAAACATTGAACACAATTTAAATATAAATTAATAATTAAATAATTTAACTGATTCTAGTTTTAAGAATACAAATTTAATACGATAATAATCCAATGACACTCGGAAGATAGATGTTATGTACTAACACTCCTGAGGTTTGTTCGTTCCTTTTACACATCATCCCAATGAGGTGAAGTTTGTGGCAAGTTGTGGGAGCATAAACGAGCAAACCGTTGGTGTTCATGTCACAGAACACAAACTAGTACCTACATCCTTTGTATTAAATAAGTATTCTAATATTATTAATCTGTTATTAAACTAATTAAAGACCATTCATTTATATTTTTAATAGGATTATGAGATAGGTATATCATTGGTTACTCATTAAATTCATATTCAGATGTGTACCTATTATAAATTATAAGCTAAACTTGAGCGACAGTGGTTCCGAAACTTAAAGTGATTGAATTTTATTATTAGTCTCTTGAAGGTGCAGGTTGTGGAGGCCCACAATGCATAAATGTTACACCGTCTTTCGGAAGGGATGTTAAGATCTTGTTTCCTTATCTCTACAGAAGTAAGCTACTTCATGCCTGTTGGGGTTTCTTCCTCTCTTTTCTCTACAATAAATCCTCACTAGCGATATATAATTCAGTTAATATAACAACATACCCTATTTCAGTTTTCTAAATTATTCCTAAAATTACAAAAAAAAATGCAAAAATGCAGATCAATACTGGATGATGTATGTTAATCTTATGAGGGTCGTACCAAAATTAATGAAGCTTGGACATAACTTTGCCATTAATTGAAATATATCGTTTAAATTGCACGTGACTATAGAGTAACTTTCATCTTTGCAACGGTATGACTCATTACTCAACATTGTCTTAAACAAAAGAGTCGCTTTTAAGCAATCGTTGAACCCAACTCTTTAATAATATTTGGGCAAAAACATGGAGGCTGTAGTACCTACCCACTTCTTCACAGCCAATACTTTGTCTGTGTAATCAAATCGTGCCCACAAAGACTGCACTTAGTTAAACCGAAAGGTAGAAGTCAAAGGATGTAAGATTCTGGATATTACATGGATGGGAACTCACTGACCGCCCCAATCTGCCGAACGTCTGTGTTATTGCCCAACAGTAGCGCATACCTGATTTTGCCCAAATTTTATTGGAGAGTTGGGTTCAACGATCGAGCAAACGCTTCTCTTTTTAACTCAGAGAATGTTGTGTGGTACCGTTGAATAGAGGAAGAGTTCATACATCACTATGTGCAATTTGAACGATATATTTCAATTAATAACAAAGTTATGAACAAAGTTGCATTACTTTCGGTACAGCCCTCGTATTAAACCACAGTATATTACCATGTTTGCCACACTTACATTTTAATTAATAGATATAAATATTAATAAACAAGATAAAATTTTAATGGACGGATATTCTATAATTTCAGAAAACTCCAAGAAACCAACACTTCAATAATTTTGTCTTGCGATGTAGATTATTACGAGGGTGTTTGGAAAGTAATTAAGATAAGGATAGATACCTCCAAATCACTATACTTCTCGCTACAGCCACTTCCACAGGATAGTATTGGGACACTAAAGTCGTCTGCATTGATTGTCGAAGAACTCACATCGACAGCATCTCCAGAATGCTCTGAGCACATTGTGCTCAAAACTCTGTGATGATGAATATTTTCATTCCAGGGAGTTGGCAAATGATCAGCAGAAATGTGTGGATGTAAAGCACAACAATACTGGAATTCAAGGAGCCACTTCATCTGTTTTGAATCCCCCTTTCAACATACTCCGCTATGATTTTGGTTTCACAAGTAATGACGTTGACAAGTTAGTACCTAGTATAGTTAGTCGATTTTCGCTATACCTATATCGGCAAATGCCATATCCAGTGACAATTGCCATTCATCCATTGTCAATGGCTCAAGCTCAAGACATTTACAAACAAGCTGCCGGCCGTGTTTTATGATCTGTAAATCTTAACCCTTTGGCATCAATGCACAGCTTAGCAAAAATTGCCCTTCCAGCCCCTGACTTAATACCTGGCTCATCTGTAAATTTATAACCTGCCAACACAGACACTTGCTGATTGTCAAGCTCCATTGTGCAAATTCTGAGTGGAAATCAATGGAAACCTGGCAAATAGGTATACCGAGAATCGACCGACTATACCTAGGAGTATCCAAGTATCAATCACCATGTTTTGGGTACACTGGCAAGATGAGATGCAGGGGTGCAATCACATAAAATGAGAACTTTCTTGTCACGGTGACAAGACCCGAGGAGACCAAGAATAACATTGAGATGAGAAGCTTGTCACCGTGACAAGAAAGTTCTCATTTTATGTGATCGCACCCCTGGACAATCAACAATGAATACCAACTTGTGTGTTTGCTACAACGCATCCTGAATTCTAGTTGTGATGTATGTGGAGAAGTATACAGTAATGTGCAATATAAAAAAATGTGGAAACATTATTTATTTTTGGATTATTCCTTAATTTATTAGGGGAAACCAGCTCATTTTCCCTTCCCCTCGTAACTCGCTACTAAATTATTTTACACTGATTTTAAAAAATTCATAGCTTTAGAGTATATAAATCAGTCTTGATACTCTGGAACTAGTGCTTAGCACCGACGAATGTAAAATCATTTTATGGTCCACAATACTGATCAAGTTATTAATAGGTAAATTTTGTTTTATAATTTTTTGGTGTAAAACCTATTTTCCAATTTAGTAAACTTTCATACAATAAACTGACCTTGTGAACTCAGTAGCATGCTCGTAAACTCTTTTTAGTTTTTAGTTTCTGTTTTTGGTGTTTTAATAAAATAAAATGTATCTGTGATCTTATCCAAACAACAATGATATAAAAAGTAAATACATAATATTTTTTTTAAACTAGGTGCATCTCATATAAAATAATTCAAATCTTGAAACATAATCTCATCACAACCTGGCACCCCTCCAAAGTATCTCGCTAGAAAAGAGTTCTCCATCTTACTCAGGGGAGCAAATAAAATGTCACTTTTCAGTTTCAAAATATCAAAACTATTTTCTGAGTTTTGTTCACAGGTCATTCTATACCAAAACAACCGATGTATCTTCATTACACCTTTCATTATTTAGATCAAATTTGGTGAAATCTAAAAAGAATCACATACCTATTTGTCGTTTGGTCAGAAAATCACACTCTTCAGTAAATTGAGCCCCGACAGTTTGAGCCCCCCCTGTAGCTTCGGATCCGTTAAACATACGGTGACATCTTTTTAAGAAATTTACTTAAAGGTATAAGTTTATTTAAGATATACCTATGTCACGTATGATAATTTTTTACGTTTCAAATCAAAGGTTACGAAATTCAAGTTGGATTTTAAATGTTTTTCTCCTCAAAACAGGTCACACCTGTCTTCATAGAATAAAATATCAATTACAGTGAAATTATTTCAGTATACCAGATGATGCAAAAACTGTCCATTGGGCAAGACACCGCTGTGATTAAACTACTGAACTTATCGGGTTGAAAATTCCATGTATTATAATATAAAACTAAGGTTTGATGCCTGACAGTTTCAAAAACATCACTTTCGTAGGATAAAAGTTAAAGCTGTTCGAATATTGTTGTCAAAAAATAGTTTATACGGCGCTCGCAAATTGCTCGCGTACAGAAAATTTTGAACAGCCGGGACACTGTTCACTCAACACTGCTGATGATATCAAGATGAAAATGTCAAATTTATTCAAAATATAATGACTATCGACTGTGTAAAAATTTCAATACATTTGAATCAGTGGAACGAAAGTTATGGTATCTTGAAGTTGAGCTTAAAAGTGAAATGAAAATACAAGAGATAATTTCACTTATGAAATTAAGATGTAGGTAAAATAAAACTTGTGAAATCATCTCCCCTATATTCTGTTTTTAAGTTCAACTTCAAGATACCATAACTTTCATTCAATTGATTCCAATGTAGGACTGAAATTTACACAATCGATAGTCACATATCTTGATAGTCACAGTTATACATTTTCAGCTTGTTTCAGTTTGAAACAGTTCAGTTCAGACCCGAATATTAGATGTTTTCTGGATGTGCTCCATTATCAATTTTTCGACAACCAAATTCGAACAGCTGTAACTTCTTTCCTATAAAAGTTATGTTTTTGAAGCTTTCACACATCAAACCATAGTAGGTATCGTCGGCTACACGGCAAAACCTCGTAAGTGCCATTTTGGCCAAAAATGGACTGTTGAGTTTTTTCAATAGCTTAATAATGATTCCTGCATTTGAATATTCCCGCAAAAATCTTTGACCAATGGAAATCCTTGTTATTTAACATATCGTCGGCTACACGGCAAACCTCGTAAGTGCCATTTTGGCCAAAAATGGACTGTTGAGTTTTTTCAATAGCTTAATAATGATTCCTGCATTTGAATATTCCCGCAAAAATCTTTGACCAATGGAAATCCTTGTTATTTAACATATATGAAACCAAGTGATCAGCAAAACCACGCAGGTGCCTTTGTGTAATGGCGTGAAGTGCTTAAAACTGATAAGTTAACGTGAGTAAAAACACGTAAGTGCTTTATATAATAGAAACTAAAAAATATTTTAAGTTTTGAGTCAATAAGTATGTGTAGTATATTTTTACATGAATTTACCAATAAAAATAATTTTGATATACCTATATTTTCAAATTGTGATGTTTTTTGTCTCTCCTGAACATTTTGCAAAATGGCACTTACGAGGTTTTGCCGTGTAGCCGACGGTATGTTTTTTATAATATGTAAAATTTTCAGTCCGAAAAGTGCAGTACTATGTATAGTAATGGTGCACAACAAATATTTTTAAAGATATAAAAATCACTTGTTAGGGTGGGGTGGGGCATTTAAATAATATTTCTGTATAAAGTAAAAATGCTGCAGTTTCTTGAACGGATCCAACGTTGGAAGCAGTTGTGTAGCTACATCAGCGTTAGATTTTCGAAGAGGTGAAAGTACCGCCAAAGGGGTGACAAAATGACCATTTACAAAAAATAAACTTTTCTCTTTTGGGTTTATCAAGAACTTTACCAAATTTGATAAAAAAACGAGGGTCTGTAACAACTTTCGTGTCTTTTTGGTTAATTTATGATATATGAAATAAGATTTAATCATTTTGTAGAAAATTAAGCAACTGAAAAGATTTGCCACATTGCTACCACATATCCAACTATAAATAATTAATTAATCAGAACAAATAGAAATAGAATACTCTGTAAGTAGGTACCAAATGGTACTAGTAGGATATAGTGAAATAATATAATAATAATAAATTAATAGTAATAAATTTGGCCTTGAACAATACAACTGCCTTCTCAACAATTCTCTTCATCAGACTTGTCCCCGCAATCTTCTTTTCCATCACAAAGGCTGTGTTTAGGGACGCACCTGCCATTCTTGCATTTCCATTCGTTGCTGACGCATTTGACACCGCAGCCGAATGGTTCATCCGAGAGATCCGTGCAGTCGGCCAGACTGTCGCAGAAATAACTACGAGGAATGCATTCTCCGTCGTTACAAGTGAACTGCTCAGCCAGGGGACAAGCTGTAACAATAGTAAAAAAAATAGAACATAAATGTTTGCGTGTTCTGGATCTCAATATTGTCTCATTTTCTTACAGGTCATAAAATTGAACTGATCACACATTATGCACAGCCTGCACAGGTGCTCTGCTATTCAATTAACTATCTGAAAGATCCACACTTATTGGTTATGCCAGCGGTCGCCAACCTTTTGGATCTCGCGGACCACTTACACAATTTTATATCTCGCGGACCACTCAGGCGTAAAATACTTATGACGGGAAATACGATTGCTTAGTGAGACAATAGGGGTCTGGGGAAGGCCCCCCCAGCCGCAAGCGGGTTTGGAGCGGTTAGCCCCGGAAATCTTGTTTTCAGAAATACATTTGGTGCATTTCTACGCGATTTCTAGCTAACTTTTATTTCGAGAAATAGAGTTTAAACTGACTCAGTATTGAAAAAATATTTGGAAACTGATATTATATTCATAATTGATAGAAATACCAATGAATACACAAATATTTTGGAAAAAGGCTTGCATTGAAAGTCTAACGTAGACTTCCAAATTTCTCTGTGGACCACCAAAATTTCCACGCGGACCACATGGACCACCAGTTGGCAATCGCTATTTTATGCCACTTTAGACTACTAGGCTCTCTACTTTAGACAAGTGGTACTCAACCTGCGGCCTACGGGCCGCGACTAATTTTTGTGGCCCCCAGTTGCTGTTTCAAATACCTACTTAGGTACCTATTTACAAAATGTGTCCACTGTGACAATAATATTAAAAAATAATAATTTCTCGTTTCATTTGGGAGAAATTTTGAGAGTTGCCATGTTAGGATCCACGCATCAGGCCGACAATGCGACAAAAGCTTCTTTGTAACTTCATACTTGTTGCAACGAAAATTAAGCCATTTACCAATTCCGAAAATTGTAAAAGAGTGTCTTGTTTTGGCGTGTGGAACATTGTTCGATTTGTTTCCTAATAAACAAAAGACATTGAATGAGCCAGGCACCTATGAAGGGGGGATGGGGGGATTATCCCCCTCCCCCCAGCCGAGCAGACTGACCCCCCATTCTCCATACCAAATTACGTTTAGCATACCAGAATCAGTTATAAATTGCTAAAATTAAAAAAAAAAAACGCCCTGCGAGCCAACAATTGGAGGGTAGTTTGCTTCAGCTCGTGACTGAGGGGCTTTACCCCCAGACTCCCCTTCCAGGTGTCGCAACACCCCCGTCCCCCAAGATAAAAGTAGTTGTTCCTAGTGATGTAAATCCGTAAATTACGGGCCGTAAATTACCCGGTAAATTACCAATTTGTCGTAATTTACAACTTAATTAAATTACGTAATTTAAGGCGTAATTTACAATTGTAAATTACCCGTAATTTGCTATAAAATACCGTAAATTACACAAACTCAGGCGCATAGGAAGGGATTTTTCATCTTGACAATCCCAAATAACACTCCTAGATCACAGACTAGAAGGCTATAACTAGTCTGTGCCCAGATATACATAAATGTTGTTGATAAAGAGATCCAAAAATGCACAGATTTGCTCCATTATGACTTATGAGGTTGACTACTCAAAATTTTCCTAAGTTTTGCAAAACTAATGGAACAGAGATATTATCGTATTTTCCAATGAGACAATATCTCATTTGTCTAACATGATCATCCTCATGAATAAAATTTAATATTACGTCATTAAAATATGATACCAAAACATAATTATACCTACAGATTTTTCTCATTGTTTATTGTGGTGTTTTAATGCAACCGTTTTCAAAGGAATTCCAAAATCGTTTTTTTTTTAACTAGAAATTCTAAAAATTCCCTGCGGGGACATTAGGGATTTTAGCAAATAACGCATAACAGATTATATTGCATTTTGTCTCAAGTTTCCCTAAGAATATTGCATCACATTTTTAAATTTCATTGAAAAGGATGCCAAAATAGCTTCATATTCGATTCTTTTGAATGACTCAAAACATTCCCTGCGTGGCAAATGGGGATTCTATTTATAAAAACAAATACTAGATATTATATTATATTTGCCTAAAGTTTCCACAGAATATTGCATATGACAAACCATTGTACATTTCTTTGAAAAGAATGCCAAAATAGATTCAAATTTGATTCTTTAGTAGGTATCATAAATTCAAAAAAGGCCCTGTGTGGCAAACTGGGTGCGGGCCCCCTAGACTCCCTTGTAACGGCGAACTACTTTTTCTTCACATTCAGTGATCCCCGATAATTTTGACCCTCCCCCCCCCCCCCCCCACTCAAAATAAAGTTCCTACGTGCCTGTATCTGCTACCTAATCTAATGCAATCTCATTCAAATAAATATTGCATTTAAAAGTGCTAATTCTTGTCACTTATTTTAATTACCATTTTTCCTTGGAGGTATAACTGCTCTAATATCAGGTGCAATTTTTTATTTTTAAATTACCGCACATTGGTAATTTACCCGGTAATTTACAGCGTAATTTACCAAATTATAAATTACCGGTAATATCCCAACACTAGTTGCTCCTACGGGCCTGGAATGAACCTACCTGAACACGTGAGCATTATTGTACTTTTTTTAAAAATGCGGCCCGCCAACAAAAGCAAATTTGTATTATTGGAAAAAGTTTGAGTACCACTGCTCTAGAAAGTAGACACATTGCCTCAGGTAGGCATACATAAACACTCCAATTCTCCCCCCACCACCCTCATCTACAACACCCTTGGATGATTTTTCTATTCATGCTACTGAGTAACTGAATAGTACCACACTCAATTAAAAATTACTTTTTCGTCTCTTTTTCAGTAATTTTCTTTGTAATGAATGTTTTTTATTTAGCACAACTAATGCAATTATGAACAGGAACATTCAGATACAACTAAGCCTGCCGAACACTTATCCCATTTATTAAAACACAGTGTCTTTGGATGTGCACTATACTTATTGAAATATTTATTTATTTACTATTTTTTATAGGTTGTATTAAAACAAAACATTAAGGATGTGAAATCATTGGTGTATCAGTTCAGACTTACGAATACGATGAAAAATAAATATGTAATTTTAGCACAATACTCTAGCTAGAGGGTTTATAAACCTTACATACCAACAGTGCAGTTCGCCTCATCGGAACCATCCCAGCAATTGATTACTTGGTCACATTTCTTTTCATTTGGAAGACATGAAGTGTTGTTCAAGCATTGGAAGTGGGTGGCGAGATCACATTCTAAAAAGAAAATATCATATTGTGTCTCTCCGGGCTATTTTCAGGAAATGGCACCCACTGGTGTCCACATCCTGCACTTTGTTCGACATATCTCGAAATTGTAAATAAAATAGAATTCTTCATCGATCAAATTTTTCTTCAGCTTGCATTTGAATGTTTTGATAAAATATTTAAATGAACAGTAAATGAATGTCACACTACAAACGTATGTCACTTTTTTAAGAGAGCTTATTAAAATATATGAATATTTTTTGAAAGGTTATTCAAGTGACATACAAGTTACTTGTGAAGAAGTAACTACTTTCACCCGTTAATTGTATGATGATTGATGAATCATTTCACTGGTCCATGAAACCTAGGAAGATAGCTGGATGATTTGCTCATATTGCCTGTCGCTCATATTGCCTGTTGCTCATATTGCCTGTCGCTCTTATTGCCTGTCACTCATATTTCTTTCGCTCATATTTCCTGTCGCTCTTTTGTACCAGCAGTAGCCCATATGGACTATCGCTATTATGGCGTCGCTCTTTTGGATTCGCTATTTTGACTGTCGCTCATATTGAGTCGCTCATATTAGTGGCTACTCTCAGGACTCCAGGACTCCAGTGATTGAATCGGAGAAGACAGACATTGACATGAAAATCTCTGTTAATTTGGAAGGTCAGCTTAGTTTCGTGGTAGAGCATTGGAGTACAAATAAAGTTTCAGTGGTTCACACCCACTTGAAAATAAAATATTGATTTCGTATTTGAAGGGTATGTACAGGGAAAGAACGCTATAAATCACATTCGGATGAAACTGAGACAAACAAAGTTTTATGTCAAAACTTGTGTCTATCTTCATTTACAACTCAAAATTTCAATTGCATTTTTCAAGACTTTGTGGCAATATTTTCTAAAAGCTGAGGGTATATTCTGAAAGCCCATAAAAATCACTGCATGATTACACCTTAAACTAATTTTTCCAAAAAATTGACTTATAGCGTTCTTTCCCTGTACCCTTCAATTCTAACAGAGAGTCCTAATTATCTGTCGTGTTTGACTAACCACAACCCATCTCGTCCGTTTCGTCGTAGCAGTTCTTGTGGCCATCGCATCGTTTCACCGCAGGAATGCAGAGTCTGTTGCCACACTGAAACTCCTCTTCGAAGCAGTTGTTGTCGTCCAGACATCTACAGCAAACACAATATACATTATTCTTCAGCATCATCTCGTGCAAGACATCTTTGGGCTGTCCTTCCTAGGCCATAGAGAAACCCAGATGACTAAGATAATACCTCAATCATTTGAGGAGTGTTTGGGAATATTTAGTAAATTAATATAGTTATTCCCAGAAGGTACCTCTCCTACATTGGTTTCCTTGTAGGTAGTACCTACCTATAACGTAAATTATCACTCGCTAACAAGTAAAAACTAAAAACTTGTGGCTAAAAATATTAAGAGAGTAGGTTTTTTCATTTCATTTTTGTTTCCTTTTACTAATTTTAGTGAGATCAATACAGGAGGGGCTAGGTCCCCCTATGCACATGCCTGTGTGTACTGAACTGATGGAGCAACCTCGTAGACAGATCAACACTGGTAGATCCCATCCAACAAATTGGAGTCTTGGAATTGTGTGACAATGATTATTATGAATTCTATTATAAATTATGTATCTTATTTTACCGATATGCATCTACGTCAAGTTTCTTGCAGAATTCGACACCAAGACGGCAATGGCCACCGCAGCCCGTTGGATCGTGGATATCTCGGATTTGACGACAGATCGGCACATCTTCCTTTGTCAAAGCAATACACACTTCTTCGGCGAGACATTCGTCACAGTGGCGAGGATTGGAGATGGACAGCTTTGTAGCTAAAACAAAATAAACAAACATTTAAATAAGTGATGCAGTGGAGTAATACATAGTCGGCCAATCAGGAGTAGTATGATCCTAGGTAGTATGATGATGGATACAAATTCCATCCAAATTCATATTTACCAAAAGTTCAGTTTTATGGTATAACTTATTAAAGACTTAAAGTTGGAGATAAGATCAAACTTATTATAATGTAAAAGGGGACCTTTAAAACACCAACCACCCTCCCTGGACCTGGGGGTCTCTGTCATTGCCATTCTGACCAATAGTACTACATGACAATCACAATGTACAAATTTGACAGGCGACCGTAATTATTAAACGATTAATAACCAAAAGTTCAATGTAATATAGGTAGGTACCTACCCACTTAATTAGAGTAAATTCACTTAGTACAAAACACAGAAAACATGTTACACCCTAACCTCTACTGGATGTCTATTGTCTGCATACCCACATTGTCAGTTCATGCCACCACTACTCACGTGCGTAACCTTGAAATAAACTCGCGCGCCTCCAAGTCCAGTGGCGTGCCGACCACATGATATCTGGCTGGAAAACCCTAAACGATTCGCGTCCAGTGGCCCCAATAGAATGTTTTGGGAATGAATGTTATACTTATACCTATCTGTGAAAATAATGCTATAGTTAAGACTCACTCATAGACTCATTATTTTGTTGCATCCCAGGGTCATCATCAACCATTGCATCTCTAGTTGTCTCCATTGCTTCTTTCTTCGCCTCCTCAGTGACCGAATTGTACGACCGAATAGTACCTCCATTCCCGTCGTCCCAATGAGTCGAGGAGATCACCTCCCTCTTAGTGGCTTCGCGAAGACAGTCGGCAACCTCCAGATCTCCGCCGTCTTCGGCCATGAGACACGGGTCGATGGAGGAGAGTACTTCACCGGTGCCGTTGTGGAGGCGGCAGAGACGGGAGCGCGTGGAGGTGTCGCCGGAGTGTGCGGGGCTGGGACATGATGACCAGCTGCTCCAGGGGCTCCAACGGGGGGTGAACGTCACTTCTGGTGACGGCACACTGGTCAGAGCTGGTTAAATGAGAGAGTAGTCAGCAGCAATTAGCATGGGTGTTGGGAGGGGGGGGGGGGGGGCATTATATAACGTGTTGATAAGCAAGCATCGATACCTCCGTGCAAAAAGCAAACCCCAATAGTGATCGACGTGCAGTTGCATTTACTTTTAGATAGCAATTTATATGACGATATCTCCTGCACACGTACACTCAAACCAATTAAAAACGGTACTTTGCACAAAACGGATTGGCTGCTGGTCAGGTTACTTGACAATCAATCCTTGTTATTATCAATGAAATCAGAGCTCACCTACTAGAGTTAGAATATGCATTAGAATAGGTATGCATTTGATTTGTAATTTTAGGTTTTAAAAATTGTGTATTATTTATTTTAAACGACTTTTTTTGTAATAGTGTTATTTATGAAATGCAATAAGGAATAAGAATAAGAATAAGAATAGCACAGACTTCATGGGATGATGCCATCAAACCTTTATCAGACAATCCTTTTCTTTCAAGGTACCGTTTATTATTTGTTCGGGTGTACGTTCCATAATATTTCAAAAATGCCGCTGGAAATGATATGTTTTCAAAAAGAGTGGTATTTGTTTTCCCGATTGTCAACGTTAAATTCTTCATAAGACACTCGTCGTCCGGGTGTTCCTTGGTATACCGATCGTCCCGTCCACTCATTGACGTTTGGGTGTCCCAAGTCACTGCCTCCTTCATGACTGCCGCTGGTTGAATGTTCAGCGGAAGGACATTCAAGAAACCGATTTCCAAGATGGCCTATGTAAACAAACTAAGAACTGTCATATTGTGTTTTCAGTGATACTTCACGCGAAACATCAGTAAAGAAAAAACTTTTGTGTATGTATGAATCAAATTAGTAAAGTAGGTGACTAGGTGTACAGCTAACAAAATTATATTTATATTGTTTTCAATAAAACAAGTGAAGTGGCGTAGCAGTGTATTGTTTTTGGATCAATTTTGACAGTTAGTAAACATAAGTTTTTAAATTATTCCAGATTTCAAAATTACCGCTCGAAATCTGATGCTTTTCGAAAGAGCTTTATTTCTAGGCCCCGATCGTCAGAGGTAAATTCGGCATAAGACTCTTCGTCCGGGTGTTTCTTGGTATACCGATCGTCTTGTCCACTCATTGACGCTCGGTGTCCCGAATCACTGCCTCCTACATGCCTGACGGTTGCGATGAATGTTCAGTAGCCTAACATCCACTAGGCCGATGTCCAATATACCGGATAGAAGAACCAATAAAAACAAATGAAGAACTGTCAAATAGATTTTTCGGTGATATTTCACGCGAATTTTCACTAAAAGAACGTTTCTTTATGAACTAAAAAGAAATAAAAGTGTAATTATAGGATACAATAATTAAGTGTGTGTGCATAATATTATAGAACCGTTTATAGTTATGTTACGTGTTGTTAGAAGCAAAATATGTGAAGACGTCGTGACTGTAGGAATTGGACTGGACATTATTCAACTCCATGTAAAGCAGGTATTTGATTCCGAATTTTGCATCCTGTAGTAAAAATTAAATAACGTACGACTATACCTTCTCTCAAGAAAATCAGTTGAATTTTCTTGGTCAAGACTAAATTTATTATAATGTCCACAGCCTTATTCACAAGTCATTTTCATGAGGTTTTGCGATTTTGAAAAGATTGAAATTAAAGACGTCATGTAAAAAATTAGGTGTGTCAAGTGGCCTACAAAACAATGTATTTTGTATGGGGGGATATATGTGGTTTTTTTTACATACGGGTGGATCATCCTCAAAAACTAGTAGGTATACAGTTCCAAATTAGAATGAATGAAGTTGTGTACAAAATGTCAAATCGGTACGTTGAACGGTGTGATTACGTCAAAAAGCAAAACACGAGAAGGTAAGTGCCATAAGAGTCAAGTGGAGACGCTCGCTCATTATACATGGTAAACTTATTCTAGAATAGGTACCAAAAATCGTATCAAGTATCAACAATACCAAGCTTCTTCCCACTCCATTTACAAACGGAGGAATTGCATTTCGGAACCCAAACTTGAATTAAATTGCAGTACTAAAATTATAGAAATTTATTTACTTTTTATAATAGGTACTTATATCCGAACAATGAAATGTATGTAATTTACCAATTAAACTCTGTACCTCAGAGGTAGAATGCCGGAAGTTCATTGTCTCCATTTTGCGCTGCACACTTTTGGAATGATTCAATCAAGCTACATCAATTGCCATTTGACTGATGTCAACAAATGCAGTTAAATATTGAAGTATTCTCTTACACTCGGACTCATTACTACTAATAGGTACTTGACAAATTCGAAAAATGAAATTCTTGTAAATTTACCAATGAAGAAAATATGAGTATAGATGTTGATCTACTCTAGTTAATCTTATACAACATATGAGCTAGATTGTTTAAAATACAACAAATTAGATATTAGGGTACCTATGTCTTAAATGATAATTAGAATATTGTACTTTTAACTAATTGGTGCTGGCCATTGTAAATTTCTTACCATAAAACGCGATGGACTGGACGTCCACTGTAAAGTTACCGAGCCACATCATCCCGTCTCGATGCACCAACCCCCTCAAGAACTCGATACCCACGAGGTTAGCTGCGTCGCCTAGCACTGGTTCCGAGGTCAGCGAGATCCGACAGTGCACCGACATGTCGGCAGTCTCGTTGCCGGGGCCCAGCCGTGTGACAGTGGTGTGGTTCAAGATGTCGCTCACTGTAGTGCTGCTGAAGAACAGTGCGTCCAACTGTAAGACAAGAACACTGTCAAGAACTCTGCCCCCTGATACGACAGTGCACTGTCATGCCAGCAGACGCGTGACAGTGTTCAAGATGTCGCTCACTGTAGTGCTGCTGAAGAACAGTGCGTCCAACTGTAAGACAAGAGCACTGTCAAGAACTCTGCCCACTGATACGACAGTGCACTGTCATGCCAGCAGACGCGTGACAGTGTTCAAAATGTCGCTCACTGTAGTGCTGCTGAAGAACAGTGCGTCCAACTGTAAGACAAGAGCACTGTCAAGAACTCTGCCCCCTGATACGACAGTGCACTGTCATGCCAGCAGACGCGTGACAGTGTTCAAGATGTCGCTCACTGTAGTGCTGCTGAAGAACAGTGCGTCCAACTGTAAGACAAGAGCACTGTCAAGAACTCTGCCCCCTGATACGACAGTGCACTGTCATGCCAGCAGACGCGTGACAGTGTTCAAGATGTCGCTCACTGTAGTGCTGCTGAAGAACAGTGCGTCCAACTGTAAGACAAGAGCACTGTCAAGAACTCTGCCCACTGATACGACAGTGCACTGTCATGCCAGCAGACGCGTGACAGTGTTCAAGATGTCGCTCACTGTAGTGCTGCTGAAGAACAGTGCGTCCAACTGTAAGACAAGAACACTGTCAAGAACTCTGCCCACTGATACGACAGTGCACTGTCATGCCAGCAGACGCGTGACAGTGTTCAAGATGTCGCTCACTGTAGTGCTGCTGAAGAACAGTGCGTCCAACTGTAAGACAAGAACACTGTCAAGAACTCTGCCCACTGATACGACAGTGCACTGTCATGCCAGCAGACGCGTGACAGTGTTCAAGATGTCGCTCACTGTAGTGCTGCTGAAGAACAGTGCGTCCAACTGTAAGACAAGAACACTGTCAAGCACTAAGCAGTCAGCACACATAAACATAATGGAACCGTGATTGCTCTTCATTCATAGCGCATTGCTCTTCATTCATAGCGCATCGCTCTTCACTCATGAATATAAGTTTGATTACACGAGTGATGTGCGATGTGCGCAGCGCACTTTCATTGGCCCACTCAATTCAAGGACGCTTTTCCCTCCTCTCCTTGTGCCCTATACTCAGTGCTATGACTGAGTGATGAGTGATCACTGAGTGACCGCATAGTGTCATAATTGATGAGCATAATCAATGATATGAGTAAATACCAACGAATTTAATAATTTATAAATTAATAAATGAATTAAAATAATTATTAAAAGGTATAATAAAAATACGACAAATTATTCAATATTTCGAAGAGCCCATAAACATACATGTTTGTAATTGATCGGTTTTTGGAAAGGTCAGTGCGACGAGACTTTTCGCAGGCAACGGTTGTGTATTGAGAAGGGGGTGGGGGCGCATGGAGGGGGGTAATCTCAATTGTACTTGACCTGGTCGCTGATTTCTGTTGCTAATAGTTGGAACTCCTCAGATGAATTGTCGGCCAAAGCTGGTGACACTGGTTGATTGGTGACACTGAAGACTCCAGTCACAGTTTTCCCATCTTTAAAACAATAAAACATTTGTATAATGTGTTAAAGAGAAGTATGAAGTATGCAGGCGCGTAGGAATAGGGGGGGAAAGGGGGAACGGACCCCCCATTTCTGGAGCCTGACCCCCCCCTGCCAGAGATCCTGACCCCCCCTGCTAGAGGCTCTGACCCCCCCCCTGCTAGAGATCCTGAACACATCCAGATATTCACAAATGTTGATTAAGTGTTGCACAGAATGCACAAATTTGCTCCATTATGAGGTTGAATTCTCAAAATTTTCTCAAGTTTTGCAAAACTAATTGAACAGAGGTATTATCCAATGAGACAAATCATTTACTCATTTGTCCAACATGATCATCCTCATGAATCAAATTAAATAATTACACGTTAAACTAATAGATTCCAAAACACATACAGATTTTTCTTATTGATTGCTTATTGCTGTTGCTCTTGCAACCTTTTTCAAAGGTCGATTCCAAAATCAATTCATAATCGATTCTCTTTCACTAGAAATGAAGTATTTCTCTGCGGGGCCATTAAGGATTTTGTCAAATAACAAAATTTTATTTTGTCTCTTATAGCCCCAAGAATATTGCAGGACACACATTTTAAATTTCTTTAAGAAAGATGCCAAAAAAAGCGTCGAATTCGCCTTTTTTTTATCAAGATGTAAAAAAATGCCCTGCGGGGCCATTGGGAATTCTATAAAAACAAGTTTTCTTAGTTCCCACAGAATATTGCATATCACACATTTTACATTTCTTTGAGAAGAATAGCTTAAATTCGATTATTTTGTTTCAAAAATTCAAAAAAGGCCCTACCCCCCTAACTGGGGGGTGAGTCCTACCTTTTCCTGACATCCATCGATCCCCTATAATTTTGACCCCCCCTGTCAAAATAAAGTTCCTACGCGCCTGGAAGTATGACACACTTCTCTTTAATTAATACAGGGGTGAGGGGGAAGGAAATCAGTGCTGGGAAACCTAGGTTGAGAGCTTTTGAAGTTCAAGGTCGTAAGAATGTGTTCCTCATTTGAGAACTTTTGGAACAACTCGTTCACTGTTGGATCAAATGAAGGTGAAATCTTGTGACAAATCAATTTGAAAGATAACAGTTTGAAATGTGTGCAACACAAAATCAAGAAAAATGGACTTCGAGCTCTTTACTTCTGACTGAGGTACAGAATATTGAACAACAGCATTTTTAAGTCGTTCATTTGTGTATCATGTAATAATTAACCAAATTATTTCCTTAATTCCCAGAAAAGTCATATCGTGAAATGAATCAACTGCCAAAGAGGTTATCAGCTTTTTGTTTAAATTAATATTTGAAAATTTGAGCTTTTGCCGGCACAAGAAAGAAACTTGAGCGTTTGAAAAATTCCTGGAATTGAATTCTTATGTACCTGTATAGGTGCTAACTGATGATCTCAGTATATTACCAGTATACATCATCTGTCCTTCTGTTATATTTAGGTGTCTGCTTCCTCTCTAATTGAAAGCAGCCAGTCATACGATATAATATGAATATGCTCGACTTCTTCATCTCGGCTAGACTGTAGGAATGCAAGTCTTCTTACGCATTGCAGACATTATGCCTTATCACGTGATCGTTATTATAGTCCCTATTGCATAAATAGTTCTAAATAGGTCAAACATACATCATTGCGTTGCCGGATACGGTAACAGTATGCATGGTAAAACATAGAAATTATTCACAAATTGCAAGAGGCGGACAATTCCAAAACCAATATGATTTCAATTCATATGTTCAATGACAGTTTATTTTGTACCAAATAGATTATTGAAATAAAATAAATTTAATTTTGCTTTCAATACCTGACAACTACGATATACCTGCCTTCAATCAATAAATTGATACGGTAGCTAAATTTTGGACAAGATACAACGCATTGAAATTTTAGTAACGCAGTTTTATTTATAGGATAAATAACATTATTGAGATCCAATAGGAGTGAACTGAGAGGGAGTATTGTTGACGCAACGCACCAATTGTTCAATTGTTCGCGATGTATTCAGGAGGCCGGCATAATCAGATGGTTGCCTCGAACTGGGATCAGATCCGGAAGTGTGTCCACTGTCCTGATGCAACACGATTTAAATACCACTTCCCGTCACAGCTTATGCTCTCCAGCATCACATCCGAAGCCGAACAACAAATTAACAACACCGATTCGGACGATGAAATTAGAAATCAAGTGGACTTACCAAATGCCATCTTCACTTCTTCAGATGATGCGTTCGCCCGAGCCAAAGTTTCAGCCTCTGAAATATAAATATGAAATATAGTACTTATTCTGTTTCTCACTACACTTCCCGCCTTGAGTATGAAGCTAGGGGTTCATACTCGAGGCTTCAGTAGGGATAATGGTCTCATGTTATTTTAGTTATCAATTATATTTTGATGATACAAGAGAATCAGATGCACTGGCTGGGGGTAGAGGCGCACTGAACTTTGCAGTAGAAAATGTCAATATGTACGGTGCAGTTAAAGTAAGGACGATAATTAAATGCGTTTTTTGACAGGCCTAAAACCAACAAGTAGTGGTAATTGTTTACTTGTTGGTTTCCATAGTCCTAACTCTTTCAATTCAACAACTTATAGTTGGTATGACAGTCTTGGCGGTATTTGTCTGATATGCAATTTTGGTGAGGGCCGACTGGGACCTATCGCAAGCTTGCCTGCTGGCACATTCTGTCTGGCTTGGTGGTTCAACCCGGTAAACAGCCTGATCTGAAAGTGTATATCAGAGCAAATACCACCTGGATTAAGTTGATCCACCTACCTTCCCTATGAACCCATTTGACTGCTGCGATTGACGTGCCCAAGACGAAGGCGACGATGAGAACGCACAAGACGATGGCCAGCCAGCACCGATGAGAATGTTTCGATGGCGTGAAAGTCAGCTTCCATCCTCCCATGAGTCCGCGCTTCGTCAGCGTCGCGTTTCTCTCGCCGAAGTCGGGTGGATACGCACTGATCATCTTCGAGGAGCGTCGATGATTCCGACGATTGTCGTAGCTCTCGAAGTGCGGCGCCGGCAGCTGATTGGTGCTGTAGCAGACAGGCACGGCGATCGCAACGGATGGCAGCGCGTCGTCGACGTTCTTCGGGTACTCGTTGACGAATGTTTCGAATTGTTGTTCGGAGAATGATTTCGTGTAGTCCTCCTCCGTCTTCATGGAACCGTAAGAATGTTGGCTGTCATTTTGCATTTTTAATGCGTCATCTTCTAACTCTTGACGTACAACATCGCTACGGGTCTGGATGATGTGATCGGGGATGGTTGGAGGCGCTGTCGGAACGACTGGCCATACTAGATCTTCTCTCGGGCAACACTCTCTTGGTCCTCCGAGGTTCATCCCACTGCATGTGGTATGACATCTCGACATACATGACATGGGGAACATGGTCGCACTAGTAGCTGACAGATCGGACGGAAATTTAGGTTTATGAATGCAATACACTGCAGGCAAATCTTTCTGGTAGTCGATGCCCTGTCCTGGATTTCGTCTATATTGTCTCTGCTTTTGATTTATTGTAACACCATCTGCAAACCGAGTATATTTCTTCAGAGCACCAGTTTTCGGTAAATTGAAGCTTCCGGACGAGAGTTTTGATCTGTCTGCAGAAGTTTGGGGTTTGAGATTAGCTTGGTTGTCCCCGTTGAGAACTATTGACGACAACGCAACGCCGTCGGATTTATGGCACTCTCCGTTGACGTCGGAGTCGGTCTGGAAACCGGGGTTGTCCATGCTTCACCCTGGAACAAGGAGCAGAACAACGTGTCATGAAAGCAGGAAGTTACAACGTGAATCACACAGCGTCGGAGATAAACTATCACTCTTCTACATCCAACATTCCTGAGAGTGTTGCAATTGCTTACGTAATGAGAAGTGAGAACTGAAAACAGGAAAGTACCTTTGAAAATAATCAATATCCGTTTGAATTATTAAACAGTTTTATCATAATCATTACTCTAATTGAAAGGAAGTGCGGAGTTAAAATATCCTGTTGAGAACATACACTTGAGTTTGTGGTTCGTGGAGGCTAATCATGAACACGATCCCACTCTCCTTGGAGATCAACACCCTTATCAACACTAATGCAATACTTCGCAGCCCTTAGCAACCCTGCCCTTGCCTGCCCTTGTCTCTGTCCGTCCGCTCCGGGGGGCTCAGTTGGTAGAGCTCTCGCCCGGCAACTGATATTCTGGGTTCCAACCCTGGTTCGGACCGAGATGTTTTACATTTCACACATCCCTTCGTATCATCATAGAGGTAAGAATCAGTTGCAAAGACTCTTTAACCAGGACGTTATTGAATAATAAATGTTACTGAAAATATATTTAGTTACATAGGTACCTACACTTGTATTATTAATTTTCATAAAAATCACTAGAGAAAAAGATTGTCTTCCCTTGATTTAGATCTTGAAAGCTGTTTAATTTCCTACTATATTTAGGCTTTCTAACTTTAATTTTTTGGGGAAAATACTATGCATATTTTGTACGAACAGAATGCATATAAAATCATAAAAAATTTAACACAATCCGTACAAGAGATGCAAAAATGTATCCGGGGCTATGCGTTCCCTATTCAGTATTATTGGAACTCGCAACATTTATTCTGAAAATTCAGCGTATACGTGCCCCAAAGTGATTAATTATTAAAAATGACTAATTACACATTCTAATGTGGTGCACGCGCTGGCATTGGCTGCACAGGTTAATGCATTGTTAATGCATTTTTAAACAGGTTACATGGTAGATCAACAATGACCAATGTGCTCATTATAATGTTGAATGTCGCCTTTTTGTATTTAAATGTGCAAATAAAGATAAATTGAAATTGTAATTGAAATTGCAATTTATAACATATGTTATCTGCTGGGTAACTTGTATTTGCGATATTAACCGACACCCATATTTGCTGCAAACATATTCACCAAATAAATACACATTACTTGTATCCGGGCAGGCCCGGAAAAATAGTATTTCCATCAATGGACTTGGTGGGCAGGAACTCACTGGTTTGCACTCGAGAGATCCCTCCTCTCGTATCTGAGGTTTTTCGTGGTTTTATCGTGGTTTCCCTTGTGGAGAGGCATGCTAGGAATGTTCCCTATAAAATCCTCCTCCTTCTCAATGTGATTATTTTATCGTTTGGGGCATATTTCCCAAACGATGAGATTTAGAGAAAAATGCTCCATGTGTTTCTTTAGGATGATGAGCCATTCTGCTAAGTGTCGTCAAAATAGGAGATACTTGAAAATTAATTGATTTATGTAACTTGGAATTACCACAGGGAATTAATTGAAAAATTGGTTAATAAGTACTTGTGGTGTGCAGATTTTGGCGGATTTTGGATAGGTATGTTGTAGTGTAGAGGGCATTTTCCGACCTTAGGATCTCACATTCTAAAAATATACCCTTCAATTGTGTATAAGTCCAGGATAACCTCTCCCAACGTAATCATTGAGGAACAATTAATAATATATCAACACACAGTTAACCCCCCCCCCCCCCCCAACGACTGGCACCTGAGCGTGGTGGTGGATTTGTGTTGGTCAGTGATCTACTGGGCCTGGCCGGCAAGCATATTATAATATGCTCATGAGTTTCCCATGGCCCTCCAGTCCCATGTATCTTCGCAAACCCCGGACCATGCCTTCCCGGACCGCCGACCTTCCCCCTCTATTAGGACCTTCACCCCGTGGATCGGGTCCCTCTAGTCATGCATCATCCAGCCTCCGGGACCATCCCCATTCCGTACTGGCGGCCCCACCAGTACCGGCCTCGTCAGGATCGGTACCTCCTTAGTCCTTTGGCCCCTTCCCATGACAGCTCCCATATTTATATCAAACATTTGATGTACGACTACAATTTTCGTCAAGATCTACTTCTTCTCGAGCGGAGGAATCTTGGGTGGAGGTGCCGGGTTTCTTGGAGGTATTTCAGTGGTCTTCTCTGGTGTTAGCGTTTGACGTTGAGGCGTTCCCCTTGACAACCATTCAGAAGGAAACGTTACAACTGCCATTGTAGGGATAAACTATGTTTAATACTTTCAACCCCGAACGCCAGCCCCACAGCTTCACATTATGTGAAGCAATCACATTGTAAATGAAGCTTTTAGCTTTTCTGGAGCTCTCTGATTGGATGATGGAACGTCTTCTGGTACTTGTGGAGGGAATGTCAAGACGGGAAGGAGGGTCTAGAGGCCCCCAAATCACTCCGCTTAGGTGCTAGTACAGTGACTTTCAGAAGTTGTTAACCAGTTTTCCATATATCAAACCCGGGGTCAAGAAAACAACTCCTGGATGTCAGATCCAGTGAGGAACCGAAAGTAATAATATAATACATGATCAAAATGATTGCTGTTATTGACTGCCTAATCGACTCACCATGGTTGTGCCGAATTCTCCTGCTTGACGGGATGAAACCATTCGATGTTTAATGACGACGATAGCGACGAAGATAATAATTTCTCAGAAGCATAAACACAATGTAAATAGAGTAAAGAAAGAATTGTTTAAGAAAAATTGAAGTGAACAAGTTCACGAATTCCCACATCTTGAAAGCTTGTCGGTTTTCACTAAATGTTCAACTCAAACACGTTCTTCAGAAACGTGGTAAGTCCAGTAACACGAAAACTTCACAAGCTCATCCGCAAGAACTTGTAGTGAAGTAGTTAGATGCAGAAATGCGGTTTCACCAAAATTGCAATATATACAATGAATAAGATAAATGTGATGATTTGGTTAAGAGCCATGATCAGAACTAACGCCTCACAATCTTCCATTTTTGAAACTGATTGTACTGATAATTATAGTTCAAAAACTCGTCATTCGATTTTCTTTTCGGACAAAAGCTCGTAAAGATAGAACATAGCTAATACGAAGAACACAATGACCTGGTTGAGTACCACAAATACGACGAACAACTGACAGAAGTTCATTTTAAACGCGATGTCAAACAATATTATTCGTACAAAATTATAGTCAAATTAAGACTACGAAAAGAAAGGAGATGAAAACACAAGAAGTTCTAATTGGGTGCGCTCCTGCAAAATACTAAAAGTTAACTTCTAGAGCTAGGACAATGTACTGTTAGAATTTGAAATGCTGAGAGTAAATCTCCAGAACTAGGCACGTTTACTTTCAAAATTTAAAAGACCGAAAGTAAACTTCCAATCGTTCAAAAAATGGAAGAAAACTTCCAACCGTTCAAAGAAGGGAAGAAAACTTCCAATCTTTCAAAGAATGGAAGAAAACTTCCAATCTTTCAAAGAATAGAAGAAAACTTCCAACCGTTCAAAGAAGGGAAGAAAACTTCTAATCTTTCAAAGAATGGAAGAAAACTTCCAATCCTTCAAAGAATGGAAAAAAACTTCCACCAATCGTTCAAAGAATGGAAGAAAACTTCCAATCTTTCAAAGAATGGAAGAAAACTTCCATTCGTTCAAAGAAGGGAAGAAAACTTCCAATCGTTCAAAGAATGGAAGAAAACTTCCATTCTTTCAAAGATTGGAAGAAAACTTCCAAGCTTTCAAAGAATGGAAGAAAACTTCCAATCTTTCAAAGATTGGGAGTATTCTTGGAAGAAAACTTCCCCTTATAATTAGCACTGAAATCACTGAAGTTACCACGAACACGGTCAATGTAGAACTGATGCCCTCTACCTGCAAAGCATGCTTCTTTTATAGGACAAAATATGGGAGTTTTCCAAAATGGCTTCACATAGTTCTGAATAAATTATACATCCAGTGATAACACTGTCTCACCTATCAACATACGACATCACCTGATGCAGTGAATCATAGCTATAGTCTGTTCGCTGTCAAGAATGCACGTGGAAATATTGGCGAAAAGTGTCGTTCCTTGACAATACCTATTAGCATTGTCAAATTCATACCTTAAAATTATACTAACTTGTGAATTTCCCGATAAAATACAGTTAATGTAGCAACCCCCAACCCTTATACGTCTATCAGATCCAAGTGTAACTCTGACAGCGAACAGACTATAGATGAACATGCGCGTAATGTTGATACATGAATCGGACGTCCAGTTTCTGTTCCCATTAGTTGCTAATTATGTTTCCAGATATAGAACATTCTTCGACGAACGGATATTACGCAGTTGTGCAGGAAATAAGAGGAATTGCAATACAATCCGTTAATTACAGGTGATTCATTCGAAGGAATAGGGTAAAGTGGGACAAAAATGCGTCCCTTAGCATAAAACAGGTTATGAGGGAATCAGAAATTATTTTAGCAGATAATGTGCATTGGATATTATCTACACATGCGTTGAGTATAATTTGGGTTACGTTGATTTTGTTTATAAGAAATACATCATATTTATAATTAATTCTTAATCACCCACCCTAAAAACTGACTTTTGCACCAAGGGTCTGAAAAGTCTGCTTTGTATGTGGCAAGACGGATGACCTCGCAAGAACCCTATTGTATCATCATAACTTAGCCTGTAAATGGAAAAGTTGAGGGAAGTGGACGTTGGTAAATTAATAATGCGAAATCCAGGAAGCTTTGAGTAAACAAGATGGCTGCTAGAATATGGGCGTCAAAGATAAAGTAAGAATAAGTAAGAAAGTAAGAGTAAGTAAGAAAGATAAGTAAGAATCCAAACCGAAACATGTGTCCAACAGCTGGATCTTTTCACAAAATCAAAACTCCTTTTCATTTTTGCCAATGTATGTCCGCTTTGCTGACGGACATCCATATTTCCCTACTCTACCCTATTACTTGCACGGATACACGTGGCCCCCTTCACAAGCCAACAAGCTTTATGACATCCCCACTCATTTCCCCTTTATCTTTGACGCCCATATTCTAGCGGACATCTTGTTTTCTCAAAGCTTCCTGGATTGCGCAATATTTCCAAATTTTGTTCAAGATGGCGTTTGCGGGGAAAGATTATGAGCGGGGGACAAATAATAATTCTATGCATCTAAGATGGTGAATTATGGAAAGAGTGCACAGATTCTTGCTCGTTGGAATATTTGCTTCCATGCGTTATGATTGATTGGGTTCGATTCCCGTTCAGGCAATTTATTATTTCTTTAACTCTCTCCTCTCCCGAAGGGAGGGTTCATTATTTGACGTATACTTGTACGAATGTTGGTAGATAACGTCCCGTTTTCCTAAACGCTCATAGGGAGATAGTACTTAAAATGCACATGTTAAATATTGTCCTAGAGTCTCTGGGTATAATTCTTTGACAAACCGACTTATCAATCCTATATTCTCTGTAAATTAAGTTACCACTAAATTGCGACAGTTTTCTAATGCATTCCACAAAACATTCTGTACATCAGAGGTAAAAGGCCCGCAGGTTCATTTCAATGATTCTTGAGGTGAGCTCCATACCTCATCCTCATCCATACCAGTAATTCATTCATAGAGTTTGACTAAATGATTGCAAAAGTGTGCAACGCATAAACGAGAAAATGCACATCGGCCCTTCTACCTCTGAGATACAGAATTAAAATTAAATAAAATTTAAAGCATAATACTAGCCATATTTTGTTGTTGAATCAGTGTTAAATAAACTAATCTGTTACAGATTCACATAAAATGGCTATCGTTAGAATTGCAATAACTGACACACCCGCGCGCCAATACGATCGGTAACGGTATACCAGAACGTCCGATCGACAAGCCATATGTATGCAGTGTAGAGTGTTGATCATGGAAGCTAAGAAAGTTTTATATTTCAGCAAAACAATGGATCTGGAATTTAATAAATGCAACATTCATTGTGCATGGATGTATTGATTGAAATCGATTTATTTGTACGACATTTTAGCGAATTTCAAGGTTTACTTATTATAATACAGTTAGGCATCAAAAAGGAAACAAAAATGTGAAGTGAAGTTAAAGTGCTTTAGCTTCGTATTTTATTTCTGAGAAAAGGCTCTAGTCTCTACCACTGAAAGGCATCATATAAGTATTAGGTAAAAAGCACATTTCAAAAAGTAGGCAAAACTCAGAGAGGCGAGGCAAAGTAAGAAGGGGACTCGCAAGAACTCGAGTAAGAACTCGCAAAACTCAGCGAGTTTATGTTTTTTCATTGATTTCCGTATTTCTCATTATTTTTTATGGGGATTTGGGGGGACTTTGCGCTTCCCTTTCCATGTGGACGTCTATGACAATCACTCCAATAAGTAGGTATACGAATAGTACCCATGCCTTATTGCGATTGCGCTATAAGGTCCAAGTTATAATGCTAAACACTAGAAAATCACCCTTATGTTTTTTTTGTCTGGGGCTTAACGTCGCACTGTTCTGCAGCGAGGCTAATGGAGACGGATGAATGATTATGATGATGATTGGGACATGATAGTGGAGAGTAGGTAAGGATGGAAGGTGGGAAGGAGGCGGTCGTGGCCATTAGTAGGGTACCTTCCCAGCATTTGCCTATCGACTGAGGGAAAACCATGACGAAAAAAACCAGTCAGGAAGGACGGCCGCGGGAATCGAACCCGGGCCTCCGGAACCCTTATGGTGATTAGGGTGAAGTTTCAGGACATGGCTGGAACTTACTTTACCTTAGTCTTGGATGAATTTACAGATGCACGGGATATGAATAATTGTGTTATCAGAAACACCATACGTAGGATGATTTTGGGTTCTATGGAAAACTTCCAGTGGAGTCATGGATGATAGGACGGAATGTGCGCAGTGAAAAATATCCGTCTGAACCGAGGCTTGAACCCGGGACCTCTCACTTGAAGACTGATCAGAGCGTTGTATCCAATGTCCATCCGTCCGGCCGGGTAGCTCAGTTGGAAGAGCTCTCGCCCGGCAAGTGAGAGGTCTCGGGCTCGAGCCCCGGTTCAGCCGGGTGTTTTTCACTTCGCACATCCCGTCCTATCATCGGATGTTTTGCTAATGAATTGCTGATTAAATATATACTGCTGGCGAGGGAAACCGTCGTGTCAGTGTTACCTATATACTTATGAAGTGATACGGTGAGGGCTTCTGGTGTCCAGTAGTTTACCATCATTATATTCTAAGCTATAAACTCAGTGGCGTACCTACCGGGTAAAAACGGCCCGAGTGGGACGTATTTCCAGGGGCCCGATTGATACATTCATGACGGATGCTTCTTGATATTGATTGGAGGTCACTCAGTGAGAAGAATTAGATTGAATAATAGACTACATTGTAGCAGTGTTCTTTGACCATTGAACAGTGTAGATAGTAATCTAGGACCTGCGGAATTAGATGAAAATGGGCTCTCTAAGCCCTGAGATCAATAATAATACGCGCAAACAAGCTGATTAAAAGTGAAAGTGCATTTTTTAGGAGATACGGCCCTGGCTGAGGAAATATAATATAATTTATGACCTACAGTACATTCGACACGGAATTTTCAGCAACGAGAAATATTGTTTTTGTTTGGAATTCCTGTTTGCAACGCTAATATTGGCAAACTTTCTGGCACTACCTCCATTCCACACTATTATCAATAGAGGAGCAAAGATAAATCACGTTTCTGAGGTGTATACAGCATTTTATTGGCGATTGTATTTTGGCATTTGCCCTCAGGCGCTGAAAGGTCCTGTCCGAATGGAGTATAATGGCCCTTCTAGGAAGTTTGGGGCAAGGTGGGCATAATCCTCCCTGCCCAGTCCGCCACTGATGACAGGTTATATTTTCATTCCGAATCCAGGACATGGACTAATTCCACGGTCTTTATAAATCAGGATTAGCGGTTGCGAATCGTGTTAAATCTTTAACAACAATTTAATGTACCTACAAATACGTGGCTTTTGTTCTGTAGCGAGTAAGCACTGGTCATTCAGATGTAGATTGTAGATTATTTATGTCACAAGAGAATGATTATGAGCCAGTGGAAATATTGCTACTACTACTGCTATTCTCTTGACTTGGTTTTCGGATAGTTTGACATAAAATATAAAACAACGTGTTATAAAAAAATACTTTTTCATATCACAAATATCAAATAGTGCCAATGCATGTTACGTTACAAATATAATAATAGCTTAAAATTACTTTTTTTTTACTGAATTCCAATTAAAAATACATGTTTGCCATAAAGCCATAACGCATGTGTTTTACACTTGACTATAAACTGTAAATACTAAATTCATTAATTTCCTCATGTATAAACCTCATGTTACTATATATGTCAACCTATAACCGATGCTTTATGCATGACCCTCCTACACATTATCGATATAACAACAAAATCATTAATATTCTGTATAAAATTGAGCAAGAGAGGTCCTCTTCTTGCTATTCAATTGAAAAATTTCGTGTATGCTGAACATCTAGGTTTTAGTGATTGTAACCCTATATTATTGATTAAACTATCCGGACATTTTTTTATACGCTTCAGTGAACAATAGGATTAATACGTTTAACTAGCATAAATATAATCAGAATTTCGACGAAATGACTTGTATATTTGGAAGGTAACATTAGGGATTGTTGATAGTGGTGTAAATTGACAGCTCTAGACTATTCTACACAAAATAGATGATTAATATTGCATGAATGTCCCCCTACACACACCTGTCATGACAGTTTCCATGAATAAATTGCAGATATATTGATCGAGACCCAGTAGTCAAGCTTTTTGATACCCGAGTTTAAATATCATAATAAAATGTCGAAGTTTCTGGAACACTTCACATCCAGAAAATTGGCACTCATCGTGTTTGCTGTTAAAATGTAGAATATTTAACAGTTTATAAAAATTACGGAGAGACCAGGGTCGAAAAAGTCGATTGAAGAATAAATTTCGCCCCAATCTCACTGGTGTAACTTCGCTGTTGCAGCCTTCTATGTTGGGGGAGGGGGGGGGGGGGGGGGGGGGGGGCTTGAGGTAATAACATTTTACCTTTGCTATTACCTATACCAACAGTTACTACAAAAATCCAGAGCACGCAACGGGATTTACAATAATTGAATTTGAAAATGTGTAAAAGCATTTAAAATTAATATCAAAGGAGATGTTAAAAATTAAAAAAATACGGAATACTGAAAAGAAAATTAAACCGTAGGGGGTGGGGGGGGGGGGGGGGGCGAAATCTGAAGTTACGTCACTGCACTATATGAAAAATCACGAAATCTTCAAATTGTTTAATATGAAACAAAATAGAAATCTGATGTAAAAATAACATGAAAACAGCATCGAAAATGATTTATCGTGTGATGAGAGCCTTAGGCCTCTGTGTATTTGTTTATGGTAATGTTAATACAAAAACAAAAACTTGTAAAAAAACTGCCAAGCACCTTCCCACTTAAAACAATTGAGATCTAAAAGACGGGTCAAGCAATAATATATTGTTTAAACATTTTCGCACTTAAAATTAGTGAAATCATTTCGCCCAGTTACTGCCGCCAAGCACAACACTAAAAACCTAATGTTGTGTCCAAATTTGAAGAATACAATCTAAGTGAACCATCATTGTAAATTTAACAAAATTATAAAAATTAAAAACGACTTTAAAATAAATTTAAAATTGAAATTAAAAAAATTAAAAATAAAGCTAGGCGCATTGTGTCAAGAAGAAGGCAACATAAGAAAGAAGATGACGATAAAGGAGCCGAAGAAAGACAGAAAGTAGGAAGAAGATCGAGGAAGTCTACAATATGGTCGGTGCAAATTCAATGCGCCAAGCTTTATTTTTAATTTTTTTAATTTCAATTTTAAATTTATTTTGAAGTCGTTTTTAATTTTTATAATTTTGTTAAATTTACAATGATGGTTTACTTAGATTGTATTCTTCAAATTTGGACACAACATTAGGTTTTTAGTGTTGTGCTCGAAGTATCATGCCTCATGTGATCGAGCCAATTCGCCACACAGAAACCAAAGCAGTCTGTATAGTATCAAAGAAGAATAGCGGAACGTAAAACGACGTGCGAGTTTTTCTGTTTCCCTGACATCTTCAGTGTTCACGATGGCAACTGGCGTGCCGCGATTGCGATGTTTCGGTCTATTGATGATCTACACAGCATCCCTGGACCTCTCATTTGAATATATATCCTTATTTATATCATCACTTATACAAATTAAAAAATAATATATGAAAAAAAAGTTTTCCGGGATCGGGAATCGAACGCGTTATGCAGAAGTCGAAGCCAGCTACCTTCCTAACTGAGCTATCAGCCCGATGGAAATTAAAGCCGCTGTTTAGTGTATCAAAGAAGAAAGGCGGAACATAAATATTGATAATTTTCCCACTTTTGGTTTAAATTTATTGATTTTTCTTGAAGTGGAGTGTCTAGCAATACATTGTCTTTATTGTTGCCAAATTTCAAAACTCTCGATGGACCCGTTTGACTTTTAAAATATTTAAAATTTAAAATTGTAATAACTTCACTTCCGGTCAAAATTTTTCAGATTTTCTTTCAAAGGGCACTGCTATAAATATGACTCTATGTCTCTGCCAAATTTCAACTCTCTAGACCAAACCGTGTAACCTGTGGAGATGGGCAAACAAACCGGCCGTGCCTAACTAACTAACTAACTAACTAACTAACTAACTAACTAACTAACTAACTAACTAACTAACTAACTAACTAACTAACTAACATGAAAGTCAATCCTTGCATGTTTGAGGCCCAAAATTCACCCCGAAGGGATGATCGCAGCACTTTGATATTTGGTTAGGTGTTGTCAGGTGGCTAAATATACCCGATAACCATGGTTTTCAACTTTCATTTCTAAATGCTTGCATGCGTACTGACACCCCAAAATCGGGCCCGAAGCGCTTGCTGTATACAGTCGTGGTAGTAAGATCGCACGTTGTATAGAGCGGTGCTTGGCAGCGTCGAGCTAACGCCCGACTAGATTATGTTCGGGATGCTGGAAAGGGTTGTATTTCGACGGAGGGAGCTAATACAAATATCCTAATCAGCGGAAGATCTGTGAATACTGTCTACAGTTTGATGTCAACTCACCAGTCTATTTCTGTAGGTATTACCATTACCATGATTTCACCACCAATCTAGTAATAAATCGATGGCTAAGAATCAGGACCACGTATCTCCATTTTTGACGAAAATTTGTTTAATATCTAAAAAAAAAAAAAAAAAAATACTACATCAATCTCCACTAGAATAATAAGACAGAAAACAAGACTGAAGTGCCACCTTACCTCATTTGTGGACTAACTGTCAGTTTCTCAGCTCTCCTGAAAATCTATGCTTTTGGAGATACAAGGTCCTGATTCTTAGCCATCGAAATTATCCATATATAACCATTTTTAAACTTATTATGATCATCTATAATAGATTGATCTTAATCGGACCTTATTCGACAAATTTGTATTTGAAATTCCTGCACCTGCCCGATATGTTGGTATATTCCTCATCAGTCATCAGATACCCCACTTCAAAACTACGTTCTAGAATACATGGTCACCTGGCCTCACTAAGCCTGACATGGCCAAGTCACGAAATGTGTAACCCGTCGCCTATCTATAGTCATGTAGGTATACCTATAGGTAGTTATTATTCAAAATCTCAGCAGTTCCCCACCCCATGAAGTATATATGAGACATAATGGGTGTACATTGCATGCATGTCGTCCACAATCGCTTAAATACTTTACTATAATTTGAATATAATAATGCTACATAAGTTTTTAATTTAATAAAAAGTATGGGTAGAATTTGTATTTGGCTGTGCTCCACGAAAACACACTCATACAACAAAATAAAGTAAAATCAATATTTGGTTCAGAGCATTTTTATTTTTTCACTTCTTAGTTCGTCTGAGCTTAGATGGTGAAAAATGAATCATTCGAAGAAATTAATATCGCGTTTTAATTGCAAGTCGAAAAGCAAATGAATGATTTATGCAGTATAAAGTGCATGTTATCTGTACGAGTAGGTTGCATTGCATGATTTGCTAATCCTTCTACCCCTGTGCGTTATCAAGTGTTTTTGTACATATTTCGACACGCCATGTAGAGGCATGCAAACTTGCCAAGTATAGCAACTCATTACCAAGTTGATAACGCTTGCGAAATTCCTCACAGATTAACTTGCGGAATTGAAACACTTAAAAATCCATGGAACCACTACGGAAACTTCGAAAATCAATCCAAGTCAACACATCACATAGCAGTTCTTTTCGTTTCAACTAGGATTATAATACAAAGAAAATATTTGATTTCGTGAATTAAAAACAAATGTTGTAATTTGAATGTTTTAATTTATTGTTCCAAGTAAATAACATTGTATAAACGGCAAAATATTTATTCAGTAATTCTTATGGGTTTATACCCATGCCATCGTCAGAAGATAATCTATATACGTAAGTTACAATCATTGACTTCCGCTCTACAATTAGGCAAAATAATTCAATTGAAATCGGTTTTTTGGTTCGAGTAAAATCTCCATGCTGGAAACTGTGAAATGCAATTGAAAGGTGGGGAGAGTGAAAGTGAAAAAATTGTCAGCTTTGAAGCAGAAGGCCGGAAGTACAACTCCCCTTCCTAAATTAACTGGAGTCCTTCCTAAATTAACTGGAGTCCACAAATAGTTATATTAAAGCATTATCTTTCCAAATGACTGAGTTTACCACGACAAATAATATTGGATGAAGGTAGTAATGCTTATTTTGAGGACACCTGAAGAATCATCGAATTGGACTTCCTGCCTTCTGCTTCTAAGGCACAGAATTAATATTCTTATCTTTCTAAAATATCACACACTCAGGACGAGTTATCGAAACAAATTGTCAAGAGGGTAGAGCATAATTATAGTCGAAAGCATTCTAAGTCACGCAGGAACGATCTTATTTCACGTATAAATTGCTGACGTCTTACTGGACGGTCAGTTCTATAAGTGAGCTCGCACCACCCCCGCCCGGAACCTAGGATTCCTAAACATAGCGAAGATACACGGAACAGAAAGCGCAGAATGCAGTAAAATGGTTGAAACCATGTTGAAGACTTTGTTTAAACTTCGATTTTCAAGGTAATTCCCAGCGTTCAATTACTGACGAGTAGCAAGACCTAGTACTCACACAAATCGAATTACTCTCAGTTATATTTGGTTTCCATGGAATATTTGATATCCCAAACATAACATTCAGAGATATATGTTAAAATTAAAGTTCCAACTGTCAAGTCTGGTAGGGAGCTTTCGGCCCGTGGGAAAATATCAGTTGAAAGTGCCATGACGGAGCAAGTTGGCTCCGGCGGTCTCTAGAGGTCCCGGGTTCGATTCCCGTAGGCCGTCCTTTCTGACTGAGTTATTTTTCTCTCAGTCGCGAGGCAATGAGGGGAAGGTTCCCATCTCCAATGTTTACCTTCGAGGCTTCGAGTGCAGCCGAGACCATTTTGAAGATCTGTTTCAAAATGCATGATCACATTTTTCTGTTAAAGGTGGAAACACATGACAAGCGACTTGATTATCCAACTCGATAGGTACTCAAACTAGTAAAAATTATTGCTTATAGAAAATGTATCTCGGTTTGATGTTTATTGACATATTGTGATTTGAAACTATTCTCATCATATTATGTTATGTCATATTCTTCTCGAAGTCATTTCGCATTCCTACCTTATGATAATTTAGTTGTAATTTCAGTAATAGATATATTTAATGTTAAATATTAATTTATATGATACAGTTCTAATATTATTTGGAACTGAAGAGAGACAATTAGAAACAAATGCTATGCTCCAGAAATCTCAGCTTGGTGTGTAGATTCACTCAAGACACACCTCATAATTTGCATAGGTGTCTAGAACATACCTGTATCACTATTGTATTAATTAACACCCAAGCAAACAAATGAATACACATTATCAATTTCTTATCACAAGCAAGAAAGTATACGGGACTTCATTGAGTATTGTAATACAAGTTTTGATAACAATGCGGAAGCAATGTAAATCTACTTTTATATCACAATGATTGTCTATTTTATTGGAATTCGATTTTATTTCGTGACTAATTTTCTCCAGAAGCTCATGATTCAGAGAAAATGCAGGGGACAGTTGTGAGACAAACTGGCGCCAAGAAAACATGTCACTGGCGCCACATTTTCCACTTGACCAACATATGCACGCACAAACTACCATCTCTATAGTTTAGGATTCATATGAGTGGGATTTGTCATTGACACATATGTGTCAATCTACCAATTCAGATCTTGAATATTAACTCGTAGTTATAAAAATTGATGTTTGCAACTCGGGTTTGCAAAAGTGGAGTTTGGAGAATTTTTTGGATTTTGTAGATAATTTCTTTTTGAAAACTCTTTACACTGAAAGCAAAATTATTATATAACCTCCATGAAACCTAAGGTTGTGTGCATAAGCATGTTAGGAACTATTAATTGCATTACTCTTAGTCTTTACGTCAGTGCGGTAAGCTAAGCTAGAAACAGTACACAATAAAACTAAGTCATGTTTGCAGCGATAACGAAACCAAAACCATGAATCACACATTAAGTAGCAGTGCAAGCTTATATTTGTAAATATTGTTATCATAACAATAAATAATACCATAAGATTATTCTTAATTTTCGCCGGTCTCTTCAAGTTTCTCTTTTTCTCTAATTAATTGTTGGTTAATTTTTATACCAATGATAACAAATTGCAGCCGGTTGCTGTCTCTCTTAATGTTTGAATTTTGATGGAGAATGTGAGGTTTTTGAAGAAACAAACAGTGTGCGTGATAAATTGTTTGTTGACCACACTTGTACATTCCTACCTTCAGAAAACGTCATAATCATTTAGCTTGTAATACACGTGCACGCACTAGAGTTTGAAGCTGTGGCAAGGCGTTTATTCGGTTAAAAAGTAATTTTGGTGTTCATTTCAATGAAAGTAAAATTTAGTGTAACATAATGAATTTAAAGGTATTAGGTAGGTATATGTAAAAGTTGATATGTGTCTAAGCTCAACATATTTCACATACTTTTAAGTTACCTTTTATTTGGACGTTTTAAAACACAAATATTGGCATACATATTTATTAAAAAAAATCTAAATATCGGGTTTATTGAAGCGATCAACGTAAAGAAAACGTAAAAAGTAATCCAAAACATTCATATTATTGTCATACTTAGGTCTACAAATCTAGAAAAATCAACCTTAATATTACTCACCTTGATATTCCTATGTACCGACACTAAAATATAGACAATCACTTTTCCCTTAAAAACACCGTCATTTTATTGCACACAAAATACTAAGATACACAGACTAGTACATAATATCGCAAACTGTAAGTGATATCATGGCTTTATTTATGCCGGTTCGCGCACCTGGCATTTTACTCGGGTGTATCGAACGATCCAAATACCCGCAGTTCACCACCGTTTCTGAACCCATGAAAACACCCGCCAATGTTTCAACCCATTCACCTTTAACAGTTGCGTGTCAGTGGTAGTTTGCTACACTTACTGCCATCTGGTGGTAAGTTCTGGAACTACTTTCGGCGGTAGCAGCTTTCTAGATAAGAATGCGTATGGTGTGTGAAGCGTTGATAAGCGAGCACCGATCAATGCAATGATGATAAAGGGATGTGCGATGTGAAAAATATGCGGCCAAACCAGGACTTGAATTCGGGAGTCCTCGCTGGGCGAGGCATCAGCGACCAAGGTCAGGCA